>VWZP01003223.1:1187959-1315378 GCA_013396995.1 Dicaeum eximium
AGGCGGGGTATGCCCGCCGGGGGATGCGGCGGGGCAGAGAGCGGCGAGGCACAGCCGGGCACGGGGGAGATTCCCTCAGGGCCCCGGCCGCCCGCCCGCACGGGAGGCGCGGGCGGTGCGTGCGGACTCGCAGCGGCGGCGCTGCCGGGCTGGAGAGCAGCGGCACATCGGCATGTCCGCCTGCAGCCCGGGTCTGCGGGCTCTGGGGCCCCACAACACGGGGGCGCGGGTGGCGCGGCCCCCGGTGCTCGCAGGGGCCCCGGGTCTCGGCTGATGCCGCCTTCGCCCTTGGCCGGGGCCGTGGAGGGGGCGGCGGGCGTAGTCGCCCCTTGGGAGGCGGAAGAGGCCGAGTGCACTGAAGTTCAAGCGGCCTCAGTGATCGCGGGAAAGGCGCACGGCCTGGAGGGTTATGGCAGCTCAGGAGATGACTGACAAGGGCTTGCTTGTCGTAAGGTGGGAGTGGGCGAAGTTGCCGGGTAGGTACATCCATGTGCCCGGTTCACCTTGCCTTGCCTGGGGCGCGTTCATCTGCTCCCTTTAGCTGCCGGGGAGACACTGTCCTCACAGAGCGCTTCGATTGCGTTGTTGAAGGAGATACGGTTCAAAACTCATCTCATTTTAGCCTCTCAGTCCGCTACGTTTAGGAGGCAGTCTGGTATTTCTAAAGCTGTGCTCATTTCCTTGCGACAGATAACGCAAATGACTTTTCTCTCCGTTTCTTATTTACAATAATTGCCGACTTGTTGCTCTTGAATGCCACTGCTTCTATCCTTACACACGAGCTGCTAATCCACAATGCCATGTCTCAGCAGCACTGTTCACACACAGTCTAATTAAGTTACATCAAAGATCAGTGAAATAAAATGCCTTACGTTAATCCATTATTCACATTCCAGTATTAAATATTGGTGTGTTTGTACATATATACGTTAAAAAGGCATGTACATATATACATTTCTACAGTTTCCTGTGGAGAGATTGAATTTGGCTATTTAAACTTGGTGAGAGTTTCTGCTTTGTAATTGTTTATATACCAGACCTCAGGTTTAGGGTGCCCTTGCAGTTGTCATCCCAGAAATTAATAATACTACCTAAGGGTTTCATAGTATTTTTGGTAAAACATTTAAAGGTGTTTCCCACCAAGCACTGCAGCTGTTCTGTTGAGGTATCTCCCTGTACACACATAACTCCTCCAAAAATGTCCATGCAGTTACTGCCTTTCCAACAGTATTATATCAAGACTATAAATATAGAAAGTCTCAACATGGGAGATATTTTCAAACTGGAAAATACTTGATCCCCTGACTTTTGTCATTTGTTTTTAGAAGCATCACTATTACAAAGAAAGTAAATATTATATCAGTATGATATTAAAGTATAAAAGGGAAAATGGAAATACAAAACTGATTCTTAATTAACTTCTTGTTAAATTAATAAGTTTTTGCTTTTTTGTAACTAATGGCTCCTCTGTACATCTAGTGGGGACTGTGAGATTTACTTCTTCATTACAAGGCACAACAACCACTTTTGGTTGTTCCATGTCCCAGATAGTAGATTTTAAAGAGACTGGTGCTATATTTCATGCAGTGGCTCTACTAGCCTACACTTGGACTAAGTGTCCCTGGCAGCCTCAGAGGAGAGAAGCTGAAATCTGACTCCATTTACCAGCCCTCAGTGTGAGGGGTGCTGGCATTGAATCCAGTAGTTGTTAATAGTCTTGGTTTCAGATGTTCATAGCTTGACAGGCTGTATCTGCTTATTTGCCCCAGGCTGAAAATTCCTCCTTTTAAATTTCAGCTAAAACAGCTTTAAAAAATGAGGCAATAACCCTAAAAATACCAAACCAAGAATACTGATCCATGCTGACGATGCATATAATAAAACACAGTGATTACTATGTATAATTTCAGTTTAAGATGTGACTGGCCTTGCAAAGTACTACTGCATGAACTGAAAGTTCTTTATTATCACTGAGGGATCCCCTGATTTACTTGAAACATGGTCATTCCATTAAAAAGAAAAAAATTAAGATTTTTTACATAACAGTTTATCCAGTGTTAAAATGGTTTTGCAGTGGGATTCTTGTGTCATTTCCAGAAACAGCAAAGCAGCCCTACTGAATGCTTGGAAGGAATCCCACCTTTTGACAGACAAAAGAGCTATACTCACTCAAATCCTAAACCTCCTATCAGTAGTCCATGAGTACAAGACTGTGCTCAAGTTTCCCTTTCAGCTGAACCTTGGGAGCAGTGGAGGGTTAGACTTGGTTGTGCACTTGACATAAGAGTAGATCTACCCTCAGTGGAATGGTCCAGGCGTGGTGGGCTGCTTACACAGCCTCCATCACACAGCATATCACATGGCTTTGTGGGTGGCTGTTAAAGGACACACTGCTGTCAGCCTTAGGGGTAGATTGGAATTACTGATAGGTGGAAATACACTGGCTACATCTGTATCAGAAAATAAAACTGATTAGGACTCATTCTGTAGGTGTCAGGGAAGTGGCATGACATAGCATGGTACAGCTGAATTCTTTCCCCTTCAAAACAGTGGCCTTTTTTTGCACTGCCTCCTGGATTTGTGGAGACAGCATACCATTACTGAGCTAGGCTGGCCTCCAGCTTATACCAAGACATTGCCTGGAAGAATATTGGTCAGAGACCCAACCATTCCTGGAAGCAGGCCAGCAGTCAGAAGTATGGATAGTCAGATGCCAGCACTCAGATTGGGCCTTTGTCCTGTTTAAATCACTACATAGACTGTCACAGAGTCAGATGAGGGTGGAAATTTGGCTCAAACCTGCAGCTGAAGCAGCCTGAGAAAGTCCAGGAAGAGTGGTGGGCTTAGACCCAGAGGGAGTGTTAGACCCAGAGGCAGCCAGACTGGTCTGTAAGAGATTTCTTAGTTTGGAGAAGTAAAACCACCCTTGGTATGTAAACTGCTTTTAGAAGTGCAGTTTACTGACTGAAAGTATTACTTGCATTTAAATACATGTGTGTGTATGCTGCAACACTGAAAAAACCTACTGCTTGTATGATGTGCATACAATAAATTACCCTTCTGGTATTAAAAGAAAAAATATTTGATGTTTAAATGATTAAAAGCTATGGGGCAGTGCAGAGCCACTCATGCTCCATAGTGTAAATGGTTTTTGTTTTTTAAGCAGCATTTTCATATTAATGTGCACAATAAGAGCAACCCAACAGGTCAGTCAGACAACAGTTCAGTGTTTGTGCTGAGCATGTGCTGCAAGTTTGGGAGTATGGAGTAACAGCATTCTAAAGATAGATGTCCCTTCTCTACCCCACAACACAACTGTTCAAGAATATGTGTATTTACTTGCCATTCCTAATTGTGAAAAGAGGGAGGAAAAAAATACCGTGGGAAATTCCCACATGGAAGGATATTATTGAACTTCATTAAAGAAAAAGTGTCACAACATTTTCTTTTTGGTTTTAAAAGAGGTGGTGTGCCAAGCTGGTTTGAGGGCTGAGGTGAAATTGAAATGCTCAGTGTACAGACTTCTGAGAGGAAATGAGAGAGAAAAAGAAGAACATGAGTGCTAGAGCTGCATACTTCCCGGGTGCCAGGGCCTCACAGTTTTGAGGTATTTGATTTACTTTCTTTCTGAAGGGGAGCTGCTTATGGAAATTGTAGTTTCTATGGAGCTAAAATTGAAGGTGTTGGGTGCTCTCTCATGGTCATTGAATTGTTACAGAAATAGGTGTTATTTTCAAAGGACAAATTTTGGAAAGATAGATGATACAAAATGTTCCCCTTAATCACTCCATGGAGAACATTTGCCCAGCAGAGGAAAAAAAGGATCAAATTATGGAAACCACAAAATGAACTTAGTAAAGGGCTCACTGTGAAAGACAAACATGACATGAAACAGCTTTTGTGTGAGATTTTAGTGTAGTATTAGTTCTAGTTTTTTCTTTGCATATCTTCTCTGTGATTTTTATATTTTATTTAATCTGAATCTTTAATTGAACATTGTGTGCTTGATAACTGTCAGAAAAGTAGACTGGGTAGGTATATTTGCTGTTTAAAGTATTTTTTATGAAACTGCTCTGGGCAACAGTTTTATCTCTCTAAAACCACTTAATGTTTTTACCATGAAAGGAGAAGTTATGCTAAGCATCCAAGTCTAATAATTCTCTTAACGGAAGTGGTACAAGTCTGTCAGGAAGTGGATCATTTCTTGAAAGAGTGCATTTAAGTGTTACTGCTTCTAGGGTCCTGTTTCAGTCAGTATTAATTTCTTCACTGAAAAGTCATTTATTTATTTTTTCTTCAGTCACTGTACGGTTCCAACTGCCATTATTACAGGCAGCACTTACAAAAGTTTAATTACTAAAAGTCTATATAGTTATAAAAGAGAAAAAAAAATTGTCATGTTTTGCAGTTTCTGATGAGGAAGAGGAAAATTAATGAATGCTGTCCCATAGGGGAAAGAAAGCAGCACTAGCCATTGAAACAGAAATAGGGGTTTATTTCACTTTTTGAACTGCTAAAGCTGCTTAAGGTAGGCAGAAATTGAATTTATGTTTAATAAAAAGAATTTACTTTTGAATCCTAATCCTCACTCATAATAGTTTGATTTTTTTTTCAGATTTGCTGGAGGGAACATAGAGGACTGTTCTACATAATGTTGTCATTAAACCTCAGTAATACTCACTGAGTAAACTCAAATCCTTTTCAAAAGACCTGCATGTGAATTCTCACTAGTTTGAAAATTTACTGTCAACTTTCGAGAAGGGGACTTAAGAAAGGAGAAGTTAATCAAGGTGATCCAAAAGCTAGTGATGATGAAATTAAAACTTTTAACTCATCATGAAGACAGTGAGTACATTCTGATAGTTGCAGAAGTTATGGTTCTGTTTTCCTACTCCAGAGAAGGAAGCATAAACATGAGGAAAAAAGTGTTTAAATGGCAGAACTTAAAGCTGTGTATTGTAGTTCTTAAAGAGAGATTGAAGAAAAAGAGTGAAAAGAAATGCCACATGAAATGAAGGGGGAAGGACAATTTTTGAAAAGCATAAATGAAAAATAATAAATTAATTTCCACAAGTTTTCTTCTAATGATGTATTTAAAGGTATTGCATCTGCTAAATTACCAGAGAACAAAAAGATATTTAATCAAGTGAGCAATTATTACAGAGATTCATTTCCCTTTATCTTGAGAAAAGGTGTATGATTATTGATTTTGAGCCTATTATTTTAAATTTAAAAAGATAAGATGTCTCAATGAATTGAAATAACAGAAGAGAAAATCTGGAAACAAATGGATAAATTAAGATGTTTCAAATTCAGTGTATATCCTGGAGTTTGAAAGGAACTTAGAGCTCCTCAGAAAAATTACAAAAACTCCCATTAGTTTCAAGTACTATATCAGGTGACTGGAAGGCACTTCATAACATAGAGTATTATAATATTTTATAATATAATGCAATATGATTTGATATAAGCAGCATTACAACTAAAAACACCTTTAAAAGGACCAGGAAAATGTTTCAATGAAAGATTTGAAAGATTACCTTAGCTTTAAAGAGCAAAAAGAAAATAAAATGTATTAGAAAACTAGTAGATAAATATGTTTCAATGAACATGGCCTAGATATAAAATACTGTTGTGAAAAATCACGTAGCAAGAACTATGACAGTGAATTACAAATTTTCAATACATCTAAAAGATTTTTAACTTCACCTGCATAATTGACGCTGGCAGTGTAAATTGTGTGACTTGGGACTAGAGCTAACAGGTAACTGGTATTGTAGCAATTCTATAATTTCATTACTGTTTTTCTTAAATTTTTCATCCCATACTGATTTATTTAGATACAAGATACAAACTAGGGTATCTCTAGCTCAGCATTGCTGTCTCTGACGCTGGCCAGGAGCAGCTGCCTAGTGTCATGACAGTCTGTGGTTTAACAATGCAGTCCATGAATAAAGACCTCCATTTGTTTGCTTTGACTTTGCCATTTGCTACTTTCATCTGATGACCCATAATGATTTAGTTACAAAAGAGGGTGAAGAATTGTTACCTTTTATTTCCTCCATGATTTTGTTGCATCTGTCCCTATTTCTTAGGCAAACCCAGAATATGAAGCAGTAGCTTCACCACCTAAAAATATCCAGTAAAATATTTACTGTAGATAATCTGCTGTAGAGGTTATGCACCAGGCACTTGGAGTTCTTTGAGCTTTCAATAATCCATGCACAGCCTCATTTCTTTCATTTTTCTTAAGTAGAAGACTTCTAGGGGAAAACTAGATTATTTAAATGTTAGAACACTCAGGTTTAATATTTCTTTTTTCTTTTTTTAATGTAAAGTGTTTGCTGTGACAGTCTTTGAAGAAGATGTCAAACTCCAGTTGGTCAGAAGGCATTTTACACTTCTTTTGTAAATTCCTTGGGATTTGCATTTTCTCTGAAGTGTTAAAGACTTCTATGCAAATAAGTGCCCCATTAAGCAATTTTCCTTTGGCTGTCATTTATTAAGCCTGGCTAAGAGTGAGGTTTGGCATCCTCCTTCTTACAACATGTCACATTCAAGCTTACTTTTCTGTTGTGACTGCTTCTTAATGTATTGATGGGGAGCATGACAGCAATGCAGATTATTGACATTGTAAATAACTCCATTAACTCTGAGGTATTTCAACCCCCTCACCCCTGAGCATTTTTGAGCTTTAATAAGGGTTTACACATCTCTCTCCATTTCTAAAAGAATGCATTCATATTTAACCAGATTTAATTCCAGATCCAACACTAATTACAGAAACTATTGTAAATTATTTGCTTCCCATTCAACTCAGTGTTGCCTTCCTGCAGCTTTAGTGAGATGCATCTTAAAATTGGAAGTCAGATGAGGCAAATGCCACAGATTCTTAGGATTACTTGTTATATGCAGAAAAGTTAGTGTACGACTGATTAAATCACTTCTCTGAGTAACTGTCTTGCTTTAACCCCAGCCAAGCCCTGCCACCTGCTCACTCACTGCTCCACCAGCAGGTTTGGGGAGAGAGCTGGAAAGGTAAAAGCTGGAAAACTCATGGGTTGAGATAAAGACAGTTTAATAGAGAAAGCAGAAGCCACAACCACAAGCAAAGCAAAACAAGGAATTAACTTGCTGCCTCCCATGGGCAGGCAGGTGTTCAGCCATCTCCAGGAGAGCAGACCCCCATGACAGGTAATGGTGACTTGGAAAGATGAAATCTGGCATTCCAAATGTGTCCCCCCTTCCTCCTCCTTTCACCCACTTTATATACTGAACATGATGCCACATGGTCTGGAATATCCCTTTGGTCAGTTTGGGTCACTTGTCCTGGCTGTGTCTCCCCCCAGCCTCTCATGCACTTCTAATTTCCTTGCCAGCGTGGCAGTAGGAAGAACAAAAAAGGCCTTAGCTCTGTGCAAGCCCTGCTCAGCAATAACAAAAACATCTCTGTTGTCATCACTGTGTTCAGCCAAATCCAAAACACAGCTCCATACAGCCACTGTGAAGAAAATTAACTCTACTGAGCCAGTTGTAAGGCCCCAAACAACTCTCTTGATGAGACTTTTAACAGGGCTTACAGTTGTTCATGTACTTTGAGTTAGATTCATAGGAGAAATACTGACAAGATATTCTCAAGAGATCAACAAAAAAGCTTTACTGGCAACTCTAGAAAATCAAAGAACTTTGGCAAAAGGTTTAAAGCAGCATTCAGTCAACATGAACCACTGGTCAAAGTATTAGCTTTGCCCTCTCAACTTAGCAAACTCAAAGTCCATTCAGTTTTAAGTTACTCAGAATTCTAACAAGAGGGAATCAGGAGAAAGAGAGAAAAGATACTGAAAAGAACAAATATAGCTACCAACTCCTGGGTTCCAGCAGTGTTCAACTAATAGAAATTCCAAGAGAAGGGAGGTCAAGATGTGCTTGTCTCATGCTTGGCCTTAAATATCTCTTGGTCATTTGGCCACTCAGGAGCTGGGCTGGGAGCTCCAGGGGCAGGTGTGGAGTGTTGCCTCCAGTATGTCAGGGATTGGTGGCTGCTGTGGGGCTGGGATACAGGCCCAGGGGGGTGTATGGGGCAGGGCATCTGCCTCACCAGGGGAAGGGCTGACCTGCCTCTTCCACACACACATGAAAGGTTTTGAGCCAGCAATCCTTCCAGTCTCTCACACCAGAAACATGTATCTATAATGTGGTGTGGCCTTATAATATCTTCCCACCCAAGAATTTGGTTTTGGCAGTAGTGAGTTGTGAGATGGTTGCCATTATTTTCCTGCTTCTTTAGACAACAAATTGATTAAAGTGTTCCACTGTGTGACAGTATTTTTCTTTAGAAAACGGTGATTAGTGGAGGTACTGCTTTGGTTTATGCATAAGATAAAATAATTACTTTTGGATAACAAGTACCGAAACAACAGAATTATAAATCATTTGAGGTTGGACAGGAACCCACTGCAGTTCCTGAACACTGTCCTTTGATGGATATATAAGGAGGAGATGGAGAGGATTTCTGAGGAAATCATCAGCGTCTCACTGCTTTGACAAACAGCAAGTGTTAATCCCTTATTTAATCTTGTGTCTCAAGGCAGACCATACCTGTGTTTTCTGTAGACTTTTATGTACCCTTTCTGACTTCGGATGTGCCATGTAAAAGTAATCATGCCTCCTCTAAGACAACAGTTGCCTCATCTTTCCAGTGCCTCTCTTTGTCTGCAGAAGTAAATGCCTTTACACCACCCACACACCCCAGGAGAGCAGCCTTCCCCCCACTCCCTGCCTCTGCTATGGTAGCAGCGACATCCATTTGCCTTCAATTACAGAGTTAAGGATGTTGTTGTCACAGCTGAAGGTGACATTAAGCGTCTCTCACATCATCACTTGTCTATTCCTATTATTGCTTTTACCCCTCTATGTTGAAGATTCACAGTGCATCCTTCTAGGTAGTTGAAGCTTTGGGCTACAATTTAATTAGGCTTGACCTTATAGATTTGGTTGTTCTGTTTGGTTTTGTAAACTTTATTCCTGTTGGGGTGTTAAATGTGACTAATAAAGAACTCATGTACTCTTATTAAACCAGAGCCTTTTCTAGAATAACCATAAAACCAAAACATTTAAAGAAAGTCTGCCTATCCATTTTATTAATAATTATACCATCCTGTGTTTGTAGAATGTTCATTGCTAATCCTCATCTATTTACTTTGGAGAAACTTATCTCTTGTCTTTCCTGATTATTTGCTTGTCTTACATCTACCTATTAACTCAACATATTTATGCAATAAATATTCCAGCTGTCAAATTACCCCCAATATTCATAAATTGTTTCAAAGAAGCCACGACTGTATTCTGATGTATTACAAGAAGATCTAATTAATTAATTCTAAATGTTATTTTATAGGTGGTATCAAGGCTATTTTCAGCAAAAGTTTCAATCTCTAATTGAAAACATACAGGTTTACCAAAAGGATGAGTGTTCAGTGCAGATAACAGATAATATCACACTGCAATAATACTGAAGAGCCCATGCTATAGCTAGGCAAGATACAGACTTCATGCTCAGCAAGATGCAGACTCAGAATAAAAAGCTGCTCCTCAAAATTTCTTATTAATGTGCTATGATGAAAACCCTTAGAAGACAACTGTAAACTGGGAAAACTGACTTTTTCATTGAAGCCGATAAATACTATAAAGGTCAGTAATTGGTTGTCCATCAGAAGTAGGTGTCTATTGGGTACAAAATCAGCCATCTATAAATGTGCTGTCCTCTTTATTCCTGTTAATTTTTAAGAAAGACATTTGAAATGCTTGACTTCTGCAGAGCTCATGAACCCAAGGTCGCTGAAGTTAGATGCATTTCTGTTAATATTCTTAGCGATTTCTACTATACATAGTTTATATACTAAACAATGCCCATTTAATGCACTTTATTTCACATATTTTCTTTTGTACACTTAGTAACCTTGGAAAAGTCATATACTGATCATTCTATTCTTTGAGCTATAAGTTATGCATTTTGGACTTTTATTCTGTTAAATTATTCAGTCTTCAAATAAATGTTTAATTGTGAACAGTTTGCTTTATGTGATCAACCATGGGATGAATGTATACATTCATATATAATGCACATATATTATTTGTATACATACATACATACACACACATATATATGTATGCTTTTTTTTTGCCTAGATTTTGAAACCAAGTAGAGATCACAATATTTTCCTCCTTCAAAAGGAGTGGAAAATATTGTGTAATATTATCCAAACTGAAGCTGGATCTACTCAGAATGCTTGCTTTTTAAACTTTCCACTAAATGGGGGAGAGGGTGGGGAGAAGAGCATGTTTGTTGTTTGATGCAAAGGACTGAACTGTTTATTTTTATATATGGTTTCATATTCTTTTATATGCCTTCTGGTAAACTATATCTTTGATGTCTAGCAAGAAAGTCTCACTTCTTTCAATCTTATATTTTAATGCTTCAGTGAGCTTGCATTGCGGCTGACAATTTTTCCATGGACATGATGATTGTCTATCTCAAATATCTGCAGTTTGAAGTACTTAGAAGATTCAAAATCAGCCTTGTATAGCAAGCTTTCTATGTCAAACTCAGTTAATTTATAAAGACAAGTATTATGAGAATAGAAAAGACATTTCCATTAGGGAAATCTGTCAGTAGAGAATGGAGTTTGAAAGTCATTAGGTACCTTCATCTCTTCAAATGTTTTAGTAGTAGTAACTATTTTTTTTAATAGCAGTCTCCTACTGCTCCATCAGTCTGAATGGAAATCACAGCAGTTTCTAGGAACTGATGCCTGTTCATCTTCCTTTTAAGTGATTAAAATCCTCTTTTTTCAATCTGTAATGAGAAACACTGTGGTCCTGTATTGAAATCATAATGTTCTTCTATCTTTGCATATTATTAAAACTACTTCCTGGTAGTGAGGATACAGCAATACATTATAAAATGCACCTTGCTCTATATGATTTTTGTTTGGTTATATTTCCAAGTAGCTGAACAATTATCCATTCTGTAGATTTATTTTTTTCTGTCCAGAAATGCTGTTCCTATATATAATCCATCTTCAAAATTCCAGGTGGTCCCGAGAATGTCTTTATACTAATTATGTTAAAAGAGAAGAGCTACCTAAATAGGTCTAGATTTGAACCAAACTCATTGCTCCCTTTCCCCCAAAATCACACGCATTTGACTAATCTTTTGGAGACAAACCCCACAGCTTTTCAGGGTTGTTTTTAAATGTGAATGCTTTATTTTAATTGTACATTTAGACTTGGAGCACATTAATGCAAGCTGCTGAGTGCTTTTAATTTGTCTTGTCTTTTGTCACTGCATATACTGTGTAGTCTGACCCTTCTTTGGGAGGAGATACTGCTAAAAATTGCTGGAACACTCAAGTAAGATGCCTTTCTCAAGAGGAAATATCTTTATGGAGTTAGGATTAAAGGAATGCCTGTGTTTGTAGATTGCATTCTAATACAAAGACAGTTTTGTTACTTTTAAATACATTTGGTTTGAAAGTGGAATCCTAATGAAACAGTCAATGCAAAATTCTTAGCAACTGCATCTAGTTTTCCAAGTAATTTAGGAGGTAGCTGGTGAAATCCATATGAAATACTGCAAGCTGCAGTTATATAGGATAAATTCCACTTGGATATCAGTTTTTACATTAACTTATACAAACAAAAAATGTCCCTTAGCTCCAAAGTTTCTAAACCAGAGGTCATGAAATGGTGGCAGGATGAACCAGCTAGGTTTTGTGAATGTTTTCTCTGCTTTTGAGCTCTTCCTTAGGGTATGCATTATTGATCACTATCAAAGTCAGGATACTGGGCTAGATGTAGGTTTAATTCTATCTTCTGAAGAATATTGTTTTAATAGTATTTTGAATTATTTGGAGTTTATGCATATATTAACTGTACCATGAAACTATTCCGTTTCTATGATGTCATGTAAATTGGAAATCCATTTCAGAGAAGGAGGAAAATTCAGCCAGATCAAAAACTAATGCTCAAACAAGCCAAGAGTCTTCTCATTTGAAAACAAAATAAACTGAAACTTAGCACACTCCCCATACTTAGGACATATAAGTTATGTTAGAAAAAAGTCCAAGAACAAAAATGGTTACTCTTTAAAAGTGCCTCCTAAACAGGAATATCAGATAATTATTTGGGTTAAAAGGGACCTAGAAAATCATCTAGTTCCAATCCCTCTGCCATGGACAAGGGCCACCTTCCACTAGACCAAGTTTCTCAAAGCCTCTTTCAAACTGGCCTTGAGCACTTCCAGAGGTGGGCAACCTGGGTCAGTGCTTCACCACCCTCTCAAGAAAGAATTTCTTCTCCATATCTAACCTAACCCTACCCTCCTTCAGTTTAAAGATATAACCCTTTGTCCTATCAAATTCCAAATGTGGGATATGGAATTTTAAGGTTTGTTATTACAATTTCCTATCTGGCATGTATACAGAAAGCAGGAAAAAGGGTCAATGTTTGCTAAGCAGAATAAAAACAGAGCTAAACCTTATTTCTGAACTGTATGGTTCATCAGTACTAGTTATAACTTACATCAAGGTTGTTAACTTGTTTCATATATGTGTTTATAAAAAGTAAGTGTATTGCTTATATGTTTTTCTGTCTTTATGCTAACTTTTCTGTCACGTTTTTCTTTACATAGCTCTTCATATAGGATATGCCTTGTATGCAAACATGCAGCTGAAGTACAATACAGCAAATATTTAAGCACTTCATCTGTCCTTGAGCTCAATGGGACTAATTATCTGCTTATCTCTTTTACTTATATTCATAGAAGTACTAGAGATTTGAGTCCTTAAACTGTAACCTCGTGGTAAGGTTTTAGGCATATTTACATCTACCATATCTGGGAATAAAACTCAAAAAAAATAGTCAAAAATTGAACTTTTGTTTTGTGTTGCTTCTATACAAAATATAGGCTCAATTTTTGAATTAGTGCACACCAAGATACCAATCACTGTAGCTTATTTATATCTTTAAAATATAAAATGTGGTGTTAGAAGTGTAAAACATTTTCATCCTTTACCTTCATATTTTTTGGTAATGAAAATCAAAATTATGACATCAGCACCCCTTTCAAGCCAGCTAACTGATGCTGCAGCATTATGAGTCATCTCTTTTAACACCAAACTGCTTTTTTAAAAAAAAAGTTTTAATGGTGAGAAAACTTTTGAGGGTGATATGTGTACAGATCTTACTCTATTCATGGAACATAGGGAAAAGCAGTAAAAAGTTCAGGATTAACTCTATGAGCTAGAAAGATAACTGCATTTTTTCACCATCTTGAGGTCTTTGCTGATACTGCTCATGAACACAGTGGTTTGGGATGTTCAGTCTGCCTGCTGTAACTGCATTGGACACAGTGGTGTATTGTACATAATTGTGTAAGGCACTAAATAGCTACAGAGTGAGAGCATTTAGTCAGCCGATACCTGATCTAATCTGTCACCAGGAACTTAGATGTGAAGTTCTGCACATGGCCTGTGCTGGGGCACTCAGAGCTTCTAAGCTGCTCCCTTGTTGCATTTGTTGCTGTAGCTGTCACTATCCCTTGCACTTGCTGCAAAGCTGTGGTGCTGCTACCACCAGTGGTGATGCCCAAGGGTGCCATGACAGAGTGACTGCATCAGAAACACCCACATGCTGTGGGATCAGGCAGCCCAGGGCAGTTCAGTAAGGGTCTGTATCTTTTCAGGCCCATAAAAGTAAGATAATTGGGAATTTTCTTTTCCAAACACAATGCTTCAGTTCAAGCCCACCTCTCTCCTATGCAGTAGGCACTATGGCAGCCTCTGGCTATGGCGTAACATTCTCTGCTTTGCCAAGGGTTGCTGTGGTGGATGAGGACAGTTGCCCAGTGTAATTACGTCATATACTGGTCTTGAATGACTGTTCTGAGTTCAGAAATGGTAAGGGAACGGTGCAGCACCAACACACTGCTTGCAGAAGTTCTCTTCCCATGGTCAGCATGACTGCCACTTGCCTATAAAATTAGTTAATTCCTGATTCCTGCGGATGACTGGACGATCAAGTCAGTGTAGCTTGGTTGAACTGCCACATCATCCAGGTCTTCCATCATTCACATTACTGTGCAGCTGAGGTCCTCAAAAGTTCACATGCTGTAGTTTCTTACTTTCTCTGTATAGGCAGGGGAAGAAGAGTTAGAAATGATGTAGAGATCTTCATTGAAGCCCACCACAAGGAGCTTTGACTGTTCAGGATTATAGCTCAGTCATTCTACAAGTTCTTGTTCACAAATTCAGAGATGGTGACAATTATCATTGATTATGGGGTCTGTGATGCAGTCTACCAAATAAGTATGTAACATCTTTGGTTTTCAGAGCTTGGCCATGTGCACTAGGGACAAAGCAGCACTCTCTTCTCCATAAGGACTGTGGTATTGTCAGCCTTATCACTGCTGATAGCACCTCTCATTGCTATTCCTTCTCATTGTCCTGCTGTACTAAGTGTTGGTCAAACACGCCCTGAGATCTTGCAGATAGAGGACAAATGTGTCTGCAGGTGCCTAGCTGCACCAAGCAGACCATTGAGGACATTTTCTAGATCATCATGACAATTACAGTCACCACATAATACCACAGTTGTCGAGTATGCATTCATGAAAGCATAGAAATGCAGCCATCATTTGTCCATAACTTGGAATCTTTCAAGTTAGAATGGATGCCGCAGAACAGAGCTGGCCAGATATCCCTGATGCAAATTAATATTTATTACGGGGGCAGCTTGGGTGCTCCAAGACAAAAATAACAGTCCAAATGCAAAGCATTTGCTATCACATAGTACAGTTGCTAACAGCAATTTACCTGTACTTACTCCTGAAAGTTGCAGTGAAGTATTCTTGGAGACCCTGCCACAGATTCATCTGATTATCCATATAGCACTACTTAAGCCTGGAGGTTTGTCAGGGAAATGATGCTCTGTCCTTTTGAGCTCTTCCCAGTACTTCTTGGTCTAGGAGTTGAAGGAAGCAGTGGAACAATGAAAGTTAATGTCTCTTCATCACAGGTATGTGTGGAGGCAGATATTTGTTCTTGGTAGTTCGGAGAGGTACAATTCACTGGAAGTTCCCCACACAGCCCACTGAGACACCTGCCTCTCAAGGACACTAACTGTGTAAACGCATGGGCTGGAATAATTTCTTTAGTGATCATTGCTGAGGAGAATTGCTTGGTGAGCAGTGGTGGGTGCAGTGACAGCACCTGCTGGCAGACGTGAACAAATAAGGAATGGCATAATCCTGGAGGTAGCCTGAAAGACCTGACAGCAGGAACATGGCACGTTTTTTGGGAGCATGGTTCTATTTTTATGATGTGTAGGTAGCAGAACATCACTTACCTGCTTACCTTCAGATGGAATTCCTTGGTAGGAATGAGCACCCCATCAGCCCTGTGCCCAAGCATGATGTGACTGGGTGTAACCTAGGTGGTGACATGTTCTTATCAAAAAGCGCCTGTGGCTGCTGCCTTACCTACAAAGCAGTACAAGTCACTGTGCTTTGTCCTGTGGACTTCCACTTTTTTTCCTTCTGAATAAGACTGGGAAGAAAAATTTCCCTCACTTTATGAGTTTTAGTCCAGTCAATGCCCATCACCTTGGCTGCTGTGTGCAGTGTTAGCTGGCCAGTGCTGCCACAGGGGCATGGGAGAGGCTGGCACTGGTGGTCTGCAGCAATGTCCTGCATTCTTGCACTGTCTTGGTGCCAGAAGAGGCCAAGATAGAGAACTAGTGTCTAGACTACACCAAAGAATTGTGGAGCAATTCTGAAGATCTGTAGCTCAGCATAGATTGGAAAACAATATTTAAATACCGTCCTCAAGCTCTCATGGGTTTTTTTTTTTTCAGTTTTCTTGAAGTTGAATAAGCATCTCTTGTCATCTTATATGAAAACAACGTTTGATACATCATTTGCAGTCTCCTCTTGCTACTGGTGAGTATTCCAGTCAGCAAAGTCCAAGCAGTTTTAAATCTTGATGAATTTCTTAGTCTCCTCTTGGGTGTATACTGTGTCTTGCCAAAGGTGCATGTAAATGAGGTGGCTGTTCTAAAACTTGTTGGTCATATGTATTTGAAAGGTGATGAGGAATGTGGGTATCAGGATATGACCCAAGGGTTGGAAGGGTGTGTGAAGTCATGAGGGCTCATCCTTTGCATGATAAAAAAGCCCGAACAACTGTGATCTTGCCTAGGTTGTGCCCATGCAAGGGCAGGGCCCAATGTGAACTATTCTCTAGTCTCTGCCCATATTTCTCCACCTGAGAAGCAATATATTTTGTCCCAGAGCAGAAGCTGACTGTAAAGTAATACCAATGCAGTGGTCACAGCAGCATTGAGTGCTGTCTGAAATGTCTGCTTTGAAACTGGTAATTGCTTTCTGTTATTTGTTCTTAATATACTGAGAGAAACTAGATGTTGTGTACCTTTTTTGCAAATAAACAAGATTGCATCAAAGACAAACTGATTTTATCAATTTCTCATCTGACATAATCTGCAGGATCTCAAGTATGGGCTGCCTGCTTTAAGCAGCAGACAGAACACTAATGGAAAGTAATTTAAATTTCTATTTGCAACCCTGATTTAGAGGTACATAAACTTCAAATGCAAATACCCCATATTTCAAATAATAATTTGCTGGATGAGCTGCTGTCTGAAAATACACAACACACACCCCTTTTGGAATGATACACAAAGATCATCTGTGCTTTGAAATGATTCATAGCAGATGGGAAGAAAAAGGATCATTAATTGATTATTCAAATAAAAGATCACAAGTGTAATTGAGAGACCCTGCTGGAAAATCAAATGGACCAAATTTTTAGAGAAGCTTGTGCTTTTCACAGAAGTCTGCTGGCAGAATTTCAAGTCAGCTTGATGATTAAACAACAGGTCATTTAAAGTGTGTTTACATTAACAAGCCTCTGTAACCATATTCATACTAGGGCAAGGCAAAGTACATCAAGTGTTTGTTAGATTATAATTAGTTTAGATTACTTTCCATTATGTATTGGTAAAGGCAGCTCTTGGGCTGGCTCATGTTTCAGGTTACCCTGCTGTTCCTGTTCATGCAGCAGTAGCTCTGGGTAAGGTATCTGCATGACAATGTCTAAAAACCCTGCCCAGTAGTTTTAAGTAGTGACCCTTGCACTTTTTTGGCCCATGATTCCATACATGCCACCACCCATTCTTATTATCAAACTTTAAAATGAAAATAGGACAAAAGTGATATGAGCAATGCAAGGTTGTATTTCGTAAGAGTCTTTGGGCTCCTTGCAAGCAAGTCTCTAGATTATGCTGAATTAAACCATATTCTTATTAGCCTGTCAGTGCCACTGGAGAAACAGACCTGTAATTCGTAACACCAGAAGTTGGTGTTAACTACTTTGCAGTGTTCAAACCTGTTTATTACCCTTACCACCCATACTTTTTACAGGCTCTGTATTCTCATGTGTTCCCTTTTTGAAACTCCAGAAATGCTGTTTTTTTATTTCTATTTCATTAATTCACTTGATACATGTGAAGGCAAAGTAGTCACACTGACACTTCTGAAGAATGTTTTAATCCTTTGTGTTATTACATAATTTCTTGATTCATTTTTATCTGGTGTAGTTTAGCAGAGCAGTATGGACCCACCCACTGCATCTCAAAGTGTAATCTCTCTGACACTTAAATGACATTTTTCCATTTTCTTGGATAATGAATAATTTACAATGTGGGCCTGTAAAGAATCTATGTTCGTATTTAAGTATCTGCAAAATTTACAGATTCACTTTTTCATTTTGAAAGCTCTAAGGTAATAGGAAAATGTTCCACATACTGCTCTTCCTTCTTTTTCCATTAAGAGTTTCTGTTCTGTTTCACATTGCAAAAACCCTTCATAAACGGTAGCTTATAAGATATATAACTTTGTAAGGCTGGTTGCTGGTTCCACTGTCAGAAATTAAGAAAGAAACAGAAGAACTATGCTTAAGCCAAGCCTGTCTGTAATATTAAAATATTTAATATATGCTGAATATATATTAAAATATATATAGATATAGATAGATATTCACCTATGAGTATAGATGGGGTCAGAGGTGTCTAAATCTTACAAGTCTGGGAAAACATTTGTGAATTTATCATGTATTATGAGTTCTGACGTTAGACTATTTTGTCTCACACTAGGAACAGAAAAAGCTTGTTTAAGATTAAAAATTGAGAGGTTAAGGTACAACTGAGAGATACATCAACTATATAAATTAAAAAGAGCTAATGAGAGGAGAAAAGGCATCCAAAATTCCCATATTGCCAGAGGATGTAGTCAGACAAACCAAAGAAGCAAGTGCTACAAAGGTCAGCCCAGCTTGGAGTTATGGAGATAGGGGTCTGAGCTCAGGGAGGAAAAGATGTAGAAATAAAGGCACACTGTAGACAAAGAGCAAGAAAATCATGAATAGCCTGGAAGATGCAAAGAGACTACTCTGTCCATCATGCAAATAATCTGAAACACAGGGAAATCTCTTCATTAAATCTTGTCTGGAACTACATTTTTCTTGCTTCATGTCTTCCTCTCAACATGCTTTTTTCCTTGCATGAGTTGTGGAGTTTGAGGGAAGTCGACCATATTCTTCACAATCAGTTACAAATCTGAGGCTTAGAACCAGTCCTGTTCCAGTCATCTCAGCAAAGATTAGCACAGCATTGCACTCACGTGTATTCAACTAGTGCTCTGAGAATAGCATGTAGAAATGGTTAATGACTTAGAGCTTCATGTGGCAACCAGGGATCACAATTTCGAATAAAAAAATATTCACCCTCCAAATCTGGCTTTCTTGAAAATTGTTATTGTCTTGGTAATGAGATATTTTGAAAATCATCTGGGCCAAATTAACCAGATAGTGTGTAACTGCTTAATTCCACTGAAGTGGTGCTGCGCAACTGAATGAAGATGTCAACTAATGTGTTAGTTATTAACATGTTACTTATTAATGTTACTTTTTAAAGCCAGACCCAAGATCTGTTTAGAACTTTTACCAAACTGTACTGTACTTTTACCAAACTGTACTTCCTGACAGCCACTTTGATGCAAAGAAGGGTTTTTTCTTGAATATTTATATGTATCTTTATAATATAATGTCATTTCAATACAATATTTCTGACAAATTGATTCATTATTCTGAGCTACTGATCTGCCATAAGCTAAACTGTCATCACTGCCTGATCACACAGCTCCCTACATCATTTTCATCTCTTTCCAGCTTTGAAGTTTCATCATCCTTGTCAAATCTGGAAGTGCAGCTCAGGATATGGTAGTACCCACAAATTAGTAGTGGGTAAGTGCCATCTTAATGTCTCAAACAGCAATGTATTTTAATACTTACCAATTTAAGTTCAGTATGTAAAACTCAAGATACACATGAAATAGATTGAGCCTTCATGAAAACTCTAAAAAGAAAAGTGTTTATAGTCTCCTAATGTGGAAGCAGATGTTTAAGAAAATGTTCATCAAGAGCTAACTTGATGCTTCAGTGCTATGAAGCTTTGCTATATTGGTTGGTGTTGAAAGTCAGGGAGTCTGTGAGTGGCATGATTTAGAACAAGGTCTTTTTTCAGACTGGTGCTTTAAGAATGAAATTTGTCATTATGCAACCAGCCAATGACTTGATTTTTACATGCTGTTTACACAGGATTCTATCTGGTCTGCTTCAGATGTTCATTCCATTAAAGACAACACACTGGAAAGCCAGATCTTAGGAGCTCTTTGGGGAGACACTATATAGGATGTTGCCAGGCACAACAGCCATCTTAGAAACTCTGTTAAGTTAGCCTTTTTAAGACCCTGCATGGTGAGGTAACTGATACTATCATTATTTAAAACCATCTCAGAACAAAGTAAAGGAATTAAGAAACCTCTGCCAAGGCACAGATCCTGCTAACTGATTAACCACTGTCTCAAACTGTTTACTTAGAGTGCTGCTTGAGGCCCCTGTGAAGTCAGTCTGTACACTTCATTAGGCATCCTGATGGAAAAAAATGGGAAATATGCTTTAGGATCCTAATTACCTCCATGCTTTTCCCCAGTCATTCCAAACATGCCATGGTCATGATAGCTCCAGGGATTTTTCAGGAAGTTTTAGAGATGGCTGAGGAATCTAAACCTGACTATGCCTCCTAGCTTAGAGAAATAGCATACTGCGTTTCCAGCTATTTGTGGGCAAGTCATATAGCAACAGCTGGGTTTTACTGTGAGCATCTCACCGGTTTTATTGTCTATCCAAATTTAGTAATTAATAAACAAAACAACAGCACTATCTATTACAGACATTGTACAGCAAATACAGTGATGTAAAGTTAAAACTCAGAATGTTAATAAAATTTAATTGTTTCCTGTTACTGTATAAAATCGCCACAGGAAGGTGAGTCTTGTCTCACTGAGCTTATACAAAGGTAATGTTTAAATTGTTCACTTTCTAACCAGTCATCATCAATAGTATATGTTTATTCACAAGTAGGAGCAACAGGCCCAAGTGTTTCTGTATGGTATCTAGAGCTGACATTTCAGCATTACTGATATTCATGGTCCTGTAGCTTGTTAGCACTTGCTATCATATGAACCAAAACTTTTAGGGGCCTAAATGTTTGCTGATAAAATCTCCTAGGTACTTTCATGGCTACTGCTGGGCACACACTCTATGAGAGGACAATCAGGCTTTCCCCACATCAGAACAGGGCATTTGTGACAAAATACTTAGCTAAAGACAGCTTTTGTTCCAGACTAATTTTCTGAACTTCAGACTGTCTTTAAGTCCAAGTAAACCAGTAGTTCATGAGTAGCAGGCCATCAATCCTACAGATGATTTAGATGGTTTTAAAGATCCTTGGAAATAAAGAAAAATTATCTGAATAAATCTAATGAACACATCTGGAATGTTTTATTAGGATCATTGTATTTAGTTTTAAATCTCTTGAACTAATCCATTTCAGACTGGTGTTAGAAATTCTCTTTACAGTAAGACAAGTATATCTTCAGTTGATACTTATAGGCCTGAATTAGTGCTCAGCAACATCTCCATATCCAACTTCTTGTTATCTTTAAAGTGTGTGTTTGGAATTGTTCATGATTTTGTAATGAGGACTATTTTTGTACAGCATACAGAGTGATAATGTAAAAGCAGCAAAGAAGAGCTAGAAAGTAGTAAGTTGGAGTTCAGAAAAGACTGTTTTCTTTTGGCTGACAATGTTATATAAAGATTTCAGAATTAAGAATAGTGACAAACTTTACTTTAAATTTCAGTGCACCCAACTTAACCTTTCAGAGCTCTGCAAACTCTGGGAAACATTTTGGACAGACTAGGCTAAAAGTATCATTTCAGTCAAAACATATCACTGCTCTTCAAGTTAATTACAGAATGATTGCTCAGAGGTATAAATTTTGACACTATTCTACTCCACTCTACAATTATGAGAGTGCAACTTTGTACTATCACGGTTACAGAACACAAACTGTGGACCTTTAACAGAAAAGTTAACTTTTGCTAGAAGGGTGTAACATCTCATTATATATTAATTTAGTAACAACTTTTTAAAAGAGCAGCACAGCTTCTCTCATATTTGTTACTTCTTTTGAATGACATCAAGAATGGCTTGTTCTGAATTAAAGAAAATCTTGGAGGTTGGTAATTTAATTAATTAGAGAATAGTTTAGTTTCTTTACCTAAAAGTAATCAAGGTTAAAATCATATGCAGTCAAGTTATTATTTTAGCCAGACTTGACACTTACTTTTTCCTAATAGTGATATAATAAACCCTTTTTAGTTATTAGTAGTTCAGGTTGAGAGAAAAGCTTTGTGTGAACTTTGTCTGGATTGCAGAAAAAGGACATTTTAAATCTTTAAAAGAAGTAAAAAGAGGCAGATATTGCTTGTAATTAGAAAACTTATTTCTGTACCTACTCCAGATTGTGTGACAATCTCTGTGCTTTCCCAGTGGAAGAATAGCCACAGGAGTATTCACTTCTGCGTAATTAATATTTGAAAACCATAATACATGTGAAATGTGTTACAGTGACATTTTCTGAATATAGTTCTCTCTTTACCACAAGGTTGCCTTGCTAATTGTCCAGAAGTATTTTGATCAGAGACATAATATTATAGATTATACTTGGTAGGTTAATTCACTTGTGCTTTTGCAATTTTAAAGTTACAATGACTTTTGGAAAACTGAATACTCTAGAAAATTAATATTTATCAGGGAGGAAAGAAATATTTCTTACATTATAGGGCAGCAAAATTTTGTGTTTTATCCCAAGTGTTAAAGTGCATGTCTCCAGCTAATTTGTTGAAAGATTCAGTTTGCATATCATCATAGAATGTCAGTGAAATAACCCTTTGAATTTGATCTCCCTTTTGAGCTACAACTCAGAATTTCCCAGCAATAATAACTTTGGTGGAACACAAGGAGGAAATGTAAGCTAAGTTCTCCAGAAAATCAGAATTTAAAATGGGGGAGAAAAAAAGGGCGCTTTGTGTTTAAATTTATAATTATCTTTCTGTTAAGGATGAAGAGATGCTTTTGACAGGAGGCTTGAAATCTCTGCTTCCCCATGTGCTTAGAAGAATAATTCGATGCAACAGACTCAGTATTAGTAATACTTCTGGAATGGCAGAAGGTAAGTAAACCTAACAGCTCTCTGTGCAAAGTGATTCCATTTTAGATTCATGACTAGGTGGTTTTTTGTTTGTAAAGAATTGAAGAAATATCAAAAGCACCAAGGTAAACCAGAAAACGTTATGTTCTTGGCTGCTTTTGAAATCACATTGTAAGCACCTGACTCTGTTTTTTAAATCATGAAGATATATCAGAGAAAATACACCATCCTACCTGAGTAATGTACGTGTACTTTTTTTTCAATATTTGCAGTGCATCCCTCAGCTTCCAATTGTCGTTGAGAAATGATGTATGCAGAAAATATTTGAAAAATCTTTAACCAAATCTGGGTTTTCTTGCGTGTTATTACCAGATTTATAAGATGACCTACTATGTTCTTCACAGAGACCTTGCTTTACTTAGCACATCAGATATGCTTTGGGGAAGAATTAGAGACATACAGAAGTAGTTTTCTGTTTCATTTTTTGCAGAAGGTGAAGATTATTGGGTCAGCAAGACTGAGAATTATAAGGGGAAGGGGAAAATTAGGTTTATACTCAGATAACTGAATGCATTCCGTAAGACTGATTTTTGTCTTGCCTCTCATAGCTGGACTTTTACAGAAGCAGGGAAGTCTGTCATTGTTCTGATCAACTTCAAAAAATAACATAAAAATACCATGGCAAATAGCTGACCAACAAAGCTGTGTGTACAATAGTAGCACTACTATAAATAATGTTAAAGGTTATTTTTTCAAACTGTAGTGAGTCTTCAAATTGTATTTTTCTTTTCTATCAGTTCCTAAGTTGAAAAATACTAATGGAAGACATTTTATAATGTTAATAATTTGCAGTTTGCCCCAGCCGAATTTTAAGTGAAGTTATTGCTGCAGTAGTTTTAAATATATTAGTTCTAACATTTTATAAGTATTGTTGACATACAAAACAAGTTCATGAACAAACTGTTTCATTATACAAAAAGAACCATTGTAACAAATTGTGTTATGTTGTTGTTATTCAGTTCTTTCTTACTGTCCTCATTGTCATTCACCATAGACGTTAAAAACTCTTTCTAAACTTCTCTGAACTGGGACATGAGTGTGTTAAATTAATGCCTGGGTTGGTTAGCACATCCAGCTCCACTACCATTGCTTGTCAATAAGTTCATAATCATGGCTCCATAATGCAAGTGAATCCATCAGGAGATATGTTTCATGTATGTTTGTTTCATGTATACAAAAAGTAAGGATAGCTATCAGGAGGAACAAGAAAGTTCTCAAAGTGTTATAATGAAGCTTCCTGAGTTTATCAAGTATTTGCCTGAAGATTCAGCCTGTCATCTATAACCAAGTATGTGAAATTCAGTGTTGTCAGTTGAATGCCCTGACTAAATCCATAATTTTAAGAACTTACTAATATAACCAGCAAAGCAGAAAGTGCCTGTGGATTTCTTGTGGATGGCAGGGAATGAAATTGAGGGGTAACCAAACTTAATGTTTTATTCAGTGGTTAATGTGGTATGTTTATTTAGTGAAAATATTTTTCTGTATTTAGCAAGAATCTCTTTCTGTATTTAGTAACTTTTGCTAGTAATAAAATGATTTTTTGTGCTGACTACTCCCAAGAGAGCAGTTTGTGGACAAATTCAGTATGCAAATACATGCTTACCTCAGCCTTTGCTTTGCATTTTTCCATCAGGAATAGAATTCTCTTTGGATTTCTTTGTTAGCTTTGGTCAAGAGTAAGATTTGGCTCATTTTCTACAGCCTTGAAGGCAGCTCATTGATTTCAACTAAATTATTGCCTCTTTGATGACAAACTACTGCAGTATTTAAGAAAGTGAGTGCTTCTGTGCAGCCTCCTACTCGCCTGCCTGATATCAGACAGCAGTAACTCTTCAGGAGAGTATCGGTACAGAATTTAGGGATTATTAATTGCTAGGTTTATATGTCCCAGACCAGGTGTACTCCAAATTTCCCCCCATTATTTGAAAAGTTGATATATCCATGCAGGAAAGTTTAAATAGCATTGGTATTAGCTGCTACTGTTAAGAAAATAAATTTTTTGCTAAATAAATGAATAGGACCTTTCTTCACTGATACTCATTGCAAAAATGTTAATGTCTTTAGAAGCTGTTTCATAGCAGTAGTCAACAACCTTTTAAATCAAAGCTGTTTCCAAGTGAAGAAAGTGTATCAGTTCTGTTTATTTTAGTTTAGTCTTTTTAAATTAGAAATTAAATGAGAAATTTAATTAGAATTACTGAGATTCAGTCAAGAGTTTATTCCTGAGCTGTAATCATATCTGTTTAATTGCAGCCCACATTAAAATTCCCTAGCCAAGAAATTTTAAAGAATGTGCTACGAACTTCAAGATACCAGGAGTTTACTCTTGGATTGATTTATATCTTGGTGTGGTGAAAAATAATTGTGAAAGTGTGGTATGTGATAGCCTTTCTTTGGCTCTGAGTTAACATTTGCAAATAAAGCATTTTCCTACAGAAGACTGATGTCCCCAGTTAGACAAGAAATTATGTTTTTATATAAATTAATAGAAGTGTTTATTAATTATGGTGTCTTCATATTCTGCTACAACCCATATCTGCCGACTGTTTTAGCTGTGAATGGCTTCACATATAGAGTAAGCTTAGCTATGATTTTTAAAACATTTTAAGAAGTTTGATCTAATTATGGAGTTCTGAATCAAAAATCTCCTTCAGATAATTTTTATAAACCATCTAAAGAAATTCCTACAGAAAAGTTATTGTTTCACAAACAAAATGCTGAATTAATTAACCAGCCATTCCTACCTTCCACAATTTAAGGCTATAAACAGGCCAATGTTGTGATTTTGCACAAGTCCCTGGCTGATGACTTTGAGAAGTTCTGCCATGCAAACGATGGACCCTTGCCACTGCTGTACAGAAGTCAACCAGGTGACTGGAAATGTCCTTCCCTGAGTAGTGATTCTGATATCAGGTAACTACAGACCAACTCTGCTGGCCAATATTCTGAAGTGAATGCTGGTGGTGATTAGGAGGATTTGAGGAAACAGCATGGATACATTGTTGAATATTTTAAACAGCATTCTTTTCCATGATTTATACCTTTGAGTGAAAACCATGTGTAAAAGCCTGATTATCTGGTTCTTGAGACACGTTATGATAATTGTCAGTATTACAAGTATTTCTCTAATCCAAAGATGAAATTTTGTGTAATTTTTAAATGTTTTGCAGTCTGAGCCTGCAGAATTCAGTAATAGTGTTTTATATTTGTTTTATTTACTAGAAACATGGCCCTGGTTTCTGCATGATATTTGTAGAGTCTCTGAAATTTGTAAGATGTATTCCTGTGGGAAACACTAAGAACAAGGTTTAAAGCAGCTTCCTAATTTTTGAGAGCCTGAGACAAGATACACATAAGGGGCCTTTACCAATAAAACCTAAAAAATCTCAAACTCTAGCATTCTGTCTGCCAGCTTGGTTTTGTGCAGAATAAGATGTTCTGGGGGCTTTGCCTGTGTTTGTTTCATTATTAGTCAGAAAGAACAAAATGGATAAAGCATGCTGTGTCTTGTGGTTTCACACTGGGTTTATGTCAATTCAACCAATTCACCTTGTTTTCAAAAAAAAAAAAGTGACAAAGCTGTGATAACTTCTTATTTCACTAGAACTGACTGCCTACAGTACAGAAAATATGAGCATGGAGCTTGTACTGGATCACTGAAAAGCCTTAAGGAGTATTCTGAACAACTCAAGGACATGGTGACCTTTTATTTAGGCTGCAGCTTCTCTTTTGAAAAAGCAGTCCAAAAAGCTGGCATTCCTATCAGAAACGTTGAGCAAAAATGTAATGTAAGCATGTACAAAGTAAGTATATACACACACACACATAATCTTTGTTGAAATTTTGCCTGTGAGTTTTGCCCACATTCATATTAAGTGCATATACTCTTTTGTTCAAATCAGAACGTTTTTCCTCTACCTATACCTCAACTTAAGGCATGTGCTAGTGCAGAGCACATGAAAATACAGGGTAAAATATTCCCAGCCTCAGTTCAGTGTAAGGCCAATCTCCTTTTTTATTCATTTTTCATGACAAAGTTTTCCGTGGTTCCTGTGGCAGCCATTTTATGTGGATTCTGTTCTGGTTTGCCCTCTCTGTTCTACCCAATGATCCATGCACTGTTCTGACCATGTCTTTATGTGTGTCCTCCTCTCCATACCAGCTCCTGCTTGCAGTTGGAATATTCCTTTTATAAACCATGACAATAGCAGTTTCTTCTGCATGACAGCCACATTCTGGATTTTTCCTGTGACAGCAGGGCCTTTAAATGGCACATTTACTACAAACCCAGGCCTCTGGGCCAGAAGATATTCCCAAAGACTTGAGGTGTCTACCGTAGCACTGAAAATTATGAGTGTACTCAAAAAGTTTGTGGTGTACATTTTAATGGTAACAGAAGTCTTAGAATAATTCTGGCTCCAGTAAATAAACCTCTTAATACTAAGAACATTTGCATGCCTTTTTCATTTAGTTCAGATGCTGTGCTACTGGAGAAAGGTAATTGTTTTCAGTGTTATCATTATACAAACTATGCTATGCTCCTGGTCAAAATGAAGGTGCCAAGTATATCTTGCACGTGAGTCCTTCTACCAAGCTTAAAGAAATAAAATACAATTATGTATCTGCTTCTAGAATTTCAGAATCAGGAAAATTTTATGGTTTATGGCACATTAATGCTGTGAAGAACTGCACAGTGTGTTTCTTCAGTGACAGGTGTGATTATTATTATTATAAAGGCTTAAATGAACATTTTCTAGACAGCTCCAGCTCTCTGGATATCTTGTTTATGTTCAACTGCAACTCAGCTGACATTTTTTCCTACAAAGCTGACCTGCTTTCTTTCTAAATAGAAAAGGTGCCTCAGCCTCCCAGTTGGTGAGGATGATGAATTCCATAGAGCCTTTGTAGAGGCACAAAATATTTGTATGTATGGAGCTGTCATGCAGCCTCTGTACAAGTGGGTACTGCCATCAGCAGTTGCTGACCCTGGTGTGTTACAGGGCACTGTATTCAACTACAGAGGGTAGATTCAATCTAAGTAGATTTTTAGGTGTGCCATAAGTTTCTATTAGCTTTTTCACCTTCTGTAGAGGGAAGACACCATTGTTTTCGACAATATTCAACATATGGGGCTCATCTTGCTGTGTGCACCAAAACAAGGTGAACACATTTTCATTGAGTTGAAAATGTTAGTGATCTATATGATGGAGCTAAATGATGGAATCGTAAAGGAAAAAAATACAGGATCCTAAGAACCTTTTTCAAAAGGATTTAAAATGAGTGTTAGAACGCAGCCTTTCTAAACTCAAGTACAGCACAAAGATTTAGATTTTTTTATTCCAACATTTTAGAAGTATTGTTCAATATTCCTGCTAACACTGGATTCTTTTGAACTGCCAGACTTCTGTGCCTTGCTACAGTATTTCTATGTTTCACTGCAACTTAGTAGTAACAATGAGACCTATTCCTGAAAGCAAGTTGGGAGCAGCTGTGCTAGCAACACTGGAATTAAAAGAAGCCCACGGAGCACCAATTCACATAGGTGACCCTGGTCAGTGCTTTTCATTCTCATTCTGCATGCACCTGACTGTGTGTACAAGTGAAGGGGGAAAGCATGGGAAGTAGTAGGACTGAAAAACCTGCACCACTACGTCTGTTTTAGTCCTTTCTAATGGTCACAAATCTGAATATAAAAGGAAAAAAGGAAGAAAGAAAAAAAAATGTTTTGAGTGAGCTGAACATACAGATTTCTTAGATAAAAGATAGTTGTCAGATGTAGATAAGTTATCTGGCAGGGGTGGTTTTGGTAAAAAGTGTAATCACATTTTCCTGAAATGTGTGCAGTTTCATTTATATGTGAATACTTTCTTGCTGTCAGAGATTCCAGTGACAGGATAGCAGTGACTGACAGCATGGGGAGAAGTATGTGTGGATGCATTTTGTGTCTTAGTGGTTGAATGTGAAAGTAAATACTGCATTATTTTTAAAAATACTGAAATAACATACAATGAGCACAACACTTAAGACAAAATTAATAGAAATATGACAAGATTTTTTTGCATCTAGTTTGAACAAAAATGAAAAAAAAAAAAGACAGGAGGCTGTTTGAAAAAGAACAAAACCAAACACCTGTGATACGAAGCTAGATTGCAATAATTTCCCCCCTGCTGTCAAAAGTTTGGTAATCACAGAAGGATCACATTGCAGGGAATGGAAAGAGATGTCATTGGTTAACACAACACTCCAGTAACGTACTTGAGTAACATATCTGAGTACTTAAGCCTCACAAACTAGTAATAAGTCATTACAAAAGAGTGAATTATTGTATATACAGATTATATAAACTAATTTCAGAAAAGAGAGTGGTATATTAAAGCATAAACAAGAATTTAAAACCAAGGGAATGTAGCAAGTGCTTAGAATGACCCAGATTATTATAAGTAGGTGTTAGAATAAAGCAAAAGACAATTTAGTGAAAGGCAGCTAAGAGTGAGATGTATTTATCAAAGAGAGAGAGAGGAAAAGAGAGATTGATCATTTCTCTAGCTAAAGAATGTAGGAAGTTAACACAGTAGAAAATGTGTTCTAGAAAGAACTCGTTTTGCATTGCAATCATTTATTCTTGTTTGCCAGTGCAAGGAAAAGAATTCTTCTGTCGATCCAGAAGATTTATATTATCTTGGAAACTCAGCATAGATGTCTAACTTGCATTTTGTTGCAGAAATAAGGTAAATACATTTTTAGTGGTGTTACCAAGTACAAAAAAAGGGAAATCATGTCAGCTCAGGCTCTAAGGATATACACTCAAAGGCAAACTAAATGTTCCACTTTAGGGAGACACTCTTGAACTCCTAACCCAGTGGCATTGAATGATGTTTGGGGTCTACCCCCCCAGCTTTGCAGTATTACTGCTTAATTGAATTGCTCATGATTTCATTTCTGATCAATTGCAGGTCTGCTGGGAATACAAGATCTTTCTAAACCAGACTATGGAGATCCAGTTCACCTTCACCCTGGTGATATTCCAGTGTTTTGGGCCTGTGGAGTAACAGGAGTAGAAGCAATTATCAACTGTAGTATGTCCTGCTTAGAGACTCTCTTTAAATTATCCCTCAATCTCTTTTCTCGCTCTCTATTTTATTTTATTTTTTTAAAAAGGTGACTGAATTGGCTGATTAGCAGGCTTGATTTTAGGGTAAGATAAAAAACACCTCAAATAACAAAAAAGCCTTTGGCAGGAGAGTTTTTGTTGTGAAATACAGGTCTGCTTTAAAGAAAATTCTTACTGAAATTTTACCACTTTTGTGTATTTTAAACATTTAAATCTACAGCTCTGGCAACATCAAAACATCTTTTTAAACATTATAAAAAGCAAGAAGTTTAAAGGCATTAATTTTTAAGCTTCTTCCTTTTAAAATATTATTTTGTACTACATTGAAGTAAAGCAATAGTAAAGGAAAAAGAAAAAAAAAAAAGAAGGAAAAAAAGAGAAGCCAGAAATCTTTCCAAAATGTTGTCAAGAGCTAGCAAATTGATTGACATGAAAAAGGGTTCTGAAGTGTCTCATGGAGAAGGTTGAGTTTTTAGTTTTCTCCAAAATTAAGTAAATGTGACACACTTTACATAAATGAAACTTTTTCTTCTATACAGTTTTTCTGCACTGTATGCAGTCATTTATGCAGGCATGAGCACAAAGGGCAAGAAAATGCAACAAAACCATAGTAAGAGTATTATATACTTCTCTAAGCCACTAGTGTGGAATGAAATACTGTATTTTAATTCTTATTGAAAAAGAAGCTTAATAATCATAGGCAATATGTTTAGGAGAGCCCTGGGAGGTCATCTACTTTGTCCTTCTCTCCTTGCAGGATCCTTGTGGCTTCCTATAGACATTTATCTGAACTTCTCTCAACACCTGCTGTAATATGCTCGCTCTAAGAGGAGTCTTCTTGCTTTAAATTACTTGCCATAGAGTCCCCACAGATGTAACTCAAACCAAGCACATATGTACTTAGTAAAGAAATATCTTCTCCATTTTCACCCTCCTAACAAAGAAAGTTTTGCTTGTTTAAGCAGACCAGTTATGATTTACCTAACAATGTACCAATTTTGCCAAATCAAGTATTACCTGGATTTGGACTTCTAGAGTCAGTATAAAGACAGGAAGCTACTATGCTGTCAGGCCTAAAGAAGCTTTTTTTCTCCAGGGATTTAGAGGCTACTCATATTTCCTTTGGCTACTGGTCCCCTGTTGTCATTACTCCTTGCCAGTTTAAATTGCTGTGGTTTGACCCCAGCCAGCAGGATCAGGGAGAGAACTGGAAGGGTAAAAACTGGAAAACTCATGAGCTGAGATAAAGATAGTTTCATAGGGAAAGCAAAAGCAATGCATGCAAACTAGGGAAGAGCAGAGCAAAATAGGGAATTAATTCACTGCTTCCCATGGGCAGGCAGGTGTTCAACCATCTCCAGGACAGCAGGGCCCCATCAGAGGTAACAATGACTTGGGAAGACAAACACCATCACAACAGACCTTTTGGGAGGGTACCAGAGTTCCATTCTTAGGTTGTCTCAAGTTTAGACCAAAGAGGACATTGTGGAAAAAACTGATCTCAACTACCCACATGAACTTTTTAAAAGTGAAAACATTTTCAGATGTACATGTATACACTTCTTTCTCAAAGTGTATTAATTGCTCCAATGTAGCTTAAAATATCACCTGCTTTTATAAGTGTCATCAGGCACTCTGATGTTATATTCATGTTATATACTTAGGGACTCTGTTGTTATATTAAATGGCTTTTTGAAATTTTATCATCCCTATAATTTTTTACATTGCAATAACATTTAACTGAAGTTTTTTCATTCATTTTAGGAACTCCATTAGCTTTTACTCATTCTCCTGGCTGCATGTTCATTACCGACCAAAAGAGTGACAATTTCAGATCCTTAGGAGGAGTCCCACAGGTCCACTGCATCTCTCAGGATCCTCTGCACTTCAGTATTGTGTCAGCAGAAGCAGCCCAAAAGATAAAGACTCTAGAGACCCTAATTGGAATAGATCCAGGTATAAACAAAAACTATCAGCCTTTAATGGATTTGTTATGGGGTAGATACCACCTATCCGGCCTTTTTAGATATTTTAAATTCAAGAACTGAATAAGAATCTAAAGGTGATTTTAAGAATTCTTTATGGAATACAGTGAGTTTATATAACTATGTCTTATATTTTCTGTTACTGTAGTTAATGTCAGAGTCTGGCCAAAATCATTCATGGTGGACAATGGAATATCTGATCTTGATGACTGTATGCTCCTAAAGTACAGAGAAGCACACTGGAGAGTCCACAGGGAATAAGAACTGTTACTTAATAAAACTGAAATTGATATGTGAAGCACAGGGCACCTCAGCTTGCTGTTAACAGCTACATGGATATTCACTGTGGAGTAAATAGCACATTTCTTTACATATATTCATGACTACTGTGGTCCTACCAAAAAATTCTAGTAGTTGCATGTGCTTTTCAAACACCACTCTCTGACGGGTGGAATTACAATAATTTCTGCTGACATACCCATCACTGTGGTGTTGTATGATGGACCAAAGTGAGCAGGTCACCACAGAAGGTTGAGTGGTAGGGCTGCCTGTGTGTGCAAGGAAGAGAGGGAAGTAAAGGCAAACTGAGTAGTGCAAACATTCCTAAAATACACACTGAGTTAGTCCCCTCTGGCTGCTGTAAAGTCTGAGCTCAGTGTGCCATAAATTTTCTGAAATCCTCTGTGGGCAGAAGTGGAAAACAGCTTACGCCCAGCACTCCCAAGCTCCAGGTTTGGGCTGTGTGCATACATTTGGGTCTGTTTATTTTTACTCACAAGGCCTCTCCTTTCCCACTCTCTGGAGCTGACTTGGCACGATGCCATGCTCTGCAGAAATACAGGACCTAACTTAAGTTAGCTCATTTTATTGCTAAAGGAGAGTACAGTACTTTGTCTCAGTTAATATACCCCACTTCTCAGAGGCTTGTATTCTGCTTATGTTAACTCTAAGTTTTCTGAACTGTTTTCTCTGTGTGTTATTTAGGAGGAACAGAGGCAGAAATACCAAAGGGGAAATTGAAGACAAAAAGAGGAAAATGTGGGGGTGAGGGGAGTGAGAAGGATGAAGCTATGAGAAGATTGGAAAACAACAGTGAAGACTTAGCTCTATAAGCCCATCATACTGGTACTCATGGTTTTCTTGAGTACTAGGAAATCAAAATAACTGAGCTGTGAACTTTTTTCCAAGTGACAGGGAAGGAACATGGGATAGGAAGTGTTTGAACAATGAAAGCCATACACAGGCAATAGTGTTGCCTATTTAGGGACTGACCCATGAGAAGAGACTTCTGTTATTCACCTATTTCTCAAGGTCTGATAACAGGGTTCTCTGCTACATGGAGTGTTAAGAGAACTTCCAGTAGTCATCTGGATACCACTGTATTAATTCAGTTTATGAAGTCCCCATGAAACTTACAATGTCTCTGAAACCTCACTTCTGAGGTTAATTATTTCATTAATTGAAATTTCATTGGGAATTAGCTCTTCCCAAAAGGGATAGAGTTGGCAACAAAGGACCTGCTTGCATCAAAATTTCTGTAAGGTCTGAGATGCTTGAGTTGCAACCTAGCTTTGGTAGCTAAACATGGTCTAGCAGGACTGTCAAAGGAAAACACAGGGCCAAAGGAAAGGAAACAATATGCAATAAGCTCTCAGAAAAAGCTATTTACACTTATACCTAGAAATTCTAGGTATAATACTTTTCAAAACCTGACATTTTTAATCTGGAAGCACAGCCCATTATCTTCATTACTCATATCCTACATCTTCTTAAGTTTCCTGAGGAAATTACCCCAATTCCTGCCTTGACCACAGGTTTTACTCTTTTTTTTTAACCCATTTTATGTCACTAAATATGTACTTTCACCTAGAGGGATAGGACAGTGATACATTGAAGTGTACTGCTCTCTTTAAACCCCCTTGTCTAGGAGAGCGGGGTATAAGGCACCTGCAGCGCCAGGGTGAGCTGCTGGGGGCCAGCCTGGCCATGTCCCACGCGGGGTCCGTGCTGATCACAACGGGATTTCCCACCCACTTCAGCCACGAGCCACCCGAGGAGAACGACGGCCCCCCGGGAGCCCTTGCCATTGCAGCTATGCTGCAGGCCTTGGAGAAACAGGTTGCCATAGTTACAGATCAGAGAGCCATAGATCTGAATAAAAAGATTATTGAAGAAGCTGTTCAACTAGGTAAGACTCATGGGTTTTTCAGTTTTTTATCTTTCTAATTTGAGACAAGGTTTGCTTCAGTTTTAATCTGTCACTTAGTACAGGACCTTTTTTTTCCCCAGAGAATGAATCAGAATTCACCCTCTAAGCTCTGCTCATCATTGCTACGATGGCATTTTGTTAACCTGGCTGGCATCAGGTTAATGCGTACATATCTGGGTACCGATTCTGGATGAGTTACTTGTGATAAATTCTGGATGTCTGTTCTCATTCTTGTAGACCTGTTGTCTTCCTCAAGGTCCCATTTAACAGCATTTACATCTAAACAAATTTAAATTAAAGTAAGGGTATAAGAAGCTCATTAAGATCTGTGTAAAGGCATTGAATTCTTACTGTTCTAGCAATTTTGCTTTCTTTTTTTGTTAAGTTACTCAAAGATACATAAAAAAGTATGGAGTATCTGAATTTCATTTTGCTTTTCTGTAGGAATCCTGAAGAAGCCCATCCCTTTATTGAGTTATCAAAGGGAAAGTGCCAATTCAGCTTTAATGTTTTTGTGTGAGAATGGGAATCCTGAAAGACCTAGGTATGTGTATTCAGTTTTTGAGAACAGGTCACACCTCTAGTGTGCAAAATTATAATAAAAATAAGGACCATGCTCTAAGAAGGCACAATGACCTTAAGTAAGTCCTTAAGACTTTGAATGCACAGAACAAACTTTGAAGCCAAACACTGTTATTGGAGCATACACAGAGTACAGAATTCCACATTATTCTGCAATTAAGCACTTCTGGAGTACAAAAAAGAAATAATTCTTCATATATCAATAGGTCTTTTCCTTCAAAAAATTTCTAAAATATTTCCAGCTGTTATTCTATAAATATATATACACACACTATATATTATTTTACCAATTTTAAAATGAGTGAGAAGATCAAAAAGTATTATATCAAAGTCAGTGAAAGAGCTAAGAAAAGAGGTGTGGAAAGTGTACATTTTCTAGAGTTTTAGGTCTGGTCTGACAGCTAGGGAATCTGATCAGACTTAATAAAATGTCATGTGTTTGTAATGGTGTGAGTAGGATTAATGCACTGGAGAATTTGCTAAGTAGCTGTATGCTCATTTTGTTACTTAGCACACAACTTAAATTTCCTTGAAGTAGGCATACATTGCTCATTTTTATTGATCTTTCCTTGTAAAGTATTTTAATGTAGTTGCCCTCACTTTTCATTCTTTAATAAAAAGGTCTTTCACCCTGTATTAACTCTTCTTTAACTTACTGAATTCCCATTTCTTTCCACAGGTTAGTGTGTACTGTAATAGTATGCATGATACTGTCTTAATTTTTTATGTGTTGTTTTAAAGATGTCTTTTGTAGCTTATGCTTATTAAAATCACAGGCAGATTCTGTTTAAATTGGTCTCTTAGTCCCAAAAAGCTGAAGTAAGTATTTTTTTGAAGTAGACAGCTAACCTGCTAAAGGTCTCTGGAATCACTGCAGATACCCACCCACAAGAACATTAAGTAACTCAGCAGAATTAGTAACCTCTTAACACTAAAATCAGAGAAACAGAAGCAAAATAACTTATTTCTAACCTATAGTGGTAGAACTGAGTACTACAGTTCTACTTAAAATGTAGGGCAGCTGCAGTACATCTGTCTACTTTCATAACCAGCAGAACAGCCATGGACTTAAAAAATAAGTCCCACAAATCTAAAGACCCAAACCCAAACATTGCCTAACTAGAAACAGATGAAGATTTGACAAGCGATGTACTTTAAGCAGAGAATATATTTGCACTAACAAGGATTTAGATGATCGTTAATTTTCCACTTTTTTGCCTTTTTTGAGTACAGAGACTAATATTTTACAAAATACCGTCTGCTTTAATGTGAAACAGAGCCAGGCCAGATGTCTGACCCAAAGGATTGCTGGCTAGGAGGATTGCAGGAACTTCTCCATTTCTTGGTAGCAAATGTGGTTTGGAGGAGCTGCACTAAAGCTATTAAAAAAAAACCTGAACTAACCTTTGAAAAAAACCCCATAGGCAACTACATTCAGAAATAACAAAACAGTATCCAAGTTTTACCTTGAATCCAAAATGGTCAAAAAGTAGAACTAAGCACAAGCAGCCAGCAGAAGAATTTTTCATGCAAAAATCACCGCTTTGACTTCTCCCCTCTGTTTTTTTCATTCACCTCTAACCAGATTTGATCACCTGGTAGCAATAGAGCGTGCTGGGATGGCTGCTGATGGCAATTATTACAATGCCAGGAAAGTTAACATTAAACATCTAGTGGATCCCATAGATGAACTATTTTTAGCTGCACAAACCATTCCAGGAGTCACAACAACAGGTAAGTGTGAGTTTGTGTGATGTTCTCAGAAGCAAGAGAAGCACAGAGCAGGAACTCTTACTGGTAGTGAAGGGGAGCAGGAGGCAGGTGCTGAGTGGCTGCTTTCAGGCTACAGCTGTTTGTTGTGATTGGATTTGAAGACAGCATTGCTGGAGAAAAATTACAAATTTCTATTGAAGGATTCTTACAGCCAAAAACAAAAGAAAAAAAAAGGATTTTATTTCAAAGTTATTTAAGGACAAAAAAGCAAGTCCGGATGTATTACCTATACATAAGTCTATGTACATACACTCTAAGTGCAGTTTTTGATAGTGACTTCATTCTGTATTTTTTGTGTTGAAGGCAACATGGAACATAAATGGTTGTTGGATGACAACATTCCTTTTTAAAGTATTGGTTTTATGATTGTTACACCTGAGTTAAAACAGCAGTCTGGATAGAATCTTTGTTTATATTGTCTTTAGCAGTACATGCCTTTAAGAAGGGATTACGTATTTGCATCTATTAAAATAGTGCCTTCTCCAACAAAATACGTGTGTACAGTAAGAACCTTCAAAGGAATGCCTTGTCCTTCCCACCAAAACACCATTGGCCTTTGCAAATACCTCCAATGAGAATGCTTTTGTCAACATGCTGCTCCTCTCTTTAGGCAATACATTTTTCTTTTCTTGAAAACTTATTTGTATCTGGTTTGGAAAAAATATGCCATAGACCATTGTGCAACATCTTTGTACAATCAAATGCTTCCTGCAACCATGTGTGGCCCAAATGAGAGTTTTGGGGATATATAATCTCTGTAAATATTAAAATCAAATTAGAAATAAGTAGCCATGCCAGACTGATTTCTGTCACATCAGAACACGTCTGCTGATTTAGATTTTTTTCTTCTTATAGTGCTGTGGACTCGCTCCTAAGTATTACCAAAAGCATGGGAACTTTGGCTTCTCAGTTTTGTTGTTTTTCAAATGTTTCCACAGAATTTAGAGAGCTTCTGCATAGAGATAATGCATAGTCTGATTTCACTCTATTGGTATCATTTAAAAGCTATGTAGCAGAGGACTTCACTGATATTTTTTTACTATAAAATCTGCAATACTTTGTATTTAGATTTAATTTGGTTTTTTTCCTATTAATAAGATGTACATTCCAACATTCACAAGGAAGCACTGTAGATGGCACTGTCTTGGCAATCTCAACAGAGGGCAAAGATTGACTAAATAAGTATAGGAAAAGTTCTGTTTTGTAAAGATGTGTAGCAAAATGCCTCAGAGCTTTATTTGCTGCTGTTAGTTTCAACTCCTGTCCCTGATTTTAGGTTGTTGATAAAAAATTGGATCTCTCCAGCTGCTTACATAACATCACAACCTGATTCCTTTAGTAGAAATACCCTAATTTCTTCAAATATCTCCCACAGCAACTCAAAGTATATTATTCATTTGCTGGGGTTTGGAACGTTCTGCCAGCTGAGAATTTGAATCTATTCAGCAGAATGTAGTTTGTTCAAACATTCTCGGAACATTCAAATATACTATGTAATGTCATTAATAAAAAATACCACAGGCTTGTGAAAAAGAAGAAAAGCAGTTACTCAGATTCACAATGTCTCAGTGCTGTGAACTTTATCTAAAGAGATTTCTGCATAGAAAATGGTTTAACCAGTCAGAGGCTTCAAAGGACAATGAAGGGATCTGCTTTGATTTCCCATGGCATTTGTGTAAGTGGATATTCTGCTCTGGAGAACTAACTGGGTATCTATGAGAAAACAATGTAATTGTTTATTACACTGTCTGTTACCTAGTTAACATTGCTTGTTTTGCTTATCACACTAATTTTTTGTGTCTGTTATTTTAATTAGGTAGCAATTTCTTGGATTGGATGTTGGGTTTTTCAATGTATTTCTGCAAAGTGTAGTTTAACTTAGCCACTGTGGTCTTTGTGTCCCATTACTGATAGCAATGTGTTGCTACTGATGAGGATAAATTTTCTTCTGGTGGGGCTGTCTTCACCTGTCTTTATGGTCAGTAGGAATTTGGAGGCATATGACTAGTTCCAAAATAAATGCAAATATTGTACAGAATTAGGGTGGAGTACTTGAATAACCTTATAGGCTAGAATACCAGAAAGATCAAATTTTCAGCCTACAGAAATTCTTTATATAGTGTGCTCCGTGGCAAGAAGCACTGTGTCAGTAGGTGGAGAGGGGAGATGTTAGAACATCTGTTACATGCTGATTAATTGCTGTCAAGTGTTGCTTTTAAAACAAGATCTGTGGTTTTTTTTTAAAAATCTGATCTGGTAGTTTGACCACAGACAAAGCATGAGCAATGCCTACAATTGTATTGGTACTGACATCCTAAAAACTCAGGAATTGAGGAGTAGTCTTGAGGAATTCACAGAGTAAGAAGACATGAAAGGCTGGGTTTGGAAGGGACTCATATTCCACATAAGTCTGAAATAAGAGATTAAGAGATGTTACTGGAACCACATATTATTTTTTTCAGCTGTCATACAATTGACATAGCTATATGCTATTTATATAGGAGCTAATTAAAATCTTTCCAAAGTACTGCATGAAAAAATGGGGTCACATGTTTTCCTTTCATACAAAAGATTTTTAGCACAGAAGACTGACGTCTCCTGCATATTTCATGAATGTAGTTTCAGAAAACAATGTAGTCAGTGGGAACTTGCATGGAAGATCCAGCAGAACTGTTTTTCCTTTGCCTGGAAAGAAATTGGGCCTTTAGAAGAGGATTCATCTTGCCTATTTTCAGACATCTATATTTGAGATGTCTGCTTTGGGGTGAGATGAACTGAATGTGTGAAGGGAGTGTTTCTTTCTGCTGACTTTAAAAGCAGCGTCGCTGAGTGGCTCATGTAGGGATGGCTGCTTTTGCACAGGTGAATTTCACTCTGGAGATCTACAGTGAAATACAGTTCTCTGGCAATGTGTGGAGGAAGAAGAAAACAGATGGGACAGGAGACTTTTCAGTGGGGTGTTCTTTTCCTCCTAGTGTCACACAAATGGGATCCATCCACAGCAATAGAGCTACTAATTGTGCAGCCATGCTGGTGACAGGACTCCCACAAAGGCAGGAAAAGCAAAGCAGGACTGATAGAAAAAGCCCTGATCAAGGGATGTATTTCATTTAAAGAAACTGTTGGTTATCTTCATGGGACAAGAATTCATCTTAGCCTTTTTAAAGAATATTAAGAGCAAAAAAATTTAATTTTGAGTATAAGAAAAATCAGAACATTCTGTGTGATTCTTACAAAGCAGCAGAACATCCATATTTATATATGATGATAGAAGCACCAGGATTATATCAATACCTGTTTGAAAAGTCCTATCAATGAAAAGATTTTTGAAAGCACCATTAACTCCCAGTGGTGAAATAAATATGAGCAGATTATTAAAGCAGATAAAAAAGAGTAGCTGTTCCATGGCAAATCCTTTTATGTAAGCTATGTGTCACTCAGTTACGCCCCACTTGACTGGATAGACTTAAGAAATCAAATAAAAAATTGCTGCTGAGAAATACATTTCCATTTTACTTAAAGAAGAAATTTGCTACAGACACATGAGATACTTATGCAGTTACTAAAAGTGTTAAATTTACCAGTTTTCATGGCTTGAAGTGTAAATTATAAATATTGTAATTTCTCTTTTGTAACACATGGTATGCATTAGAGCAAAGTCACATTTCAAATTCAAATCTGACACATTGCAGTGAGGACTTGGAGCTCTTCACTGTTCTGTTTCACAGACGTGGTCTAGGATTTTTCTGTAAAATTTTCAAATTGAAGAAGATGCCATTCAGACTAACAGATGAAAGAGAAATTTTAATTTCCAACTAAGTAGTAATAATAATTTATTAATCATTATAAATAATAAATAATTTTAATGTGTTTTTTAATATATTGGTAAGAGACTAGAGGTACTATCCAGCTTTTATGTAAACTGCTAGTTTATATGTGTACCCTCATGTCCAGATATCTAAATGACATCTGACAACTTTATGTCCCAAATATCAGGTTGCCTAGAATTTTCCTGAAATTGCATATATCCCATTGATTTCACTAAAATTACTAAGACAAATACACAGTATTTCTATTTGTGTGACAAAAATCAAGGTCCCACATCCAGTATATAAGAAAACTTTAAAAAATAAAGACTAGCTATTTTTTTTGGTAAGTGACTGTGGAAAATGAAAACAGTAATAGTACACAGGGCTGGGCTCTCTGTGTGCTGCAGCACGTTGGTGATCTGTATCAAACAGACGGGCAGTGCAGTCAGGTCTGCTTCTGCCCAAATCCTTATGTGTATTTTTGCTTGTCTTTCTGCAATAATTGTTATTTCTATTCTGTTTTTCTAATTAAAGCTTGTAACAAGTCAGTGTTTTCTATGTTTGCTTTATCATATAATTGTTGGCTGATTTCTCAGGTTGATTTGGGTTTAATTTTCTATCTTCTTTATTTGTGCTGATGCACTTGTGATAACACGTTATATAGAACACTCAAGTAAGGCCTTCCATAAGCAAAGTTTACTGTCTTGATTCTGTCTGCAGTTCACAACTACTTGATAAGTTTGATTTCTTTCGCATGCACGCAGTGTACAGTGTACATTGCATGTATAAACTTAGAGGTTGGCATGTAATAGATGATGCTTTCAGCTATTTCATTCATAGTCTTCTGTTTCTAGGTGCTGTGGATGAAAAAGGATAAACCATCTTACATGAAGCTATGAACTATCACAGCAATTGTGGGGAAGAAAGTGGATGTTTTCTAAAGGGATTTTCAGTTATATGCTGTGTTCATAATCATTCTGTCTTTTTCCCTTTTATAAAGGTGTCGGAGATGGAGGAAATGAATTAGGAATGGGCAAAGTAAAAGATGCTGTAAAGAAGCACATAAAATATGGAGATGTTATAGCTTGTGATGTTGAAGCTGATTTTACTGTTGTAGCTGGTAAGAGATTTTTGGTGGGGTGGGAGAGTAGCTGATGTTTGAGAATAGAACTGACAAGGAAACATTTGTCTTTCCAAGAAATTTTTATTGGCCCTTTCCAAGTCATCCTTGGCAAACTGATCTCTGTATTATGTACATTTTCTGAAGAGTTAAGCACATGTTGCTTTAGAAGAACTGACTGAAGATCGAGAATGTTCCATGAACAAAGTGCACTTAATTGGAAATAGTTGGGCAAATCCTGAGTATTTTTGAAAAATCACACATTATATAAAATCACAGAACCATAGAATCCTAGAATGGTTTGGGTTGGAAGGGATCTTGAAGATCATCTAGTTCCTACTCCTCCTGCCATGGGCAGGAAACCTTTCACTAGACCAGGTTACTCAATAACAAATATTAATAAGGAAGACTGCAGAAGTGATCTGTGTGGGAATTAAAATGTCTGTGCACGTACAAATTTTCAGTACAATTGATAAGCTTCTGTTTAGAGTGTACCCCAATCGGGCATAAATTAGTCATATTGCTCCTTTAAAAAGAGATAAGTTCCTTCAATAATCACTCAAGGACAAATGTATGTTCTTAATGTTCTTGATGTTCAACAAAAGTTGAATGTTATAGTTAAAATTCCGTTTTACACCAGCATGAAATAAAATTCACTGTAAGAGAGAGATGTTGAGCAAGGACCAACTTGTGAACTGGATGGTCCGTATGGTCCTTGGGCTCAGGTTTCTCCATTCCTAAGCCAGGTGTCTCTGACACACTCTGGGCACTAAGCAGCCAATTTGTGCAGTTTGGTTTCACAGTGGCACTCTTTGCACTCTTTGCAGGGGTCTCTAACTGGGGTGGCTACGCCATTGCCTGTGCTCTGTACGTGCTGCGCTGCTGTGAGATCCACGAGCGCTACCTGCGCAGAGCCGTCGGCTTTCCACGCGCACCGAGCCAGCGGCTCTGGCTGCCAGCCCTGCCCTCCGTCACCAAGGTAATTCCTGTGGGCGAGGGGTGGGGGTTTGCTCACCACAGGGAGATGGAAGTGACCACCAGCTGCTGAATCCTGCCTGGTCTGCTTCAATACCTCACCTTCACAAGGTCTTTGGGCACTTCTGAGGATTCCTTGTGAAGGGGCAGCCACACTGTCCTTAGACTGTTTTCCACAAAGGATTGGAGACAGATTGCAAATAAAAATCCTCCAATATGAATGTGTTCATGTCTTGTAGCTTCAAGCAGAAGACAGTGCTAAAATTTTACAGGCAATGCAAGTAATCCTTGTATTGAGATACAGTGATTAAAATTCCCTGTTTGCTTCCTTAGTATTATTCATGATTTTATAACCCTCTGTTGTCGTGTCCTTTAGATGTCTGCTTCCAAAATCAAAAGTCACAGTTCTTATGCTGTAGCCGCTCCATACTTCTGATCTTTGTACCTTACTTCTGATCTTTCCCCTTTTCTAGTTTGCTGGAATCTTTCTACAATTAGTTTTGAATGTTTCTAAATTAAAGTTGGAGAAAAACTTGTACATGAATATTTTTAAATGTGTTTTGACTAATGCAGCTCTGTACAGTGTGATATTCTGGGAATGCAAAGGTTTCAGACTAAGAAGAAGTAAAATAACCGAGAGGGGTGAGAAATGACTGTGATCTGTACTCATCCTGCTAAGCACGTGCCTCTATTTTTAATTTGGCAGTGGTTAAAAAAAAAAAATCTGTCTATACACACACACACACGCACGCCCCTAATGATTAAATAAGATTTGTTCCACAACTTTGCAATAAATTAGGAGCTTCAAGATTCAGCTTTATTAGCAGAGATTTGAACAAACCCACTAAATGTGTGATGTCCAAGAATGCTAAGCAAAATGCAATCCATTTACCATAGCTACTGCCCAAAACAAAGAGATTTTTCTCCTGAGATGATGGGATATTCTGCATGAAATTCCAGCAAAGCACCTTTTAAGTATTTTACAGTTGATCTCATGATTTTTTTTAAAATTCTTGCTATCTTAGTTTTTCATCTAAAGGTCATAAAACTGAAACTGATCTGAACACTTGGCATAGCCATATAGCTTAACAAAACTTATATGGCCCTTTTCAGCACAGTCTTTTTATAAAATAGATTAATTCTTTTTCAGTTTTCAATGTTTTTTCCAGTTGCATCTACTGGTTTTTGACCTTTAAATTAATGCATCCTAAAATTACTATGATCAAAATTCCTGGTAATGAGATACTGTAATTAAGTGTTATATTGTGTACAGGAAAACATTCTTGTTTTTGTTTTACTAAGCTGTACAGCTGGGAATATTGATGATCCAATAATGGGCTACTGAAAGTGCAATACTAAAATCTATTGAGATAAAATTAATGGAAACAGTTCTGTGGAGGAGAGAAAATGACAAAATGTCTGACAAGAAAATATGATATCTTTAATTATAAATCACACAAGAATGAACAGTGCAGAAGATTGAATAGATTAGTATTCATATACCCCATTAGTATAAAAAAATCAGACCATTTATGTTTATATGGCTACTTTCTGCAAAATTCAGCTTCATTTAATGCTGTAATAATTACCCTAGAGAGATAAAGAGCAACACCACAGAGATCCATCTCAGTGTTTATATTTGTGATTGTAATTGGGAAGAGGACATTTGAAGGAGTCCCTTAGCACCAGACAGCTCTCTTATAATGTGTTCAATTTTTCCTCAAAAAATGACACTTCTATGAATGCTGTAGGTCATAATTAGTAAGTGAAGACTTCCCCTGAAACACCAAATTATTTCCCTGCAGGGTGGTGTTTGAGCAGTGTCAGGATTGCACTGCCAAACCCCAGAACTGCAGAACCCCCTTCCCACTGAACAGCAAACTGAGGTTGTTCGAGTTCATGGATGAGCCTTTACGCACATCTTAGCGAGAGATGCTGCAAAGCATTTGTTGTGGTGAGAATTGCAGGAACAGGAAACAACTGGACCTAAACTATCTTTGCTTACCTTTACCTTTGCTTACCTAATAATTTGATTATGGTATTGGCTTGGTTTTTCTGATATTCACAGTACTTTTACACCAAAGTCACTGTAATGAAATTAATTCGTTCATACATATCCAAATGTAGATAATGCTAAACATCCGACAGTCAAGTCTGCATTTCATTGCATCTCACAAACAGGTTAATATATCAAGCATTTGTTCTTTTACTGAACTCTTTATTAATGGCAACATATTAGCTGTATAGTATTTTTTAATTATGACCTATAAGAATATGAATTATATTATAAATATATAAAGGTGTGACATATTTTAGTGTGCTTTATTAGCTTTGTCTTTCTTAAGGAAGTTTTCCCCCTTGAATAAAGCACAAACTAACAAGATATTTTTCTATTAATTTGAGTATTTTTCCAGTTACCCAACATAATTATTTACTAAAGAGAGAGCTGTGCTCAAACTGCAGCTCTGTACAGCTAAGGAAGGGTGCTATACATTGTATTTGCTTATTACAAACTGATAAACTGTAGCAATTGATGACAGGCTACGGTTTATCAGGCATAGTTATGTTGTATTAAGCAAGCAAACTTTTTTACCTCATATAAGCAGATCAGAGAGCTCTAATATGTAAATACGTAGTACAAATCATTTGTATTAGAGTTTACATTTTCTGTGTCCGATTTAAATGTCTCTTTTGTGACAGGAGAGATCTCCTTTGTCCTTTTGCATTTAGATACACTCAGTGCTAAGAGAAAGCTCTGTTGTGCAGAAAGATCAGTTGTATATATTTGCATTTATGTATCTGATCATTCATGTGACATAAACTGATATGTATTTATAATTTTATAAATTATAAAGTAGCAAATTTTGTGCCACTAGTGTATCCAGATAATTTCCTTAAATAGTTGTGTCACTGCTGACACCATGTAACTATGCATATTTTTCCTGTAGTAGAAAATCAGAGCCTCATTTAATTTTGCTGCAACTAAGAATTAGGATGATTTACCAGGAAGTGAAAGACAGATCTTTAGAAAGTGCATTCAGAAAGCAGGTTACAAAATTAAAGTGAATTGAATCACACAGGGCATGCTTTGCTTAATTTAAAAATTATTATATTTTGGTCATGTTAACCTATTAGATAAGATACAACCATATTGTGTCTCAATTCAGATCTATAGCTACTGTCTCCTTTGTGGTTTAGAAGTGTTCTTAGAAAAAATCCTAACATTTGGTAAGAGAAAATTAGATATTTTAACATTATAAATTTTTTGATCATTTATTTTTGTCCAGGAGATAAAGAACTTTGGCTAGGTTATTGTGTGGTAATGTCAAACATGTTAAAACATGTCAAACATGTTAAAACCTAGAGAACTCTTTGTCAAGGACACTGGTAGGATTGTTGCAGTAGGGATTTCCATGGAAATGGAAATGGCACAGTAGACAAAGACCAGAAAGGGCATTCCTAGTAAAGAAAAAGAGGAAAAGACAGGTGAGTGTTTAAAGGTTTTATATAACCTATCACATGTTGGCATAGGGGAAGCTAAAAAGTGACTAGGTTTTTAGTTTTCTTAGATTTTTATTAACAGAATTCAAGGAATAAATTCTCACTACAGTAAATGCTAAAAATTAGGAAGTTTTACCGTGTACATTTCATGGCAAATGAAAGGCAGAGCAATTTATGCCAGATATATATTCACTTGAAACCAGATCTTCGAATTTCACTGTTCTCTGTGTATTTTTCAGAGCTCATTTTAATCCCATCTTTTCATCCCACTAGCTGGCCTGTAGCTCACAAAAAAGGATTTTGTTCCCTCTGTGTACTTTTACAGCTCAACTTGGAACACGCTTTGTTATCTGCTTATATTAGTTAAGCAAGGAAAGAACTGTAGTTCTAAACAAAGCATATGCTAGTTCAGAGCATGGCAAGGAAGCACAATTTCTGAGGTTGTTTTCTCCCCACTCCTTCCCTAAGCAACCAGAATTCCTATAAAATCAATAATGAAAAGGGAAGAGAGGGCCAAAGGCACGGGAGAGATCAGAGAAGCTTCAGGAAAGGAAAGTGAATGTGCAGCCCATCTAGGTGCTCTCTGTAACCTTTTTTCCTGGTGCATCCTCCTTCCCTTCTGTCCTTTTTCTATAAAAATGCAGCTGCAGCCAGCTGCCTGGCTGGGGAAACCACAGATGGATTTTTCAGATACTTTGGGTGGAGGTTCCTCTGATTCTGATTTGTGCAATATAGGAACTTGAAACCAGGCAAAAAATTATGTTTCTGAATTGACACTAATGTTCTGTTTGAGGCAGTGTGGAGAAAAATAATATTGAGTTGTTAAATAGCAGTCAAGATTATAAACCATCTGACACTCCCTGAGCTCCAGATGCTAAGTATATTCTTTGGGACACGATAGTACTTGCAAGTGGACGGCAAAATAAATATTAAGGATTTGGTCAGTCTCTCCCAGAATTAAAATAAAGATCTTGATGACTGCTATTGTCTGATTCAGAATTTTAATTACACTGTGTTTCTTTGTTTTTCAAGGAAGAAAAGCTTCTGAAAACACTTGTGCAGCTCGGGGTCCGCAGTGGCAAAACTGCCAGTCTGGAGATGGAAGTGGATGGGCTGCCCTTCTACAGCACCCATTCACTTATGATTGAAAAGCTGCTGCAGGAAGCACAGCAGTGACTGCCCCTAATGATTTCTGCATCAAGAGTTGCTCCCATGTCATTTCCTTCTTTTTGAGGCTCTCTCAAGGTGTAAAAGATCAGAAAAAGATGACTTTTCATCTCTGGTGTCTTGACCACACAGAGCCTTTCATTGTTATCCTTACAACATCTCTGAAACAAGAAGAGGATATCATCCACTTGGTCTACCTTTCTTTTCTGTAATTTTATAATGGAAAATGAATATTAAATAATATTATATAATAAGAGGTGATCTGGCTTTTACAAAGAAAGCATGAAATTACAGTGAGATATTATTGCACTGCTGTTCTTGTTTTACTAACCTCATAACTGCAACAGGAAGTAACTCACGTAGCAACTTGGATTTAAAAATACTTGTGGTGAGGAAAACAGCTACAGAAGAGAGGGAAGATTCAAAACAAAACTGCAGTGTTACAGTAGTGAGAGCTCCATTGCACACTTCCTGTAGCCCCCCTCTAACACTGTTCCTATGGTGGGGGATTGTTTGTGGAAGTGTGAGGAGATAAAGAGAAAATTTTAACTGAGCTAATGAAAACAAGGGCAGCATTGCAGATCTTCTGTCTAAAGGGTTGGCAGTGCCATTACCCCCTGTCATATTAGTGGTTTGCCACTTATATATTTTGCCACTTTATATCTGTAAAGTGAGAAAGTTGCAGACATTTCAGAGTATCCTGTTGTTACAAAGAAATTAATTGAATACAAAAATAATGATTAAAATTATTAGAAATTAAGGTATGATTAGAAATGAATAAACATTTGCATTCAGTATGAAATAACATTATGTAAATAAACTTTTACATTAATTTGTGTTGTAGAATTTCAGCTCCTGACAAGACCAAGTGAAGAAACATTAAATTCTATCCCATAGGATTACTAACACTGAAGCAGTACACCACAAATGGTGTGAACACTGCCCAGCTTTTGTCATTTAAAGCTGTAATTTTACCTTAACTCCAGGTGAGTGTCAGGACTAAGTTCTGCCGGCTGTCAGCCCTCGCAGCAGAGAGGGGAGGGTACATTTGACACCACCTCCAGAGCACTGGTGCTTTACCTGTCATAAAATGAAGTTGCCTTTAGTTGGATTTCCAGCAGCAAGCAACACTTCATATCTTTTTTCCTTCCTGGCAGGTGAGTTTTATTTTCCTTCTTCAATGCAAGACAAACAACTTTTTCAGAATGAGAAAAATAATTTCATACCACAAACACCAGCATATTTTAAACATTAATCACCTGAAGTCCCTGACAATACAGAGCCTTTAAAGACATAAAATAGTTGAACACATGACAAAAAGAATTTTTGATGCTGGACTTCTGCCAGACATTCAGGTTCACCAAAGATCCCAATGTTTATTTTCTAGATAAGTAATTTTTTTTAGATTCATTTTACCTAAAACTGTCTCAAAGGATGTTCTAGAAAAGTATCTTGGAAGTTTCACAATTAGAAAATATCTCCTTTAGAAGTCTCCAAACTCTCCAAACTATAAGTATTAAGTAAAATATTTCATATGAACACTTGAACTTCTTGCCAAAGCCAGTAACCCCACAGGATGACATATATTCACTGCTGCATGGAACTCACAGAATGAAGTTGGCATCATTTTAAAAGAAGCAGCTGATTTTATTCTCTCTGTGCTACTGACATGTTACGCTAACAGGTGCAATGTATATTTCCAAACACTAACTTATGTCAAAAAATTTAATTTAGGAAGCTCTTGCTCTTTTCCCCCCAAAATATAAGTCTTAATAGTCAGTTTTCATTAAGAAACACAAAATTTAATAATTTATTTCTCTCTTTCTCTAGTGTGTGCTTTTAAAATGCCTTCTTGTGTGCAGCCCCAAGCACAGCATTTACTTCAATAGCATGTGTAGCATGTCTCTAGCAACCTTAGCAGGACTCTTGAGTGAATGTATTTTGACTGAGATGGAAGGAAAAGCTCTGAGAGGGAGTTACAGCTTCCTGCTGTATTGGTTACAGTTCTACAGCCTAGGCCAAACGGTTACAGCACAGAAAGAACTGACAAAATATTGGTCTCAAGAAAAAGAAAGGAGAAAAGAATAAAAAAACCCTTCCTTTCTGTTGCAGGTTAGCAGGTAAAGTGCTGAGAACTGTAGCAGAATGCTGCACTGTGTTACACAAGTTTCCATCTGATTTTAAGCTGCAGCAGCTGACCAAAGCTGGCCACACCAAAGTACCAACTCAAATGTGCCTTAATCCCTCAGATGACAATTCCATGTAGTACAGCACGCTCTGCATTCCAGTTGTCTAATTTAAACAGCATGGGGAACTGTAAAGAAGCAACACATAAACACAACAACAAATATTGAATCCTAGAACAAACCACGTGTGTCTCGCAGCCTGACAGCTCCTGGGGGTCCAAGGGGTTGGTGCTGAGCAATGCACAAGCTCAGCACTACAGCAGTCGGGGGGGAGTCCCTGCCTTACGACCTTCTTGGAATACACAGTGGATGAGATGAAAGATTAGGAGAAAATAAAGCTAAACAGTGCTAATAGTCAGGAGAAAAAAATGCAGATGTAAGGTACTTAATCCAGCTGAGTGGTCAAAGTATAAAGAAATGTAACATAATTAAACAAACCAAATGTTAACCTAAGCAAACCTAATCCCCTCTTGGGATGGCAACATAAATCCTTTCTGCAAGAGGAGGGAGGAGAGGATCTGTAGTCTCACAAACAGAAACTGTGGGCCAAAGCTAAAAGATAGTTATTTCAAACATAGTGTGACAAAAAATATAAAAAGAAAATTATAAAAACATTCTTTATTAAACACATCCACTAATTATATCCAATATTGCACTCTCAAGGTGGTTTCCAGAAAACTGTTAGAATATACTCCTGTTGAAATCTGGTGACAAGCAAGGCTGTGTTACAATGACATATTCAGATAGCAGGAGTAGACCATCTGTCTAGACAATCTTTTGACTCAAAAGCAAACCAAAGAAACAAAACTGATTATACTGCTGGAAGTTATCATCTCTGGGTTGCAGAGAGAGAGGTGTTTCAAGGAAGGTCTGAAAGCAGAGGATTGAAAGAACAAGGCAATATTCATGGTGTAACAGCTACAGGTAAAAGGAGGTGTGATGAGCAGATCACAAAGAAGAATCACACAGGATTCATTAGTGTAACAAAAAAACCCAAAAAACCCTAGAGAGGAGGTGGTGGTAGGAACAATATTGTGGAGCACAACTCCCACGTTTTTAAAAGCCATTATTCTCCACTTAATCCTATATTTTGTTTCTGTCTAAACCAGGACACAGATCATTCATACATCATATTTCTGATACTGTACTGAACAATGACCAAACCCTAAACCCTAATTATCTGTGGGCAAAAACAGAGTTTAAACAGAATTCATTCAACAGTTGCCCTGACAAATGCATTGTTATTTAATTGCCTGCATGGTCTGTGCTGCACAAGATACACAAATTGCAAAGGACACAATCAAAACCTTAGCAAGGTGTAGTAGAATTTAGATGTAAATAAATATTCTTGAACACAGTAACTCAGAGAAGGACATGGGATCAAAGTGCCTCATGTACTACCAACCTCTTGTTCTCTTCCATGTCAACAAACCAAGTTATTGACACCCACTGGAGCCCAGCGTCTCATACTTCCAGAAGTCTCTAGGAGCCTTACGATGAGGTTTAACAGTCTGAGGTTCAACAGTCAAATAACAGCCTGAAGGTCTCAGCAGGTGCTGAGTTCCTTGTGCCTGTTCTCCCATAATGTCTCACACTAAAACTGATTGGTTTAGGAATCTGGTTCTGGCATGGTCTCTGCAGGCTTTGAAAGTGGCAGAAGGAGACGTTATTTCAGAGAGTTACAGAGATGTTGCAGAAGTGTTTTGTTGGGCTTTTTCTTTTTAAAAGCATATATAGGGATGTTTAATTTTTTCTGTCTCTGACCTTTTCAACAGATGATGACAGCTTGTAGAGAATTACTTTCTCTAGATGTTACAGGGGCAAACAGAAAGCAGTTAAAGATGAGTTCACCAGAACTACGCACCATCAACACTGGCTTATTCCAGTCAGTGCAGTCATGGAGACAAACAGGTTTTGTGGTAGCAAAACAACAGATACGTGATTATAACTGAACTGACTTATCACATACTTTCCTCACAATTGTCAGGGTCCAAACACCTCTAGAAACATCTTCACTGTACAGCACTGCTCATAAGCCTTTGGGAGGTCACACTGTTGTAATACATTAATAATTCAGACAGATACACAAATATGGCCATAGCTTCAGATGTAGGATTAAGGTCCTTTTGATTAATGCTATAGGCTGTCTATATTAGTTGTGAAGCAGTCCTTCATTCCAGCACCATCAGGTGGCATTTGTAATAACCCTGGTTGTTGTTCATGTTGTTTTCTGGTGGGAGTTTCAGTAGTGTTTAGTGGATAGGATTCCTTTGTCTCTGTACTCAGATGGCCTAAACATGTTAGACAAGAGCCTCTCATCTTGATAAAGTTCTGGTAAGTGCTTTCACTGGAAAAACAGTACAATACTGGGTCAGCAACACAGTTAAAAGTAGTTAACAGGAGAGAAGTATGGTAAACATTAAATATTTTCTCAGCAAACGAGCAGTTGTTCTCCAACAAGCTACGAACTACAAGTAGGATGTGGTATGGTGCAAAGCAGACTAAAAATATGAAAACAGTGCTTGATACCAGTCTTTTAATTTGAATTTTCTTCTTCTTTTGAGTGCCAGGACTCTTGTGGACAACTCGTAAAATCCCACAGTAGGAAAAGGCCAGCAGAAAGAAGGGGAAAAGGAAGCCAGCAGAGAAGCGGTAGTAATTGACATTGTGCTCCCATTTCTTGATGGGGTAATGCTCAAAGCACACCAAGTGGCTCTCAGCATCCATGCTGATCTCCCCATGTGTGAAGACAAAGCAGCATGTCATAATTTCTTTGGCCCAGATAATGATGCTCACAATGGCAGCAGCCCTCATGGTCCGGAAGCGCTGAAAGCGGAAGGGGTGCACCACGGCCAGGTAGCGGTCGATGGAGATGCAGCACAGGAAGCCCACACTGATGTAGATATTCTCATACAGGATGATGCCACAAACTTTGCACAGCAGCTCATCGTAGGTCCAGTTGTCATGCTGTAAGGCATACTGAAGCCAAAAAGGCAAAGAAAGTATGTACAGCAGGTCTGCTATAGTCAAATTGCAAAGGTAGATACCTAACTCATTTTTAGCTTTGATCTGTAGATACCCATAGTACAGTGACAGGCAGTTAGCTGGCAGGCCTAATATAAACACAAATATGTACACCACAGGGGATAATGTCTGGTGGATACCATGATTAATATTGCACTTCTCAGTCGCATTCTCTGTGAAATTCACCATCTTCTACTTCTCCCTGTGTATCACTCATCAGGATCCTGAATGTAAGGCTTAATTACATTCAGTTTTCATGTAGAGTTTCTTTCTTCAACAAACCCTTAGGCTGAAGTGATGACTTACTGCAGGATGTTAATAACCTGAAGATAAAACACAAGGAAATCTTTAGAAGGGATACGATTGTTAAATTTATAGTACACTTTTCAGAAAGCTTCAGAAAGCTTTCCCTAGCCCTAAGTCTTTGATAAAGATAAAGCCTGTCTGGGAAACCAAGGTTCACATAACTCCTAGTAACAGAAAACTGCCAGAAAGTAAAATCATCCAGAATAATAAAGCAAGTTACAAATATTGGTTGTTTTAGCTTTGGAGGTATCTAAAATGTGAAGAAATATAATTTCTGGTTAACAGATGGGGCAGAAAAGCAGTAATCAAATTTGTCTATGATGGAAAAGGTGTCTCTGGTAAACCAGCAGTGCACACAGACTTCCTTAGAGGATGTAGGGTGCACAAAACTCTTGACTATTAATTTCCATTTCTTAAATTTCCCTTCATATACAAGATGCCATGTAATATGCAGTTCAATTCAGCAAGATGAGAGAAAGGGAATGTTTAGCACTCTCTCTTACAGTTACTTGTAAAAACAGTCCTGAAAGCAAGCTGTGTTCCTCTGTTGGAAGGACATGGTGAAACTGGTACAAAAACTGGAATAAAAACAACAATGTTAGCAGTGCTGACATGTACAGCAGAAATCAATCTCTAAAGTTATGTTCAAATTTCCCCAAACACTGATACCTAGGGGCCATTAGCTCCTCTGTAACACTATCCAGTTTCTCCAAGGCTTCAGAACCACCACATATCTCTTCCATCTGCAGACAAGGGCAGTGCACAGAATCTTTGCTGAGGCACGTTTGATAACCTTCTTACCCTAAACCACCTTTTTAATCCAAAGCTCCAGGCCTGAGTTTGTATTTCATAGCATTCTGTATAATGATTTGGTGACTTTTACATGTAAGCATTTGCCTGCACAGGATGATTGGCGCACCTTAATTATTCTCCAAAATGCCTAAAATCTGAGACCTATCATCATATCTACCAGCACAGTGCTGAGCCCAGTGTCCAGCTCCTGTCAACAGAGCCAAATAGTAATTCAAAAGCTGTTGGCAGTTTTGAAAATTCAGAACTGTCTTTATATGTCTAGCACTGAGTTTTATTCAGTGTTATCCAGTGAGTCATTATGGATCACAGTATGAGGAAAAGCAGATGTACTCTACAGCTGCAAAGGTTTTTGAAAATGTTTGTTTTCCTCTAAGAACTCTAAATGTTTTTATTGAATTATGTTTATATACAAAGAATATAATTCTCTGTAATAAAGTAAAATCATTTGTGCTTAGTTCAAAAGTCTTGCCAGAATGCAGATTGTGAAGGAGGCAGCAAAAGTCTTATTGATACAATATTACACTAATATAATATACACTTATGATTACAGTAACATTTCCTGCTCTTGAAGGAAATGCTGGAGTGGGCCGTTTGCAGGGGCAGGAAGCGAAGGCTGGCTGTAACAAATCTCTTTCCTTTGTGCTAACAATCCCTCCCCAGTTTCAAAGATGGGGATGAAAAAGAAAGATCCAGATTCTTGTGCAATAGCTGTCTTATACTGCTGTTCTGGTCAGTGGCAACAGAGGGCCAGGAAATCCTTCCCTTGTTTTGGCCTCCTCAGTGTGTGGGCTCTGGGCTGCCTTTGTGCCCTTTGACCACTCCTGCCTGGCTAAGGGCAGACTCAGCAGCCAAATGGAAATATAGAGGCAGTTCAGCTTTTCCCCAGCACCAGGCACACTAAATATAGCTCTGAACCAGCCAGGGAATAAAACTGTAGGATTTTTTCAACAGACCTGGTATCAAAGGACTGCACTAGCAGGTTTAAACAAATGGGTGTGGAGGAGCCCACTCCATTATTAAGAATACATGACACAATACTTTACAAGCTGTCTGAAAAAGTAGAAAATGAAGGAAAAGTGATGCAGGGTATAGAAGAAAAAAGTCAAATAGCTCCCCCATTACTTATTGGGAACTTCTGTGCAGAGGGAGGAGAAAAATTTTAAAAATTGCTCTATGAAAAACATCTGGGGTGCAGACAATCATAAAGCTGAAAGCAGATATGAACAGGAACACCCAGGCATTTCTTTTAGACAGCTTTAATATGCATATAGTGCAGCTGTATGACTTTTTTTTAAATCATAGTTTATGTAACACCTTCAGTATCATGAGTCCGCAGTAATTTCCAGGCAATATTTCTCTCTCTTACATGCCCACATCTTTTAGATGATACCCATCTAAGCCTAAGTCTTGGCAATAAAATAGAAGACTCTCTCCATTTACATGAGCTCCAAACAATTCTCTTGTTCCTGGATTAAAAATAAAGCCAAGGATCCCAGAGCTTCAGAAAGCTTCACTTTTTCATGGTTTAAACAAGCCAACTTTATTATTCACTGGAGAGTTCAACAATAGTTCTTTTCTTTCCCAACTCCTTTGTGCCTTAGCTGTTGACAAACACATGACTTGCCCCTGCACTATGAACCATGGGGCAGCTCACATGTTAAGCACAGCAATGGCACAGGGAGCAGCCAGAGCCACTGGCAGCAGCAGCCTCTTCACCCAGGACCAAGTGGAGTCCAGGTGGGTCTTTTTAATTTTCAGCTAGCAGATATTTTAAAAAACTATGTGCACTCCAGGGGATTTAGTTACAGCAATTTGTGGATTATTGCTGGTAATGCTTCCGAAATTATGACAAATTGGGGTAAAACAGACATAACACTTTGCTTAGTGAAAAAGAGGGGTCAAATTGAGCTTCTAAACTAAAGTAATTTACATCTATGGACAATTCGTTCAGTGTTTGTAACTTGCGAGTGAATTTTTCTAATGTGAACCTCTGAGTACAATAATTATTACTCTGTATATGTGTTTCAGGTGAAGGGAGCTGTAAAGATGTTCTGTAAAGTACAAATTACTTTTGTCATTATCAGATGACTTGTCTTACAAACCTATTGTCAAAGAAGGAAGTCAGCAACATTTTTTTCAGAAGCTGCATAAACAAAAATCTAATTAGTCATCAATGCCCAGTTTTTCCTAACATAGACATGCAATTTTTTACAGTCTTGAGTAAATCATTCCACTTGCTCCATCTTTTAATATTCTGAGAATTCCATGTTCTGTTTCTGTATCTTTCCTTTTCAGGCTTTTATGAGTTTGGACTTCTTTGTTTATGCCTGCACATATAAAGGACAACTTGAGATGAAGGGCAAGGGAGGCAGGTAGGATAATTAGCACAGTTAGTCCAATATCATAGAATGGTTTGGGGTGGAAGGGACCTTAAAAATCATCTAGTTCCAACCATGGGCAGGAACATCTTCCACTAGACCACAACCTTCCACAGGTTGCTCAAAGTTTTATTTAGGATTAGGGCCTTTTTACCTCATGTGAGGTCTGAACAACTGGTTGAGCACAAGAAAGTGCTGAAAAAAAATACTTTGGAAAATCCCTATTTATGGTAATAAGAAGTTCATGCAATGTGTAATTTCAGGCAAGCAGTCCAAGTAGTATCAGGGAGGTGAATCACAGCTGAAATTAGTCATGCTATAGCTGCCTCAAAGCTTTAAAAAATGACCCTCATTTGCCCCCCACTTCCTGCTGTTAAAGATTAACTAAGTGGACGACATGACCCTCCAAGTATTTCACTACTGAGTTACTATGACTAGTTCCTACCCACAGGGCACATGTTGAAGCTTCGTGTATGACTTGCTTGAGTACAGAACAGTGGGTGGAGGAAAACACATCACACCGCTTCCTGCAGACATCTTAAATCACTCTATTACTCAGAGAAAAAACTCCAAATCTTCCTTTCCCCTGAACTAAAACCTCAACCAAGTCATGTCCCTCTCCCCCACAATGCTTGACACAAAAGCCAAAAAACCATCCTGTCCCTATTGAAGAAGCACCGGGCAAGTAATAATCAGTCATAGACAACAGAACTGCTTGTAATTCCAAACTTTTACACTGATGCTCATTGAGCAGGACAATGCAAGAAAAGCCAAGATTACACAGGTCTTGCTCACTGGAAGCCATAGAAACCATGATCAACATACAATATTAGTGAGGAACAATGACTGGAACAACTGTTGTAGCCTAGGATTGAGATATAGGAACTTCACCCTTCTGAGTTGAATGAGTTCTGATTCATTTTACCATCTACAGCCTTGGGGAAAATCACTCTTGTAATTCATTTTCCTAAACTCTCTATTGTTGCCTCTTTTGATGCTGCACCCTGCTCTGACAACAGCACAGTGCTACATTAGGCAGTGCCAGATATCTTGCATTGAAGTCAGTGACTTCAGGTTTAATTCATATCTGTGTTGCATTCCAATGATTTTTACCTTTCTCAGATTGGCAGTGTGTCCCTGTAGCCCCAGGACTGCCACATAGCCCCTGTTTCAGAGTGTGGCTACCCAAAAGGAGCCATGGGAGTCACCCACAGATTTCTCTGCTGCCTGAGCATGAGCCATCCATTTACATACTGGGGGCCATAGGATGCTGCCAGCACCCTGTCCTGGGCAGAGCACCCCATCCTGGTCAGCACACAGCAGGGCTGAGCAAAGAACTGCCTGCCAGCCTCTGCCTTCAGCCAGATGCTCATGGCCCTGGGGCCAGTGAGTGTATTGAGAACAGCTTGCTCTCTATACCCACGTGCTCACACAGAAAGGGAACGGAATGCCACCAACATGCAAGGCAGTCTCTTCTGTCAAGCTTCCCCAGCTTCACTCAAGGGAAAACTTGTTCCAAAACTGACAAGTCAGAGAACAAAGCAGGGACCAAATTATCTTTCTGCATGCATCTTTTGTAATGCCACTTTGAACCCAAGGATCAGCACATCATACCCTCCAAACAAAACTATCTCATTAACTAAAAGTAATTTGAAAAGCAACCAAACACCCATCTAAACAATTTTTTCTCCTCATTTACTGATAATTCAATGGACAGGACTTATTGCACATTGCTGCTGACAAGCTTGGGACATCCATAATCAATGCTTGACTAACAACACTTGACAACCAGCAAAGGCTGGCTGATAAAAAAGTTTTGCTTGCTAGGTCTGACTGAAATGTAGTTGAAACTCTGGCATGTCTAAAGAGATTGAGCAGATCTCCCATTTAAGGAGAATATTGGCATTTTTATTATTTCATGCATCAGCAAATGATACATTCAATACAGTAATCTCTTTTTAAAATGCCATTTTCTGCATATATGATTCAGTATATGATTCATTTTGTACTGCAAAAGTTTTAAGACATGGTAAAATGAAAAGCTGCTTGCAATATTTGAAGACCTTTCCCTTCCACTCCTCATTTTTCTTTGACTTAATTATTTTTTCTCTCTTTGGATTTATCTTAATCAAAGAGACTAAATTCATCATGGGGTAGGAGTGCTGTTCAACTAAAGCACCTAACACTGTGTGCATTGTTGCCATCTAAAAAACTAAAATAATTCTTTAGTGCCTTTGTACTGTTTGTGTTTCCAGCTTACACTGATCACCATTGTGCACTTCAGATATGTTTCTGTTCTAGATCCAATTCGTTCTAGTCTAGCACACCATCCACCCTTCCACACACTTCTGTTTAGCTATGCTCATTTCCTTTTAGGCTCAATTGAGTCTTTTTTGGCTCTTGTTCTGTATTTTTTGTATTTCTTCCTTGGATACAGAATTGGAGGGGCGGTGTGTGGGGTGCATTATGCATATTCATTTGTGCATGTCTTCAAATAGTCCCCATCTAGTTGGTAGAAACATAACTCTACTAAACTATCCCTTACTGCTATCTTTAATTAAACTTCTTCCCTTTTTTTCAATTTCCCTTCTGGAGATTAACCAAGTTTCCTGTAGAATTGAGTCAATATTCACATGCAAGACATTCTTCCACTGTTATTTCTCATTGTTCTCATGAGAAGCAGTGTGCCTTGCAGAAGGTTTTCCTCTGTGCTTTTTCCCTCATTGCTGTTCTTGGTCCCTAGATGACTATTGAAAATGTCAGTACTTTTTTTTTTTTCACTTGAGGGTACAGGACTCCAACAACCTAGTTCCCAGTGGATTAATCACTTTAAATAAAGTGCTGGCATCTGTATCTGCAGGTTTGCTTACATTACTGTTTCCTGATTTTACATTTCTGGATAAAAAAGGTTCAACACCAAAACTGAGAAAAATAGTTGGAGAGGCATGACCTCACAGAAATGCAAACCACCCCTTCTTTAGTAGTATCAAAGAAGCAATTCACAGCAAAAGCAGCAACCTTGCTGTTAACCATTCACACTTCCTAACTTCCACTTTCTGACTAGAGAAAAGGGAGAGAATCAAATGCTTGCTACAGGTGAGTTCTGATGAGCTCTTGAGGAGATGGAAAAGCTGGCACAGGAGATGTGAGATTCCAAATTGAGAGCTGTTCAGAAATCCAGGTCCTGCTTTGGGGTCAAGGTATAAAACCAGCTCTGAAATTTGGACATAAGTTCAAATTCCAAATAATAATGTTCTGACATGATAGTCTCAGGGATTTTAGTTTAAGCCTCTTGTAAGTTTAAAAGATAATTGTTATTTTAAAAGCTATGTCTGAACAATTCCTAAACATGGAGCATAAACCAGATACGCCCTCTAATTAGATATGGGTAGACACTAAATCATTATCCATCAAGGACAAAAAACTCTCCTTCTTTGGCAGAAGGAAAATTAAATGTTTCTAGATATAAAATGATACCATTCTGATGGTTACTGAAATATTGAGTTAAATGAAAGCCCAACCAAACATCTCTGAAACGTTTCGATTCTTCCCTACTGGTATTTTAGCATTTTATGCAAGTGTCATTAAAGTGACTGAACTTTGATAGTTCAACTATGTTTCCTTTTTAATTATTTCATTATTTATCTCCCCTTCCTCTGTTGGCAACTCAACCGCTCTTCAAAGCTTTGTGTCTTTACTGCTGGCTCATAGGACACAACATAAGAGAAAGGAAGCTTGAAACCTTGGGGAATGAAGTAACAATGTTCAGAAACACAAGTCCAGGCTCATCCTAGCAGCAATGGCTGTCTGTAGCAATATCTGAGTGGAGAATGTCAGGAGGACAGCTCCTGGGAAGCAACAGTAACAGCAGCAGAGTGCCCTCTCTGTTACATGTAGGTCAGATCGGTTTTGCATTTCTGTTTGATTCTGGCATGGTGATAGATCTGAGCCTAAGCAGTCCCAGATCAAACTCCAAGACAACGCACCTGGAAAGAAATTTGTTGCCACAGAAACAATTTCTGGCAAGAGGGCTCCATGGAGAGGAGCAGAGCATACACTTTCAGGTGAGCCTGTTTCTCACTCTCCCTCTAACATGGTTTTAAACCTATTATCAACTCTTTTTCTCTTTTGTAGAAAAATTAGCTACAGTTTCCAGACGAAGTGCCTAAAAAGCTCTTGTTTTCCTCCCTTATTAATGGAGTTCAGAATGGTGTTTCTCGTGGAGAAGAAGTGTTACAGTGAATGTACCCCTTAGAGAATAAACTGCAATGTTTTTCTTAGCTGCTGTTGCTTACTAATACCTCTAGTTAAAATAATTGGTCATTTTCTTCTAAACATTAAAGCTTTCTGTGTCTTTTCAAAAACAATTGCCACCAGCTGTCAAGGTCAGCAGCTCTGCGAGTGCTTCAGCTGGCAGAATAATTCATAACAAGCAATAAAAGCCACTCAGAATAAGCTTTATAGGAAAAACAAACATATTAGAGGAGACAAACAGCTAATTACAAGGAAATGAGCCTCACAAGGCTGCCACATCTGGAGTTCTCTTTCCACAGTTATTCCCTTAAAAATAATTACCAAGTGGTGTAAATGTCCTCATGAGTGGACATAACTTTCTTTAGTTACCACCACACTGACACAATACAGCTATCAGAAGTGAAGACCCAGGGCACCATGAATGCACCTTCAGGTCAGGACTAGAAAAACTGGAAGGGAAGAAATTTTCTACTCTGTGCAGTGTTCACTGGGATGCCAAGAAAACTTGCATTTAGAAAATCAGCTGGTTAATCTGAGTGAAACTTGCATTTAGAGCATCAGCTGGTTAATCTGAGTGACACCATCCACAAGGCTGGTTACTTTAATGCCCCCACCTTTGAACACCTGGCCCTGTGCAATAGGTAAGAGGCTTCCTGTCTGACCTCACAAGCAGCCTTAGGCTCACCCTAATCAATGACATCCAGCACAATGACACCTGTGTACACCTAGCTCTGCAGAGACTCACTCTCCTCCCTTCTCTTCCCATTCCCCATATCCCACTTCTCTCTTTTCCTGCTGCTGTAAGATTGCTTACAGTCCTCAGATCCAGAACAAAGGGAGTCAATTTTTGTTCACCAACCACAAAGTGAAATAAATATCTCTCACTGAAGGTGTGAAGTGACAAAAGTTTGGGTTTTTTTAAATGAGATATTGGAACCACCAAATCTTTCTTCATTTAAAACTGTGATAATCAAATCACAGTGCCATGATGTAGGCATTTTCACCTCTGCTGTCATAGAACATACTTTCCTGATCCTATAAACCCAACATTTTCTTACAGTATTCTTTCTAGACCCTGTAAAGACTTAAAATTTTGGGGATGTACTTTCCATGTTATCATCTTACCTACAGCTGTATAGCACTGAGTGTAAAATAAACTGGAAAAGGCACTCTTCCACCTCTTTGCTCATGTAACAGAAAGACTTTACAAGTGCATATGCAGGAGCAGCCTGATATGGGGTAACAACAACACAGCAGCTATAAAATGGGGAGGAAGATGGATGGGGCAAGGACAGTAGAAAATTTTGTTTCCTCAAAGAAGAAATGAAAGAGTGAGTGTTAAATACACAGGAATGACTACCTTTTACTGGCTTCTTGATTAAAGAGAACTTGAAAGAAGAAGTGGTTAGGCACTCTGCTCTTCTGGATCCAGTGTGAATACTGGGGGCTAATATGGAAAAAGTCACAGTGGGTACTGACTAACAGACTGCTCACAAAGTCCCATAATGCTCACAGTGACAGTCATGTCTTATGAGCCTACATGTAGCCATTTTTACTTACTTTACTGTTAAGTTTCTTTATATTTTTATTAATAAATATCTGCAAGTGTTTTGAACAGAAGAGGACAGGACAAGCTGTTATATTCTTCTAAATTCTCTATTTCTCAGCTTTCCTCCCCATGCAACACACAAAAGAAGAAAGCATCACTCAGTGAATTGCTTTTCTTGTTTCTTTACAAAGACTGACAAGAACAGGAAAAATGTTCTCATAACCAGGATAAGCTACAGTAATGAAAAAGGTTTCTTATCCTATTGAAAAAAATATTCATTTCTCACCTGATGAATTTCATTTCTCTAAACAAGCCCTGACACTTAAAGTTTTCCAAGTGAGATTTTGAACAGCAGCAAGAAAAGTGGCTTGGTGTTTGGAAAATATAGTAATGACATACATTTGAGATACAAAGACAAAACAATATAGGTATACACAGAGCACCCACCCATCAAAGTATGTGGTTAAGCAGTTTCATGTTAGGCATAACTTTTGGCTTGTGTTCTCAGAGGAAATAAAGTATTTAAGTCACTTACTAGTCCTTCAAAAGATCTTATATCTATTCAACTTATACAGTACTAATAAGTTCTTTGAAAATTACTCCAGGAACTTATCTACAGGCTACTGCTCTAATTCCTTGCTGCAAACAACAGTTTCTCAGTTTATCTTAACAATTTCCTTTCATCAATACAACTTGAACATTCAGCTCTCCTTGTGCCTAATTGGAATTCAAGAAAATTTTTTTGGGAAAACCTTTATTCAAAGTTCCTGCTAGTAGGAACTTTGCCAACGAAATTAATTTTGAAGTTGTGAAATTTTTTTGACACATTGCTTTGTTTGAGTTCTTGGAGCACCTTATTGTTTTGCTTTAACAACTCAGCTAGAAAAGTGTCTTACCACTTCTCCAGGGTGAGACCTGCTCAGTGATGGAAAATTAACCTGCTTTCAAGAATTAATAAATAAAAATGAAACTCACCTGTTAGCAGAGTTTATGCAAAGAGGTTTTGCCTGCAATGTGAAGAGTACAAAACTTCCCCTTCTCCTCTCTTCTGCTCAGGTTGCTGGTGAGGCTGTTCTCCTCCCAGCTGTGAGCAAGCCTGTTCATGAAACAGCACAGGAAAGGAGGAGGAGATTGTGTTTCAGCTCCTGTGCCCTTTATGGTTCATCTGTGAAGGAGTCAGCCCAGCCCAGCCCAGCCCTCTCCTCCCTCACCCACTCATTCATAAGTGAGAGAGATGAGAGTGCCAAAAGCAGGCACTGAAAACAGAGACTGCAAAGTACCCGGAGTGGTGTTCCCACTGTCCCCACCGGCACACTGACCGGCAGAGAACTGCGCTGTGATCACAGCAGCTGCTCCAGACGCCAAATCCAGCTGCTTCAGGCTTATCTAAACACACACTGATGTTGCCTCATGCGGGGTATTGAAGAGTATACAGAGTGTTAGTGTTGTTATTAGTATCATTTACAGTAAATGTTTCTAGAGCTCGAGGAGATCAGACCATTGCATCCTAACACAGCAGAAGGTGATCTCTGCACAAGGAAGCAGAGAATCTTCTCTCCCTGTGAAAAAGCAAGGGCTGTGAGGGGGGGCAGTGCCTTCCTCTCTTGTCTACACAGCCAGACTGAGGCTTAAACAGACTGAAGTACTTGCCCAAGGTCATTCAGGAAGGGTGTAGCAGACAAAAAAGCTGACCTCCTGCTCACTCACACCCCTACCCCTATTCTCACAGGAGTGAAAGCTTCACTGCGGGATATATATTAAATTGTCTCACTCAAACTGAAACACATTACTTTTAAAAACACAGATAAATACAAATTAAACCATTGAAGCTGGAAACAAAAGCTGTTACCAGCTCAGGCTCTAAATTGGTGTATAACTCACCTGATGTAGTGCTCTGCCATGCAGCTGTAGGGACACCAGTGGCACTGCGTGGTCAGAGCAGTGCATGGTCAGAGCAGCACCCAACCAGAGCTCCCTTCTGCTCGCTGCAATGGGCAGCAGTGCTCTGAGGACAGCCAGACACAGTGAGTCCAGAAACAAGAATCCTGTGCAGGGAACTCCAAGAAGTGTTCTCTAACCTGGTGGAAAGCAGAGTGACATAAGCACAGAAAAAAAAATAGAAAAAATAAACCAAAACAGGGAGAAGACACAAAAATATGTAGAAAACGTGGGAATACTCCAGGAGTACCCATGGCTAACATCAGAAACAGTATCAAAAATAACTCCTCATTCCAAACACAGGCAAAGGGCTCTTAGGTACAACAGGCTACTGAATGGCAGAGCCCTTCCTCTGTCAGGGCCTCTGGCAGATCAGAGAGCTAAAATTATCTGCGGGGTTAGGAAACATCTCTGAGTTTATGAGGAGGGATGCAGCAAAAGAAAATAGGAAATTTTTGGATATGGTCATGAAAGGCACCAACAAGCAGAGGACTGTCCTTTGCAGGCTCACCCTGCTGCTTGGAGGATGTCAGAGGTCAGGTACTACTCCTGGCTGGACAGGCAAGGCACAATCTTCTGGAAGCACAGCCAGAGGCTGAACATGCTCTGCAATATTAAGAAATATGAACAGTTGGGGTCAAATTTATTAGGACTACTGGGAATACCCCCTCTTTTGATTAATTTGTTGTTGTTGTTGTTTATGTTTGTTTGTTCAATTTTTAAAATTTTGTACTCAATATTTATTATTTATTTTAAAATACATATATAAGAATACATTTATTAAGAAAAATTCCCCAGACTGAGACCTTTCAGGAAGTGAAATAAAACATTTGTTTCAATATCTCTTAATCCAAAATTATGTACCCTTGCATACTGCAACACTTTTATTGAAGAATTTATAAAAGATGGTATTAAGAAAAGGAAATGCAGTAACTTCCTTAGAAGTATGTGCACTATTCTTCAGTAAAAAGCAATAGGGCATTATACTGGGCTACTTGCCTTCCTTGAGAGACTGTCTAGGGCAGAGATCATGTGGTACCCAGTTCTCACTGGTGGCTGCAGGGAAAGGATTCCACCTGCTCCAGAGTCCAGGCTGCAGACTGGGAACAAGCCCTGAGAAGACCCACAGACAGTGATGACCCTTTGGGTGCCAGGGAAAGCAGAGATACTGGCAGAGATAACCTTGTGGGCAGTATCTCTTTCCTGGTTCCCACCTTGGCTGCAGTTGTCTTGTCATGCTGACATGTGTGCATGCTCAAAGATGTGTTATACCAATGTTGGATACAAGTGGATAGAATATGTAGAAAGCACTGCCTGGACCTTCTCATCAGACACAATACAGGTCTGTCAGAGTGGGCTAAAAGGCAGCACCTGACCCACACAGCCGCTAAATTACGCCTTGCAAGTGGAGCAGAAACAATGACTTCCACAAACTTCCCTCTCAGAAAATTACAGAAAAAAATAAACTCCAGAAAAATCCTGGGTTTGTTTCTTTTTCATCCAGACATTCTATTTTGCTTGTCTCAGCATGCAGATGCTGTAAAGGTAACTAAAATAATGGGATTTAGGGGCTTGGACCGCCTGCCCTCATCACTTCCAAGGAAGCAGAGCCATGTGTTGCCACCTCCATCACACACCCTCCACCACTGCATATTGGCCACATTTAAAACTCTCAAAATGAAAAGAAATAACACTTTTTGTAGCCTTTTATCTCCATGAATTATACAGTAGTTATTAGAGCTGACAAACAGCTATTACTCGCTGCAAGCAGCAATTCTAGCTTTTCGCTCACTTTGGTCAAATCATTTTAATGCATGTGATGATTAAGTAACACTGTTGAATTGAATTGCTCCTGGCTTGCATATGTCAAAACCAGAAGCAGCAAGATTCAAAAAGAATGGAGCTAAACTGCTGTTATAAATGTCACAGATGTCAAAGAAATGTAGCAGCAAGGAGGTCATCTGGTCATCTAGACCATCTCCTTACTCATTGAGGAAAGCTAGACTAGCTCCTCTAGAGCTTCAGATTCTCTTAAATTGCCATTGAGGAAGATTCTGCCTCATCCCTCGCAATGTCTCCGTTCCATGGCTAGGACTTTCTTGAGAAGCTTGCACTAATATAAAAGCCTTTAACTTCCATGTTTCCAATTAATTTATCTTTTTATTGCCCTTCTGTGAATGGACATGAAAAACAGACTATTGCTACCTTTCTCAATGTCGATCATTTAAATGTCTAAAGATTAATCATGCTGTTCCTCTTAGATTTTTGCAGACTAAGCAACCCTACTTTTCCAGTGTTTTTTGTAGGTCATGTTTTCCAGGCCTCTGCTCAGCCACACTGGTCTCATTTCCAGCCATCAGCATCCCTCCTTAAGCACATTCCAGCAAAGGCCCTTTCTGGCAGTGTCAGCATTGATTCCAGGTACCTGATCTACGCTCTGCCTATGAGGGTCAACTTTCTGATGAAATTTGTTTTAAATCCTTTCAAGCACCCATTTTGGTGAGGAAAAGAGGAAAACAAGTAAGTTCTCCCTTTTGCAGTGACAAGCCACAGAGACATTGTCATTTTCTATAGCTGAGTAACAAGAACTTGCTAATGCTCTTCCTGGTGCCACCCTAGAAGAGCTGGGTGACCCTGCCGGGCCAGCTCTTACACTGCCTGGAGGGTGCTTGTGCAACAAAACACTTCACTTGTTCCAGAGGTTTCACTGCAGCCATCTTGCTTTCTCTAGCTGTTCTCCTCCTATTTTCTTTTGCTGCTTCTCTTGTTCCCATCTGCACTGCACCATGTGTTGTCTTTAACTTTTCCCACAAGTTAGAAGGGCAACAGGTTGTTCACAGGAACGTGTGACCAGCAGGAAATTCTGTCCTCGCTATACTGGTGTTTTCCAAGCTCCTTCAACATTTAAGTTCAAAAGCACTCAAAATGTCCTACTTTTGCCCACCTCAGTAGAGGCAAGAACCTGGAAGGGCAGCAAGGACTCAATAAGCTAGATAGTGACAGCAAGCCATCCCCACCAAAGTTGGGGGATATTGCCAGGTAACATATGCCTCTCTAACTCTTTCCTGAGGCAGGAAACATGTTTCATTTACTCTTACAATTTAAAATGCAATTTAAAATGCAATTTAACAATTTTTTGCACCTAGACTGCAAATATCCAACACAGAGACTTCATTTTGCACACTAGAAATGGACTTCATGGGGGTGAACTTGGCAACCAAGTAATACCAAGTATGGTGGCTACATGTGGATTACCAGTTGTCATCTGCAGAGGATTAAGGACCTGTAGAGAGATCAGCTGGCCTGTGCTAGAGTGCTCTGTGGTACAGCTGCAAGCACCCAGGTCTTCCCTTTGCCTGTAAAGGCAGAAAGGCCTCACTCTTACAGAGGAGTGAGGAGTGAGGTGGTATGAGCATCACACAGCTGCCCAGGAGCTCTGCCCGTTTCTGTTGACAACACTGAACAATGCAGACACGGACACAAAGGAAGTGGAGAATTTAGAAATGTCTATGCCAAGGCTATCAGAATGAATAAAAAAGGTTCTTCAGTATCTCGCCATCAAGGGCAGTGAAATTATTGGTAGACATTACAGCTACTCAAGAATCCAGGCTAAAATACCTCTGCTCTTGTTATCTACAGAACAGACTGAATTAATTATTTCCCCACTTATGGTGCCCCTAGAGACACAGGCTTTGGTTGCAAAGACCCATGGATGATCATGGATGTGTTGGTACACTATAAATGTATTCATAAACTTCCATTCAACTATGGAAAAGAAGGCTGGTCACAGCTAAGTGGAGTTCATCAAGAGAGACAGCCATAAGGACTTGATGTCCTGTGCTGCTCCTCTTCTCCCTGTTAACACAGATTTGGGAATTTTAGCTTGAGAAAAACTGTAGTCATAAGGTAGTCCATACACCAGTGCCCCAATGCAATGAGGAAGATGGGGCCTAAATGCCCTTGAACCAATACTTCAAAGACAAAATGGTCCCCAATCTTCTATCAAAGTCTGAATGTTCATAGTTCCTCTGATAATGGTGTTTCCCATAAAACACTGCTACAGACATCATGCTAAAAACAATAGACAGGGGTCACTGAGTTCACTTCTTGCTTTCCTTCTCACATTCAGTTTTAGATTCCCTTCTAAGTATGTTGTCCTTTTCCAGAGAAACCCCATTAAACAAATATAACCTGAGAGTTTAACATGTTAAGGGAACATTTCTTCTGATTTTAATTACAAAAATTCATGTGGATGAAATTTGATACAATAAAGTCTTGTTGGTATCTGTTTTCATTCATTTGCCTGATTACATAGGGAGAGAACAAGCACATGTTCATATAGGGTAGGGTGGGAATTCAGGATCTGCCAAATGGGACTCTGTTACCATTGATATGGCTGGTTAAATAAACAAGGAAAAGGATCTGTGTTCATGGGAGCTAAATGTAGGTAATAGAACTGGGCTTCAGGAATTCCAAGTTTTTTTCAATTAAAGAAGCCAAAATAAGCAAGGAAGGAAATGCTAAAACAATGAAAATTGTGTTGAAACTTGTACTGTTAAAAATACTGAAGACTAAATAGAAACAGTATTGCCTCAATATGCAAAAAATGACATGGATCTTCTTAAATGCATCATCCTATGAGTATTTTTAAATGTTAGCTAGTTCAGAGAATGAAGATAATACTCTGGGCTCAAGAACAGAAAGATGTCTAGTGCTAGCAAGGAGAAGTCACAAAGGAAGGAAAGTTGCTGGTGGTGAAATGGGCTTGACCAGACTGTAGCTGGTCGCACAATCTGAGCTGTAGGAAGGGATCTAGGAAGGAGGTTTCTCCAAACACTTCATGCAAAGAATTTTCTACCAACACACCATGTGGCTGTTGTTGGAAGAAGTAGTTTTAAGAACACACCACAAGACTAAAAATATACTGTTCCCCATCAAACATAGATAACCCCACCTCCTTTAAGCCTCAGCTATCCAGGAGCAAGATGCCACTGTGTGGAAACACAAGAAAAAATAGCAATAGCAGAGAAATCCTCTTTCCAGTGAAGGTACCAAAACTTCATTCTGTAGTGTACACAATGGTTCCCTCACTGGATGCTGCTTTAAACCATTTGTGCTCTAACTGATCTAAAACTACTCTGCATGGAGAAGGAACAACTGTGTCAGAAAGCTGGGAGGTATGATTGAAATGGAGTACATAAACTGTACAGTCCTGCTTACATGATGCTCTTAATACAGCTTCCTAAAGCATTCTACCCCTTTGCATCATTTACTGAAGGACCAAAAAAGCTGTGAGCAAGCTCAAGAGACTGAGCTAATTGAAGGTTACCAACTTTAGCTTAATGTTAGTTAAATCCAACTAAACTGATACAAGGTCTATCCCACACAGTTTGTGCCTGTTTTCTCCATCTGCCCTTTCACAGAATCACAGAATATACTGGACTGGGAGGGACACATAAGGATTATTGAGTGCAACTCCCTGCTCCTTGCAGGACTATCTAACACTCAGCCACATGACCAAGAGCATAATCGAGATGCTCCTTGACCTCTGACAGGCTTTTACACTCCAGTGAGCAAGCAGTCCTTGTTCAGAGGATTGCAGGTCTAAAAAAAGGTTCCCAAGACTTTTCCTTCACATAAATGTCCCTGATTTGCATGATTTCTTCTACTTTCACTTACAGATAGCCATAAGAGTCCAACAGGGGCACTCAAACTGATTGGGAGTTTTCCACCCTGTAGAAGGCTGAGATACTGAAGCTCTAAAACACACTTACCTGTGGATTAGGTATTTTGTGGGCTCACAGTGCACAAAAATGCAAGTCCAAATTTTGCATAATTAGAGAAAAAAATTAGCTTGCAAAGGTGCAAGGAAGAAAATTTTCATGGGTTTAACAAGAGTGGGATAATTTTGGTCAGAGATATTTAAAATGGCAAGGGAACCTAGGCTTCCAAATGCCATAACCTTCAAAATACCCTGCCAAATTGTAAAACAATCACAGTAGTAGCCCTATGAAACACTCACCTCAGTTCTTCAGACATACTTTTCCACTTCCTGCAGAAAACTCCCTCTTCCCTCCAATGCAAGTCTCTAGAGATGCCTCAGCAGTCCACTGGCAAGTTCTGCTTCTCCATCTGGAATATCCTTCTCAAACTCCCATGTTCCTCCATAGCAGTGTGTTCCCAAACAAAAACTGTGCTTTTCTTACCGTTAGTGCATCTTGCACTTCCAGACCACAGAACAAGTGCAAAAAGTGAGGTGATCTTTGAGTTGTAAATGTCAGGGTTTTTTACATGGAGAAGGTGCTCACTTTTCCAAGAGTGGAATCCAAAGGCAGCCAGCACGTGATGCTGGAAAGGAAGCAGGAGGCTCTCCTACTTTTATCTGATGTTTTCTTAAAGCAGAGGCTGTTCAGCTCTCCCATAAACCCTCTTATATAATCAAAACCATTATAATACCATGATATTCTATTAATCTATTTCATTTGATAAGAGCCTGGTGCAATGAGTCTCACCAACAGCTTCATTTTCCCTTTCCTAAGTGCTCTGTCCTTTAGCAGAGTTTCAGATCACACCATAGGGTGTCACTCACTGCAGAGGGAGCTGGGCTGCTTTTGCTTTCCCTCCTGCAATACAGCTTCTCACAGCCTGGTGCCAAGGCTCAGCTCTGCTGCTTTTTTCATTCTGGTATGCCACAAACACGTAACACACTTCAGCATGGTCTCACCATCAGAGCTACATAATCCTCCGTTATGATAATCTTTGGATAAAAATGTTCAAGTATTTTAACTAGAACTGATTAGAACATCTGGGAATGATGAGCTGACAGTTTCCATGGCATTCTGTGTTATGTTTTGGACATGTTTTACATTCCTAGTTTCTGTGGAATAACTACATTTTCATCGTCCTGTTCTCAGGAGAAAACCAGTTTTGCTCCCCTGCCATAACATCCTAATTCCCCACAAGAGTTCAATAAACAAACTGTCTCTTCCATGTTTCAGCTGAGAGAAGCACAAGTTCCACTTCCACTGGGGCCCCTTACTCATCCATGTTACTCTTTAATAGGATTCTTCACAATCCTTCAAATCTGAAGTAACCTCAGCTTTCTGTCACACTTTACCAACTCACATTTCTGTCTTTAGGACACAGGTTAGCCTTTTAAGGACTTTCCTATTTGAGAAGCTATTGAACAACAGCCCTCTATTTTCTACTGTTCTCTTCATACTTTTGAAAAAATCGTTGTAACTGGAAAAACACCATTTAGTTTTGCAAAACTTGCCATAGGTTCTCCCAGTAACTTTGAACTCCTGTCAATACTCTCTTAAATCATAGTTTTTTTCACCCTTTTCCTGCTGATGCCATTCTCTCCTAGTTCATATGGCAGCCTCTAGCATCAGCCTTCAAGAAAGCCCTTCATGGCCCAGTCTAATCCTCCAGCCTAGCAGCCCTTCATAACAATAACTTCATTTGTAATTTCCAGTAACTGAATTATTTCACTCTGCACTGTTACATCAGGTTAATTCTGCCTTAATTCTGCCTGGTATTGGTGATTTGTAAAAATATTCACAAATTTTCCACACTGTCTTGAACATTCTCAGTGCTGTTGGGATCTGATATTCCATGATTGTGATGGGCAGAGAAGCAAATATTAGGATAAAATTTTTTTGTGAAATCTACAACTGATTCCACACTCCACTGCCCCCTTCATTTAAAAATGCAAAACCATAATCAAATGCTCTCTGGACAGCTGGGTTCATGTTCAACCACAAAAAAAAAAATGAAATTGTGTTGTTCTTTGTACAAAAATTTAACATCCAGGCTGTAACCCTTTCACATGAACTAACAATTTCTGCATAAATGTCTTCCATGTTCTGTCTTAAAAGTCATTTACCTGTGGCTGAGCTAGTATGTTCCCAAATGTCTGGACAATCAGAAATAATTTCCGACCACATGCTGATGCACAGTTTTCCTAAGCTAAGCACTAGTTATTTTTACAATATCCTTAACACTTAGAACTTCCCTTATTATGGAAAGAAAAAAGTAAATTCTATATTTTCAAATTCTTCTTCTGGTGGTTTTAACTTCCGAGCTCAATTAACTGAAATCAAAACAGGTCTGCTCACTTCACAATCAGGTCCCAAGTCCGAGAACAGCGGAAGAACATCTAGCGGGAAAAAAGGTTTCCGTGACACGCTGTCTTTGTAAAGAACCTCCGATTTCTTGCTAAGGATATACTCTACCGCTGCAGAGCACGCAACCCCCCGGCAGCTATTCCCACGGCAGCCATTTATTTTACTTCTAACACACACCAGCATTTGTTTCCCAGAGTCAAACAGCTTCACTGACATCCGAGTCCGAGCACACCGCAGGGAGCGGGTGTTGCCAAAGTCACAGCCCTTCGGCTTTCTTGGAAAACTACCGGCAACTTAGCGGCCTCCTCGGCACGGATCCCCTTCAAAAACCCGTCCTTTAATAGAAAACTCCATCTCGAGAATTAATGAGCCACTGAACGGCTTGAAGCGTTGAATCCAGAGCCATTCGCAGCACCACTTAGCACATAATTAGCAACCTTCAGAGAGCACCCCCTTCCCTCCCGTCAGGAAATATCAGTGCCCTACAGCCCATGCAGAGCTGGGAAGAGCCGGTGCGAAAAGCCTGGGGCACCTGCAGATCCCTTTTCCCCAGTGTCCAAGAGGCAGCGGCGGCAGCTGTGCCCTCAGCCAGCTCGCTGTGCCCCTCCCAGCCTTGCCCGGCCGCACAAGCTGCAGACTGAAGCAGCTGCCATTTCATCTGCTCTCCCTGGAAGGCATCAAACAAGGGTCAGGCAGCTCTGCGCCATCCTTTACCCTCACAGCAACACCTCTCCCCACGGTTCCCGCCGCCTCACGGCACCTCCACCTGCACAAATCGGGGAGGATTTGCCGATCTCTCTCTCTAAACACAATTGCTTTCTCCCCCTCAGGCACCAAAGCGCCCGTTTTACGCTGCCGCTGGCTGTGGGCGCCTCAGGCAGCCGAAGCGAGCAGCCTTGGGGCTGTGGGCAGGCCTGTCCCGCCCGGCCCGCTCCTCTCCCCACGGCGGGGCACGGCCCGGGACGCGCCGCGTCTGTGAGGGAAGAGCTGACAAGGACCGAGGGACTGAGCAGGTCGCAAAATAACCGCACCTGCCGCAGCAGGGCAGGCACCTACACACTACTACTAATGTATTTAGTACTTTTTAATTCAAAGTCACTAGAACTGAGAAGATAAATACTCGTAACAGAAACTGCCAACCAAGGTGTGCCACTGAGCAGGTATTTATAGCAAAAGCAGAGCTACAGTAACTAACAAGTCACAGATCACTTCCTCAGCAGCCCAGCCTGCACGTGTCCTGCAAAAAGGAGCTGAAATAAGGGAGAAACACCAATCTCGAACCTGTAGTGGTCTAGCCAAGATAAAATTTCTGGAAGAAGAATTTCAGTTTATTAAGATCATTCACGGTGTTCTAAAATTGCCATATAGCACACGGAATTTTAAATTTGTTGCAAAACTATAGCCTGCAATTGAAATAGTAGAGAAGACAAAGGTTTGTTTGTTTGTTTTTTTTTTTTGCCATTCTCTCCATGTTGAAAGATGAACAATTTCTCACTTTCATAAGGCATTCTGAGAGTTAAGTACAAAACAGACTTTACAAGATGCAAGCTTGGTCAAAACTGAGAGCATGTTTGCCCTTGTCTGAAGTGGTCAAAGAAGCATAAAAATCTAACGGTCCAATTACAGAATGAACTGTAAGTCACTTATTTTTGCATGTTCAAGCCTGCTGTAGTCTTCAGTAAGAAGGCTACAATTAAACAAAAAGACTTGTGGTATACCTTCTATGTTATAGAAACAAATACAACTTCACCACACAGACACGCAAATCAATACCAAGGTTTGTGAAGAGCTGTTGCAAACTGATCTCCAGCACTGTGAATCACATTTTGGGGGGGTTTTTATTTTTCCAAGGACAAAAAGTAGAACATCAATCTACTTTAATCTTTATTATAAACAATCTTGTAGTTTTCAGAATGGGATTGTTACATATTAGATAACAAAAACATCATCAAATTAATTAGTTTTATCTTTTACTAAATTAAATCAGAACCAGCAAACCAACTATTTTTTTAAGGATTTAGTCTATCGCAAGAAGAACAGCTTTACAAACATGGAATTAAAGATACACATTTGATCATATATACATAAGCAGCCAATGACACTCTGGACAGAAACATACAAGGAACTTCTTTGCACATAAATAGATTTTAAAAAGTATATTTCTTTCACATGTGTACAAAATTATTTTGCTTTCTATACTAAGAAAAGTTCTTGGAGATGAACAAAGATTTCTAAGAGACAACAGCCCACATAAGATGTGGACTGTCATGCACACAAGAATGTAATAATACAATTTACACAGCATTCTTATACAGTACTTGAGCTTCTTATATACATACTTACAAGACACTTTTGTACACGAGATGCCACCTTTGCAATTGAAATGCCATCTCCCCTGAAAGGCTGCATTAGTTCCAGTGTTTGTATAAAAGATAATACAAGTTTCAAAAGGTAGCACCACTCTGCAGAGTCAAGGATCCACTGAGCTGCAGCTATAGTGAAGGCAGTGGGGAAATTATGCTGGCTTCTTGTGTTTAGAGTCCCAGTGGGAAAGGTTCAGATGTGATCCTTGAAGGGGGTCTATACAATATCTTCTATAAGATGTGTCTGTGGCTAGAAAAATAGATTTTACCAGATCCATGTCTAAAGCCACACACTTTTGCTCTTCATCACTATGCTATTTAAGCATTTGCTTCTGTCACTGGGGGAAAAGTGTGGCTTTTCTATGACCTTTTCAGTATGGTTATTTACCAAAGGTGGGGCTAAGTTTAGTGCACACAGGACCTGTGAAACTTTTCTTTAATGCATGCAGAAAGGGTGCACAGCGCAGCAATGACAGAGGACCCTGCTATGCTCCTGCCTCACTGGGGAATGCTCAGAACCTGTGAGAATCAGGTGCCAAGTTTGCTGTGAGATTAGGTCAAGCTTCCACTTTGTTCTAGGCACAACAGTGTCGTGTCAGAAGGACTGGGGTTTTGCTCCTTCATTCTCTTAATCACATTTTGTCCAACTAGGAAACAGTACTCAGAGAATACTCAGAGCAGCCTGCAGATGATGCCTTTAAGACCTGACAGTGTCTAGATAAATGGTACCTGGACATCAGCCATAACAAACACACGTATTACAGCTACACCTGTGGGTTACACACAGCCATACTCATACCAAACTGTCTGCTGATCCCCCTGCGGGTCAGGAGACCCAGGAGTGCTGTTGGAGCTGCTTCCTCTCACAGGCTCCTCTACTGCCCCAGAGCTGCTTTCCAACAGCTTACCCTGCCACTTGGTAAGTGGGGCATCACCCTGGCCTTGACCTGGGGAAGTATTTGCCTCAGTGCTGCTGCAAACAGCTCTGGCAGGGGCCACTGTGGCCACCTCCTCAGTACGAGGCGCTGACTTGGGTTTGACTTTTGAAGGAGTATGGGATGCAGATGAATAGTGTTGCCCAGTGCTCACACGCTCTTGCTGCTGGACATTCAGACTGCTGGTGGATGCAGTGGGTGAGGCAGAGAACTGATAGGAGAGTGGCCTCTCATCTTTCGGTGGGACCACGGAAAGGCGCCTCGCAGCATCAAGCTGCCGACAGCGGGAATCGACACCTTGCACGGAACCTGCCACCTTTGCGGACTGCGGCCTCTCTCTTAAGGGTGCCTGGGAGCTCGTTGGCACAGAAGCCCTGGTGCTCTGACAGACAGTGTCCTTGCCTCTATGCAGCTCTGCTCCTGACTTCTGAGGGCCCTCCTGCCTGTAGGCCTCTGGGCCAGCAGCCCTGAGGAGGTCTGCAGAGGCCAAGCTAAATGCCCTGCTCAGTGACGTACTCCTCCTGCTCCCGGTTCCAGGCTGCTGAGGCTGTGCCATCTGCCGCACCCCGCCAGCAGACTGGTGCTGGGGCGTGTGAGGAAGCTTAAGGGACCCTTGGGGCTTTGCCAGAGCATCAGGTTCAACTTGTCTGAGGTTTGGCTTCGTATAATTGTCAGGCTTAGCCGTTCTTCCTTCTTCACCAGCCACGGCCATCTTCACAGTTGGAGCAACAAGACTAGTGGGCATCTTAGCAGCCTCCTTTCTGGATGGCTGAACCAGAAAGTTTCCAGTAGCTGAAGGCTCATGTGCTTTCCTAAAATAATCGCTGAGCAAGTCATCTCTGTTAGTGGAGGTGTCCTGGTGTGAGAAAATATGCACGTCACATTAATGACAACACGTTTTGTTTAAAGAATCACGCAGAACTCTGTATTCACAAAATCTTCCTTTCCACTTAATTTGAAACACAATCATAGATTTTACGTAGTGGAAACAGAAGAGATTAATATAATATAAAATGTATAAAATGGTTATAAAATTGTTATAAATCCAACTCAAGGAATAATGTGCTTATTGTAATTAGATTGTGACACCCTTGTTTGCCAGGTTAATTGTCATAATTTTAAAATAATTTTGGTTGCAACCTGGACAGCAGCTCTTTTGCTACCTTTCACATCAGCTGCTGTCACTTTAACATCAATATCATATTGATGACATCAGCCATTGGTATCAGCAGATATCAATTATGTCTATCATATTCCAGAATACAGTTCATCTGGATAACTCTCTACTGTAACTTCAGGTATGTAACAAAAGTTAACACCTTGGGGAGATGTGCTAGCATTACAAAACAATTTCATTCGTTCTCCATTGATTCCCTTCACCTCTCCCATTCAATATACTATGTATGTTAAGAGCTGCATGCACAATACAATGAAATGTACAAAAAATCATTACAAAAATTGTTTGCCTACAATAAACTTGCAAATTTCAAGTCAGACAATTAACCTGGCAGTAAAAGAAAATATACAATGAGTATTTCATGGGGATGGTCCATGCAATCCAAAAATGGTGGTTTGATCACCTGCCATTGTACTATTAGTAAAAGACATGCTCAGAACAGTTAAGGGACATGCTGTCATTACAAACAACAATGCTGAACAAGCGAATGAAATTTACTTCTTTACTATTCTCTAGGGAGCATGTTGAGAGCTTAATAGACTTATTTCACTAGTGTTCCAAATACTTCTTCCCGTCAAAAAACTCATTTTCCATAAGCAAAGACTATCAATGGTAATAGTGCAGTGTGAAAATTTCTAAGCTCAACTAAGTGTTAAAGTGTTAAGGTTATTTTTAACTTTATTTAAACAGCTGTTACGGACATTAACATTACAGAATGACAAGTCCTCCGAAAACACGCATGTACGAACAATGCCAAATACTTTATGAGCAATTAATGCAAGTGATCTGCCAGCCTTTAAAGTAACAACTAGGAGTTACAGTATGCTTCTATAGGTATTAATATGCTAGCAAAAGCTGTGGTAAGTCAGGAGCTGTTGCCTTCATAATAAGAACAATGGATACCCTGGGGATATAGAATGAAGCAGATCTCCTATTTCCCCTGCCTGTTCTGTGCCTCACGCTGTCGGGATAGGAAACACTGAGGACCGACTCGAGTGACTGCGAATGTTCCTGATGAATGGAAGGACATGGGGAGTAGCAAGAGGGATACAGTGCATCAGCTTCTAACAGAAATTGGTGTAATGAAATCATGTCACTCTCATTTAAACTGCGCCGATGCTGAAAAGGAACAGGATGACAGAAAGAATGAAAATGGACATGGTCAGGTAGTTACAGACACACAAAAGTAATAATTTTAAACATCTCTAAATGCTAAGAATTGTACTTAGGGTAATGAGGGAGTAGGAGGTATATTTCAACATTACTGTGAAAATTCAAGGACTAGAATTTACTGATGCCATGAAATGGCACAGCTCTGCTGATTTCAATACTTTTACCAAGGAATTAATGAAAGAGCAATCTCTTTTCACTTACACTATCAGTTAACTGTTTTAAAGATATTAACCTGTTCGATAGTGCACTGCCTCACTATTGTACAGCATGTCTGAGCAGTGAAAGAAAAATGCCATCTTGAAAACAAACAGTTCCTGAAAAAAGCACTTCAATGAGCGACATATTCTTGCAGTCATTGAAGCAATAGGGTAGTATCAGTCAACACACAAACATGGTGAAAGTATAAAAAACTTCCTTTCTGCAAAAAAAACCAGTCTCTCAAAAGCACTGATAATTTTCAGATTATGAAATGGTCTTAACAACTGTATATTTTGCATTTCAATTGAAAACTATTCTAGGTTTCACTCCTAATTATAGATTTAGCAGCTGAAAATTACACAGAAAACTTACCAGTTTATAAATAAAAATACCTGGAGCTGAGAACTGATGATAAAAACCTTGACCACAATAATTTGCTAGCAAAAAGCCCCAGCAGTCCAATACACAGTACTTGCAGTGAATTATCTGACTTGCCATAGCTGATAAACCAAAACAAATTAGCAGAGTGCTATATGAAAGCTAATTTTATCTTAGTTACTGAAACTGTCTCATTTGTTTTGCAAGATTTGATAGTACTCCTGTATATGAACAAGGATCATCTTGTCTCTCTCTGTTTCCCTATGCCCTCATCCTCCTAAATCAGCTTTGAACAGTTTTTTGACATCTGAAATGGGCTATCTAACTCTATTTACTTACACTTAGTAAAGACAGCCTGTTGCTCTCTTCCAGGAATTCTTCCAAAGTTACCATCTCACTGCCAGGTGAGGCAGACCGCTGCCTGCCAGTGTGAGACTGAGATGGATTGCTCTTCTGAGGAATATCACAGGTCATCAAACCATTCCTGTGGGAGGAGGATTCATGCCTGCTGCCAGGGCTTAAGAAAGCAGCAGCAGAGTGAAGGGAATATGTGTCTCGGAGTAAGACTGGTGTCTCTCTGCTTGGCACCATCTCTTCACTGCTGAGGCTCTCAGTTCTACCCTGGATATGGTCTAAGGAACCTGAGGAGAAGCATAAATACCATTAATGACACTGCTCTGACATAATTTCAGTAGATTTCACACTCAGGTAGGAACTTTATCATCCAGGGCCATTTCCACATAGACTGGGTGGCGTTTTTTACCTTCCTTTTTTCTCCTACAAAGCTCAAAGCAATCAGAGCTCTGAAAAATCAGGACTACTAAGTATCTTACAGAACCTTAAACAAGCACAACTACTTCACCAAAAAATAAAAATAGTACTGGGGGCTAATAAGCCTTATTTTAGTAAGATAATATTGGGATGCCTCTTTACAACCTGTGTGTCATTGAAAGATCTCCCAGTCTTGGCTGCATGATCCGAGAGCTAGAACCTGACAGTGGAAAAGCAGAAAGCATTCTTCCCCAGTGTCAGGTCTCTTGACATCCTTCAAGGACGCACAGTCTGCAAAAGCAAATCTCCAGAGCACACTCATTCCATACACAAGCTGTGTGCAGAGTAAGAACCAGAGAGATCTCTTGTTGTAGAGAGTCTAAGAGTGGCCTGATATTTCCCACAAGACAATGCCAGTCAGACTGAAGCAAAACTCGACTGTCTGCCTTAAAAGCCACCCCTTGCCAGAATCACTCTTAGAAAAGCATTTCTTGCCAGGAGTTTTGATTCCCAAGACAGCCATGTCCAGATTGCATAATCACTACCATTTCAAAAGAAGTCTTCAAAATTAATTGGAATGAAAATGACATTTTACACACAGTTTCACGGAATTTCACTTCCTGTTTGTTACAACTCAGCTGTAAAAGCTTTACCTTTCAAATTGAGAGGTGAACTACTGCTGGAAGCGTTCCTACTGCTCTCTAAACTGTTTGGCCTGGACACTGAAAAACACAAATCAGGCAATGAACAAACAGATCTTAAGTTCCTCTGATTCTTTAAAAGACTTGGCTACAGTCTCCCTTCTGAAAATAGTACCTATGCAACCAAGTCACTTTGAAAACATTAACAACATAATACACACACAGGATGCCAAAATCTGGACAGAGTAGAAAACTTCATTTTCCAAGTCATTTAGGATCCATCTTGTTTATCTCTTTTTTTGCACAAAGAAATACGTTCTGTGTTTTCACAGTAACTGTAAAGTATTGCAGATACTGAAAAAGGTCAACAATAAGTTGCTGTCTTTTTTTCAGTTTTATTTGGAAGGAGCTGGTGGCCAGCTTGCAAATTAAGTCTTCTGCAATCTCTAAGCAGGCAGTGCCGCTGCTTCAACAGCATTCCCACTGTGCATCCACAAGCCCTACACCAAATTTCTCTTACTGCTGATTCACTCCCTTAAGGAAGAAATTAAGCAGTCTCCAGAAAAATCAGCAACAAATCTGTAGGACACGCATTAAAAGGTCTGTTGGTGGGGGAAGCCAACTTGCCTCATTGCCAGCTTTTGAAAGTTTTGAAAATTCATTTTGGCAAAACACCCATTAAAAGCTTCAATAGAAAACCAGAAGCAGTTAGAATCCCATTCCCAAAATGTGCTGCATTACGACACCTCCTTCTGTAATATTAATGCAACTAAAACACTCCAGGACAGCTCACGTAGATGGAATGAAACAAATCTTAATGCAGATGTTTAGAGCACTCACACAAGCTACAAGCTTACCGTGCCATCTGGCGCTTGCAAACTCGACCTCTGGGGACTGTTCACATATATTATCTTCTGAATTATAGCCTGGAAAAGAACATAAAACTTTTAAAAGGCCAACTGAACACAGAAAGGTTAATCCTTCAGGTCAGTCTCCAATACAATCTAGCAGTGTAGAAGACTGAGGTGATCAAGAGAGTTTTATTGACCCATCTTGTAAACACTGGGCAAGGAACCACTGAAAAACTGACACTCAAATGTGCTCTGTCAAGTTGATGAGTTACAAGAGTAAGTAAACCTTGCACCTCATCAGTTAAACCATGCAGCAGATAAAGTAAGAGTGAAAATATCAGTGCTCTGGTTTTGTACTTGAATGCCATTAGAAGCCTTGCAGGAACTATGAAGCAGCCTGCCTGGCACTATCAGCTAGTGTATCAAATGCACACACACCTTTAGGCCTGCTCTGGAGCCGGGAGACAGGGGTGGAAGTGTGCACGTGAATAGCTGAGGTTGAGTAAGTCCTGGGACCCATTTCCACACAGCTGGGTTTTGTTGCAGAGTCTGCTGAGATTTCAACATTATCATTGCTGCCTCCGTGGTGGGAATTCCTTTTTTGCTTTAGATCCATTAGCACTGGTGGGGAGAGAGGTAAATAAATAAGACTCAATGAAAAATAGCATTAGGAGATTTGTATTTATCTGCCCATACAAACATGACAAACAGGCACAAAGAAACTGCACAACAGAGGCGCTAGTTTGGCAAGCTTTTCCATAAACAGTGCAGTAGTGGATAGGAAATTTCTGCCACCAGCTTGTCAATCATGTGTGCTCTCTGTAAAGTGTGGGAGTGACAAGGGCTGCTTAGTGCTGGTGGGAGGGTTGATATTATACATGCAACAATTACTGTGAAAGGAGGAAGAAAAGGAGCAAAGACATGAATCCAGAAAAGATAAGTGAGGTGTGAAATTCCCATAACATTATTCCTTGTAGGTGCATTTTATAAGAACTTACTTCAGTAATAAAATAGAATAGGTAAAGAGTGACAGTAGTCATGCTCTTACTCGAAGAAAAATAATGCTGATTTGAAAATTATCTATCATGATCCGTGCACTAAGCTAACTGCTTTCAGGTTTATATCTTTGCTGTGGATAAGAGCTCAGTCTTTATAAGGCTGAAACTCTGCTCTTATGATGTCCTGGTGCAATGATTTTTAAGTGGAGTTCCTGGGATCTTAGCAGGAGAACAACAAAAACTGTCTGCTAGAATATTACTTAGATTAAGAACCTGAAAAATTCTTTTCTACTGATGAAGCAGGTTAATTAATTTCTTATAATGTCAATGTAATGCTTTAAGGCACACATAGAACAAAATTTAAACAATTTACTGCAGAAAACACTTAATGAGATGCAAGATTCTGTATATTTCTACGGAATACTTGATTAAGTAACAGAAACTAAATGCTGAAAGTGCAGCAGAGGGCAGCAGTCGAAATAAACAATTTGCAGAGACAATGGACAGACAGTTCAAAGCACAGAGCAGCTGTGAAGTTGTATTAGAGAAATGGAGCGATGTGTTGTCATCTTAGGTGGCCCCTGGAAGCTGACTTCATTCAGGAACAGGATTTTCTTCCTAGGTCTGCATGGGCTCCACAGACTGAGCCAGCACTTGCTCTCAGAATTCAAACTTACACCACGCCTGCAGGGGCAACTACTGGCTAAAGCTTCACATGTAAATCCCTGTTTCTTCACTTAACACCTTCCACGGATGCCAAAAATATTAACTGCCCTGGAGACTAACGTTCTCCACAAATCCCCAAATGGGCTACAAAACCCAGGCTGTTCTGCCAGAGTCCCTGGTTGTGCCACTGGGGACAGTTCTCAGAGTGAGAAGGGAAAGGAGATCTTCTGGGCTCTCTGCTGTGCCCCTGGTAGCACACTGCCCATGCTGCATCCAATTCTCTAACAGGGTGGGGACTGGACCTGCACACTCCTTTCAGAAGCCACCAGGTCATGACTATTAGGCAACAAGAATTCTGGGCAATGGATTAATGAAGGTTTTTCCCAGTCTTAACAGAACAAACCTAAATTCTTCTTCCCAAAAAATCTGTTGAAACTGAAGCAAAAGAAACTGAAACGTCCGCTCAATTCAAGATGAATTTTCTTAATTGGAAATACAAAACCTTGTTAAGTATGAGGTTTGAATGCAAGCATCAAGACACTTGACTGAGAATAATTTTTCCAGTAGCTTCCATTCTGTATTCAAATCTAGACTATTTAAAAGCAGAAAAAGGTGTTTAAAAACCTGCATTTTAAAATCATTTATTAGCACAGACTGTTGGAAATATCTCTGGAGCTTGAGACTGTATTTGTATTTTAGTAGGACTACCACACTGTAGAATGCATAGCAACAGCAAATCAGTTCAACACTTTAACTGGACACAATGCAAGTACATGACTGCAAGAAAATATGGAAGCGAATAGCAACTTCACTTACAACATGCACCAAGCCAATATACATACGCAAACTGTGTGCCATGAGGTCCCCTACTGTGTGCTGCATTGAAGAAATGATCCACAGTGTGCAAGAGTGATTCATCTTCTACGGGAAAATTTAAGTCCATGTTCACTAATCTTTGCTTGTATTTAGAGTATTGTATAGACAGGCTGAGTGTTTCTATCAATGTGTGTGTTCTTTTATGGCATTATGGCATGTGGGGTTTTTTTGTTGTTGTTTTTGTTGTTTTTGTTTTTTTAAATGTTTGTCAGAAATAAATGACGCTAAATGCTACAGAGAAGGTGTTAGAAAACTCCCAGTTCCGGGAAAGAAAGAATTTCATTAGGAGAGGATGGGATGTCGGAAGAAGACCAGAACCGGAGCCGATTAGAGAAAGACTGATGAGTCGATGGAGACTTAGGAGACTTTTCTTTATCCTTGCTTTTGCTTCTCAAAAAGGCAATCTTTTTGCGCTGTGCAGCTAAATTGTTATCACCCAGGTATCCCAAAAAGAAGAAGAAAAAAAAAAGTAAAAAAAAGCGCCTCATATATCAAACTTATAATGTCTTAACACAGATTAAAGACTACACAACCAGTAAAAACAGAAAAGGCTAAACAACGATCAACACCTATAATGGAGGACTGATGAATGCATAGCTAAACATACCTTACTCTGACTCAGATTAAGGCACAGATTAACACATACACACAGTACTTAAGCAACTAAGAAATTACTGTTAGATCACTAAAAACGTTTTTACTTTAGAATATAAAATTAAATTGGTGTACATGTTACTCAGTGGTAAGACTCAAATTTCCTAGAGTTCTTCTAGTTTTCTATGTCTTTAGTACTAGTGAGCCTCATCTCCATGTAAGTGTGTTTCACATAACATCAAAATGAATGAAGCACCAGAGACTTTCTGTTGTTTCTGGCACTCTGCAAGTGCCTTGCTCTGTGGCAACCGAAGCCCAACTTCCCATGCTGAACTTGAAACGCATGTTAAACACCTGGAATCATATGGATGATCTTATCCTGTAAAACATCTGTTTTTATTTTAAGTGAATAAATTACCTCAAAGAACTAGAATAGAGAAAGGGCTTTACCCAATCAAAACAAAACCTTCAGACAGGTACTTGCAGTAGTTTATAACAAGCATTATTTTCTCAGCTGCTCCCCTTCTGTTTCCCACCCCCACAATTAGAAGACAGGAATTATTACTCAAATACCAATTTCAAAATTTGCTTCTTGGAAAGTATTCCTGAAGTTTAACAATCTATATATTCTATATATAGAAGCTGACAGAAATTATCTCAATAGAATAAACAGAGTTTGGGACATATAAACTACCTTTAATAAGGATGAAGAGTATTTATTTTGAGAAACTTTCTTTTACATTTCCCATAATTAGAACACCTGATTTACTGTATAAACTAACTTAACAGAAAATCATCCCATCTTCCTTACATATGCCTTAGTGTTTAAAAAAAATTTTCATTTTTAAGTCTAAATCAAAACATGGTATTGTTCTCCAAAATCACCAGATTATGATAAATCGGTTATTTCCAATAAATGGGTTATTTGTTCTGCACGTGCACCACCTGCTGGCAGTGGCTGTCAGCCAGCTCCTACCCCTCACAGAGCCTGAACCACACACCATTCCGTAATCCAGCTTTAAACTGCTTTGCTGCAAAACCCCAGTAAATGAAGTATTAGAATCAACTTATTCAGTAACATGCAATACATCTGGGCAAACAGAAGATGAAGGGAGAACTGTAGCAATGTGGGGAAATAACAATAGAGAACTAGTAGATAAAAGAAGAAAGCAAAGTAAAACAAAACCAAACCCATTATCTTCTAGAGTTTACTCGAATTTCTACTTTAGGGTTTTATGCATACTAAAACTTCTACTGTACTAAAAAAAACCCCACAAAACAAAACCAACAAGCCCCAAACCAACCAACCAACAAAAAAATCCACCAAAAAACTTCAAAACAACAAAAAAAGGACTTAAAATATAATATATCTGGGCATTAACATATCCTATATATGAAATCATCTTTTAAAATTTTTCAGCTCATGAGCTTAGGCTGGGCATTCCTTACCTTTGTTTGAAGAACACCCCAGGTTCTCTCTCTCTTCCACAGGGTTTGACCCTTGAGAGGTATCATCCTGAGTCTCGTGTTGATGTTTCAATTGTTGGGAGGCAGATGGAGAGTTTACCATCTCTGGGGATTCAGAATACCACGTGGAGCTTTCTGCTCCTGGTTTCAACCGCTCCCTTGGAGTCTCCTTCTTTGGCTTGATTAATTTGACTAATGCTTTGGCTCCAATCCAGGGGTTTTTCCTGATAAAGCAGGTTTTGTGAATGGAATTCAGAAAATGCTACAAGAAATACTCCCCAAAAAAGTTTACAGCTGTGCTAAAGCCATCAAGCCATCCTACATTCTTTGTTTACTGTCATGAATTGGTTCAAAAAATGCACCATGAATTTCACAGCACTTGAGATCCATTTCTCTACTAAAGTCAAAATTACTTTTACAGAAATATTTCTTCAGCATGAGAAATGTGAGAAAGACAACTGCTCCCTCTGCTAGAAATCTAAACTACACATATGGACCACATAAGACATTCTTACGGTGTGAAAAACTCCACTACAGAACAGACTGAGGAGGAAAGAAATGAAAGCTGCTTTGAAGCCTCTTTGCTAAGGTTATCAGTCAGAACTATAGATGGTGGAATTAGCTTGGCTCTTTTTTGTTGTTATTAATATAATTTTAAAGTCTCTTCTCTCCAACAGACTGGACATCCCTTGCTTTGAAACAGCAGCTCTGAAAGCTCCTAGTGCTGCTTAGTCACCATACTGGGAGCAAAGTGGTTCTTTCCCAATTTAATTTTGTGGGTTTCAGATTCTTGTATTAATAGGCCCTATGCCCTACATTAACACAACCTGCTGCTTCAGGGAATACCTTGCAGAGTGAGAGGGAGGAGGCAAGTGGAGATGACACCACCCTTACTTCAGATGAAGTTCTGTTATCCCCAGTTATGGAAAGCCCTTTCTCGCCCTCACTGATCTGTACAGCAGAACTAAATCCATGTGGAACTTACTTTTTCGGAGCAGGATCATAGAACTTGTACTGATCCATTATCTTCTCCTCAAGTTTTTCCTTATGTCTCCTCAAGGCATTCAGTTTATCACTGTGAGGGGGAAAAGCATATTCTGAGTCATCTGTATGAAATTAAGCATCATCAAAAAACCGAAGACCAAAAGCCACCAAGAGAAGAAAGAGACTGAAATATCTTCCCATCTTGAACCTTCAGGATTCACAGTCTGTTTGGAGAGGGCAAATGCAAAAGCCTACCAACTATGCTGATGGGTGATTCTTGTGCAATGAAGCAAGAAAGGTGAAAGAATAGCAGTAGATGGTGATGCAAGATTACTAACTAATATCTCAGCCAGAGTTTGGTGGGTGTTAAGACTAACTATATTTTTTACTGATTATTTTGTTAACCTACACAGTAGAAGTTGGCAAACCTTATTTTCATTCAAGTAGTAAGGCAAATGTACCTCCATCATAGAACAGTCAGACACCAGGATAAACAGATCAGAGCACATCTGAACTGTATTCAGCCCATTTCAGCAAACAATGTCTAACACTTCAACCATATAAGCCAGTACCGCTATAATATTCAACTCAGTAACTCCCACATCATCCTGATGTGCTTAAACTAAAATTCTTGGGATTGAGAACATTTTTCTTCCTTTTTTCTTATCTATAAGAGAAATTCACTGCAGTGAAAACAGGACTCTTTGTAAATGCACAGTACCTTTAACAGGGTATTTCACTTGAACGTGTCAACCTGTGCATGAAGGACACAGCAACATATGTATGTTGATGTCTGTATCCTTAAAAACATCAAAGCAGGTATTTCTTGAAATGCAAATGAAAAAAGCAGGATTATGAATATTTGCTATTCTTCAGGAACCTAAATATAAAATGACTCTCATAAGACTAAATTTTTGTTGCAACTTGGCTGTTTTCCAAAATCTTAAAACACTTTCCCAACGTCATCTTCTTTAAAAAGTACCAGTGGGTTTAGCATTCCATCTTTCCTAGCTGAATTTTCCACATAGGTTCATCTGTAGTATTTGAAAAGAGCTGTGTTTGCTCAGGTATTTCATGAACAACCTTTTGGAGTAAGGCAATGTGGAAACATTTTGTGCTTTCTCCCATTACACTTATCTCCTACCAAACATCCCCTTTTCCAATAGATATCAAGAAGACCTACCATTCTACTGCCTGCTCTTCTAGTCCTGATAGATGATTTGTATTCTGTATTTGTCTAGATTACTTTAGGTTTCACAATTCAAATCTCTTTTTTCTTACATGTACTGTTTCTGTTCTTCATGATACTGCTCCTTGCTCTCCATGTTCTGCTCCAGTAACATCTGATTCTGCTGGCTCAGCATCTGAATCTGACTCAGGAGATGATGGTTTTCTTCTTCCAGATTTCCCTTTAGACGGGACAGGAGCTATTAAAAAAGAAAAATTAATCTCTCCTCTGCATCTGGCTTCCCTGGAGTGCACCATAATCAAGACAACACAATAGCATGGCAACCTAAGATAAAAACCTATACACTTCAAACTAAATGGGGGTGTTGTTACATAGTTTGATCTTCTATCTACAGCATCTCAAAAGCTTCACACAATGAATGGCAGCCCTCGAACCCAAACAGCTACTCACCTCACAGTGGTTATCCAGCTTGGTCAGAGAAATATCCATGGATTGGTGCTGTTCTTTCAGCTCATCATAGCGAGCTTGCCAACGATTCAACTCCAGCTGAGAGTTGTTCAAGGAAGTTTTCAGCTCTTTAGTATGTGAATGGAGCCCTTCATACTCTGCCTTTAGTTGGTTGTGCAAGAAATTCACCCTAAACACGAAGAAGACAGCAGGCTTATGAAGGGCACTTCACAGAAATGACCTCACATTCAAAGACCACACCATCGGATTGCACCTCTCACTAAATCAAACATAGCTCCAAAGAGTAGCTCCTAAGGACATTTTTATTCTAAGCATTTCATAAAATTCTATTAAGAAGTAGTGGGAACATTATAAAAATTTCAAATATTCAAAAGAACTGAAAGGAAAATACATGAAAAATAAAACTGCTATTTCTTCAATATGTAAGAAACACACCACAAATTTCTGAGGCACAACATATTTAAGAGCATTTGGATATAAAGGCAGCTCTATTTGGCACAAAGAAAGAAAACTCACACATTATTTTTTTATCTGGATGCATGAAATACGAGGATTTAAGTGTCCTAAAGTGTGAAACACTGTAGTGTTTTAAGAAGATACTGTGGTATTCTTTTACACTCTTAGGTAAATCTAAAAACATCTACAAATCATGAAGGCATAACATTAAATAATTAAATAAACAAATTAAGTTCTGCATCTGCTGACAGATAAGCCTGGCTCTCTGCCAGCCCTGCAATCAACATTATGCAACATCTTTGTCCCTTAGAAAATGAATTAGGAACAGCAAATTTAAGAAAACCTCTCAAGAGCTCTGCACTGTTCCAAAGTACACTTGTATAATTGTAGCTCAACTTAAAGTGTGATTTTTAAATATGATTCCACCTGAGATTGCTTTAACTTGATGTGGTCTTGGCCCCTTATTTGTACCAAACACGTTCTCAAAACACTGACAATCCTTAACAAGTTAAAATTACCAAATTAACAATACTAAAAGAGAGAAAAAAGAACAGACACGTTATATGAAGGTACTTCAGAGCTAAAGCAACACATCTATGTTTTGCATGATTGACTTTTAATTGATATATATATATATATAACAATTTAGGAAAGCAATCATACCTGTCCAGTTCTTCCCTCAGCTTCTGATTTTCCCCAGTGGTTATTGCATTTGATCTTCTCTCTTGTTGCAAAACTTCTCTCTCAGTTTTCAAAGCTAATTCCAACTCTTCTAATTCTGCTTGGTGTTTCGTTAAACTGTTGTATCTGCAAAAGGAGGAACAGCATACCCTCAGCTTTCATTTAAACATTTTACTTCCTCTGGGTTAATATTTTTAATAAATAATACCACAATGATTAGAAAGCATCTTTTTTTCCAGCTTTATTTATTTCATCCACATTTATGTGCCTAAACTTCTACCAAAGCTGAAGAATTCAACGCTATGTATGAAAATTCAACGTAGTATACAAGTCAGCAGAGAAGACTTTAAGAAAAAAAAAAGAAAAAGAAAAGCATTTTTAAGAAAACTGGAACACAACTGCCAGAATTCAATTCAATTTCAGATTCTGGTCATTTAGTAAAAGCACAAGTTCTGCCAAATGAGTGGAAACCGCACCACTAAACCAGAATCCCAGTCACAAATAATTGACAGTGGCAAGAATCAAAAACCTGACTAGAAAGTAGCTCCCAAAAAGCAACAGGGAAACGGTGCAATGAGCAAGAGTTTGTTAGGTAACCACCTAATCCATATTAGGTTATATGCATAGGTAATAGCATCCTGCACACCAACTAATCTCCTGCATATTCCTGACAGATGATGAGGTATCAGTGAGTTGACAGCAAAACAGCTTTAAGCAGAGGCTAACTCACCTGCACGAGTTGCTCTATTTGCTCACTAGTGAAAAAGCAAAGAGTAAAACCAGTGCTCACATCCAGCTTCCACTATTATTTGGTTTATATAACCTATGCATAAACCATTCAGGGCAAGGAGATGGGAAGAGAGAGAGGGCTGATCCCATCAACTGTCTTTAACTTTCATTCTGGAATGTTAAAGTAACTGAGATGTGGAACAACTTCCCTGACATTTGTCACAGGCATGGATTAGGCAGGCTTAGCCTCTCTGAGGTGCTACACCACCTGCATCCAAAAAAACACTGAGAAGAATGAGGTTCACTGAAATCACTGCATGAGGCAGCAAACTGTTCCCAGATTTTTTTTTCCTCTGGTGGCTTCTGTCAGAATCTGTGCCCATACACACCAGCAGAAGCCACTGGGGCCATTGGTGCAGTCAATATCAGAAGTCATTAGTGCATTTTTTGGTCACTGTAATAAAAGGGTACTGCCCTGAACTATCAGATACATCTGTGGAGAAATATTCTTCCAAGCCATTTTAAAACAAAATCTAGGCTGAAGATGCAGCATTGCTTAAAAAGCTAAAGAGAACAAGCATCATCTTTCTGTGACTCTCATGCCAGCAGAGATGAATGCAGACCACAGTTACTCTGCAGTCATGAAAACTTCAAAACAAAACCAAAACCAGCAGACAGCACCAAATACACTGACTCCTGCCAACTTGTTTTTCTTTCAGGCTACCATTCCATTCATCCCAGGGTCAAATTACAGCCTGTCCCAAATTCCAGTCCATTGAAGGGCCACACAGGAAAGTACCTGTCTTCCAGACAAAAGCTGCTTTATGCTATTCATTCCCAGTAACAGCAGTAGAGTTTAATTAACCTTATTTATTTGTTTTCTTGCTCCATTCAGCTCTGGGACATTTCAAATTGAATATCTGTACAACAAATGGAAGAACCTGAAAGCAGAGGAAGGTTTCACATCTAGCTCCAAGAAGCATTTTAGACAGACTGTGTGCCAGTGCAGAGTCTGAGAAGACAAACTCCAGTCAGTCCTTTGGCAGACATTACCATGGCTGTCTCTGCAGAAATTGCACTGTAAATTCTTTTGCTGTCTCTTTATCATAGGGCTACTCTGTTCATTTTTATGCAAGCCCTCTATGTTTTAAAGAGAGCTCCTTAGAGAGAAACAGAATACTGGTCCAGCATTACCAGCCAGGCCCATCACCATAGGCTGCCACACTGAGCATGAGGTAGACCACAGCTGCCTCCCTAGTTGTTAGGTGAAAGGTAAGAAAGAGGAGAGAGACTCTGCAAAAATGGAAATGATTGTTCATGTCCAGAGCTCTAATGAAATCCTCAGGCAAAATCTTCCTGTAGTAGAGATTCAGCCTGAAGTCTACAATTTGAGCACAATCTGTGCACCCTGACAAGCTCTACCACCGGTTCACTTTTTAAAGCATCAGGCTCTTGGACAGAAGGGTTTTAAAAAGATTTTTTTTATACATGCATATAGAATCCATTTTGGCTCTGACACAATCCATTCCTAGGATTGAAGAAACACAATCCTCTTTACTCCTTTTGGCTTTTATTCTTTCTGCTGCTTTTTGAGGAGAAATACTATGGGTAGGTATTTTTGACTGAGACAACTTTGAAAATGCTCAGCTATGATAAAAAGTGTGAGAAAAGGAACCCAGAAAAATAACTACCAGGCACCACTGGTAACATAATAATACAACTCCCTGCAATATGTAACCCTACAAAGCAGGGATTCTTCTCCCTGCAGGAGACTCTGCAGGATTAGACTTCTCCAGACTAAGCCACAAAGAAATGCTCACGGATCTGTTAATCAACTGTACCTACAAAGTTATTACCTTCCCTTAGTAACATGCAATATGTAAGGCAATTTTAAAAAAGCAGAAAAAGCTAGCCTTTCTGTGTTCACTGAGACTGTCAGCCAGACACAAAGTCAAAAAACTGCTGTTAATGGTAAATGACCCTAACATAACTCTCCTCTTCTTGCTAAGCCAAACCCACACACACATCTGTGGTTTGCTGGGCTATGACAGGCCATTTCACTGCAGTTACAAACAACCCATTATTAAATCCCCACTGCCGTGTTAATACTGTGCAGACAGAAGCAAAAGAGGTTTAATGAAGTTTGCTCAGGTGCGGAAAAATATTCTGTGGTTAGAATGCAGCAGAGTGAACTACACAAACCTTTAGGACCTTGGCTGTACGTGTTGTTGGACATGCACAAGATAACTTAAGTTGCTGTGGATTTTCCTAGACAAGCTGCAGTCACAGGTTTCTGTGGAAGTGTAATCCTGCCTTAAGCAACAGAACTATGATTACAGTGCTGTCACCACCGAGGAAAACCAACCACCTTGGAGTTGTGACATGCAAAACCCATCTCCTAAACACCACACAAGAAAATCTCTTGGTCGCACTGAGCTCCTCTGGGGAAAATTTAGCAGGTGGTACATTCTAGCTGAACTTGAAAGTGAAGTGTTCCATCTTAGCAGTTAAATACCTTAGTTAAAAAGGTGTAAGAAAACTTTTCTTATGCTACTCTTTCTCTCTTCTGCTCCCTCAGCAGCACATGATGGAGGGAGAACAAAACATGCACTAAAAAAAGTAGTTTGTGGCTTTTTCCCTGACAGCCAGATGGAGTCCTTGGACAAATCACCTTGGTAAGTACATTTTAAGGCTGATCTGCTGAGGAGGATACCTAATACTGAGAACTGCCAAACTCAACATGTTTTGAATATAGAGAAGGCCACCATCTGCTCCCCTGCAACACCTCTCACCAGGAGTCACATCTCAGAGAGTCCAAACTGTTAATGATTACAGTGGTGACCCAAGCACTTACCTCTACAGACAACCTATTCTTTGAAAACACTTTTTCCTTAGGCTAGAGCTGCCTAGTGTTTGGTACTCATCAAGCAAAGAAAGAACACAGCAAACTGCCTTAACACACCGCAGTGTAGTAATCTCAAGCAAAGCCTGAGTCAATGAGAACTATTAATCAGTCTGAGAAAGACTTGGTAAGCAGGAACAGTGTCTGTGTAATCACTTACAGCTCATTTAGTCGACAGCCGAGCAGCTGTCCTGTCACACAGCCCCAGTGGGTATTTTAATCACAATAGTTTACTCCTGTACTTTATAAAAATCTACTGCACATTGTATCTGCCAGCTCTTTAGTCTTTGGGGAAGAAAAGTTTAGCACCAGTTTTCAGTCCACCATCAAGGATCACCACTGCGTTGCTTGGAACCCAACTCATGATCTTGCACAGAAATGAAACCCAAATATAAGTATTTTGAGGAAAATCACTGAAAAATATAGGAGAAGTTTGAGAAGTAGGCAGAGTAGCATTTTTGTAGTAGTACATTAGGTGTATTGCTCAATCCATGCACAATTGTCAGAAAATGACAGTGACTGGAGACTAAACAATTAACAGTTTACTGACTTCCTAATTCAACTGAAGGGGCTGAAGCAAAAGCTTTGGATTGTGAGAACTGGAAGAAAATTAATAATACATCATTATCTCATTGTTAGGTCAATACAGCTTCCTTCAGAGAGCCTTCTTTGACGTGACATGGATGCCACAAGGTTCAATGACTGGAATTTCTCAAGATACACACTGCTCACAAATAGGTGACCTGCAGACTTTATGATTAGAAGAGAGACTCCACAGTGTAGAACTGGAGAATGTTTTTAAGGCTGTATGTTGTTACAGCACAAATCCTTAAATGTAATAGAAGCATTTTAGCTAGTTCTGACAAAGCATCCCAGAGATCCAAGACCATTTTTGCTGAGTATCACCAGAGTCATCTCTGTTCTGCTGCCTTTAGAGATCTAAAATCTAAAGCTTTGCAAATATATTCATCTAATGTCCCAATGACAACAAGAATGACTAGGCACTTTTTCATGGCAACAACTTTGTCATTTGTTTGTAATTGGAGACAACATTTAAGGCTAAAATTGTAACATAGGCACATTCTGGCTACACTATACCCCTGGGCAGTGAGCATACCTCTCACGCAGACCTTTGTGCTCCAGATCCAGCGTTTTGTGCAATGTTTTCAGGCAGCTGTGCTGATTTATTAGCCTTTCATACTCCGCAGACTGCCGTTCATGCAGGGAAGCAAGGTGTTCATGGTCCTGAAGCAATGACTCATACTCAGCTTTCAGCTGCTCCTTCTGTTTCAGTAGATTTTCATTTTCGTTCTCCTTGGCTGTCTGCTGATTCTGGAGTAGAGCATTCTGGGCCGTCAGTGAAGCACTCTGGGAGCTGAGAGTTGAATTTTCTACCTAAAGTTTTGCAAGTAAAAAATAAGTATTACTTATTCACATCTACTGGTACATACAACAAACATCTTGTAGCAGCTTACATCCATATAGAGTTAGTCAAGATTGCCTACACTGCCTTATCAACTTAAGACATCTATGTACAATTTGGCATCATTTTGGTATTACTGCTGGCAGTAAGCACCACATAAAGCTATGCTGTTAGTAGTATGAAAATTATGACAATAACCTCTAAACTGAAAAAGAGTTTTACCAGAAGCTCTTGAGCCTGAAGACCAAGATGACCTGGAATACTTTTAACTCAACTGCACCTCTTACACTCATGATCAGTCAAAAGTTACCCGGTATTTGTGTACAAGTAATGAAACTCAAGTTCACCCAAACTCAAAAACATTAAGTGCACCACCGTGTAGGTGGACAATAGTCGTAACACTGTGCATGTGAGCAGTACTCCGAACAAGTCTGATTTCAATAGACAGATAGTGCACTGATTTTATATGTTGCTAATATAAATTAATCAATTACAGATGGAAAATAATGAGAACAAAAAACCCCCATCTCTGAACATGCAAGAGGAAAACCTTGAAAAGTGAAAGTCACGCATGAGAAATAGAGTTAATCCAATGTTGTCCTTTGAAACTCGTCTCTTTCTCAAGTAAGTTTATTTTTTTTAGAAGTCAAGCAATTTTTAAGAGTATCTTTTCGACTCACAACTTCGACATTTTGTCTGAAAACTGCTCATTGCTATAACACCTATGGAGAGCCAACTTGTGTCCTCATTCCACCTCTGCCAAGCTCTTTCACAGGCATAGCAGTAACACAAAAAAGCAAAGAGCAAAGCCTTTTTTTATTTCAGAAGTATAGCTTCTGGAATAACACTTCTGGATTTTGTTGTATTAATTTTAATTAATTCTCTCTAAATAACCACCTTCTTGCTGAAGGTAGTTACCAGATATTAGCTACAGACCCAATTTCCCTTCTACTTTGGAGAACTTCAGACCTCAAACTAAGCTCCACCTCCTGGGCCTCTTCTTTCCATCATTACATCATACTACCAACACAAACATTTCATTATTATCTGTCATCTCCTCCACACTACAGTAAAATCCAACCTCCTGGCATAGAGGCACGAGGATGTTCTCACCTGAAGTTTGGCTGTCTGTGTCTGCAGGCAAGTGTTATGCTCTTGAAGGAAGACATTTTGCTTCTGTAGTGTCAGGATCTGATTGTTGAAGGAGACATTCTGTGTTTCCAAATGCTTTAGCTGTTCCTTAAGCAGCTGCTTCTCAGTGTGCAGGGCTGCATTCTGAAAGAGAGATGGCATTGAGGGGTGACAGGAAGAAAAGAAACAGCTGTCCTGATTACCTGGAGTCCTATCAAAGATGATAACCAATCAGTGATGATCATTCTGCAACAAAGGCATAAAAAAACCTCTTCACAGAATTAAATGAAGTTAGGACAGATATTAAGACACAGGATTAATCCCTGCCAAGTGGGACAAGATGGACACAAGACACATGAAAAGGCAGTCTCCCATGCAGTCCTAAGAGACACCCAAGGAATCTGGTAGACTTCGGTGCTCCAGAAAACCTACCAGATTCCTTGAAGCTCAAAAATCCAGTTTCCACCAACCCAACTCAAGAGCACAAGAGAAGTCAATGAGTTAAAGAGGAAATAGGAGAAGGCTTACATTCCTTTCCAGTTCAATGGCCCTGTCCTTCAGTTTCAGCAGCTCTGTGGTAGCCTCTGGGTGCCCCGTTTCCAATTTCTCATTCATTTGCTGGTTGGGAATGAGCTTCTCTGCTGAATTCCTCAGTGACTTCTGAGCATTCTGCCCATCCTGCTGAATCTGCTTAAGTGCATCGAAGTCCTTCTTCACCTACACAGTCAACAAGCAAAAACCTTCAACACTGAGGGAACTGGAATAATGCACTAATAATGATGGGATATGTCACTCCTCTCTTGCACTGTACAGACTTTCAGAGATTCAACAACCATTACCCCACTTCACAGACAGAGAAGCTGGGACACAGGTGGAAGAATCCACACCTCTTGGCCTCCAGTCAGATGCCTTCAGACTCAAGCTCACTGTCACCTAACAAACAGGCTGTTCTTAGGTGAGATGTTTCAACTGCAGTCTTCCTCAGCCTATGTTTACATGAAACAAGGCAGAAAAACACAGCCACGCCAATGAAAACAACCATGGGAAAACATCTACAAAGAGCAACTATCCAAGAAAAGCCCACCTGATGTGCCCCTGGCCCAAAATTTTTTTCTTAATTTTAAGTCATTACATAGAAAGGGACAAAAAAAAAAAGGCAGTCCAGTGAAAAAAGGTTCTTGGGAAGGATGTGCATAGGGAGGGGCAAGGAGAAGAACGAACCTGTTCTTCAAAAAAAAGAAAAAAAATCAAACCTCAAACCAAAAAACCCCCTAACATGTGAATGGACAGAACTGCAATGTGAAAAATTAAAATTCACTTAAGCTCTTACCATATTTAGATCATTCTGTAACTGCTGGTTCAAGTTCAGAAAGTCTTTCACTTGTGCTTCCAGCATTGCAATCTTCTCCTCTTTCACAGCTAGAGTTGATTTTAGTGCTGATTCAGTTTTGCTTTCCAGAACCTTGTATTTTCTGAAAAATATGATAATATCTTTCCGATGTCCGCCACTAGGATATGAGCCACCACCAAAAGAGCAGACCTCACCCATTCCCAATCTCACTACATGTTAAATTATACATGCTGCTTCTTCAGAAAAAATATTTCCTCTACTGCAGATTGCTACTGATATATTATAGCTGCTGCAGATTGCTACTGATATATTATAGCTGGGGAATTCGCTTCTGGAAAATCCGATCAATTTTAATAGAGATTAAGACCAGTACGGTTCTACATAAATATCAAAGAGGTACATAACTTGAAAGAAAATAAGTTTCTCTCTTTTTCCCATTATTGCACTACAGAAAACTCTTCTTATGGCTCTTTTGTAGATTCTTAACGAGGAGGAAGATCACAGTTTAAAGACTCCTACAAGATGGGTATGTTTCTCTAAGTAGGTTTTACCAAGAAGCCAATATACACACAGTTCGTTGGGGTTTTCTGTTCATTACTATAGGACTTACTTGGAATTCCTTACTAAAGGAATTCCCTGCCATCAGATATTTGACAGGCAACATCTATGTTTATATTAACAAGTATCTGGATTACCAATTACATGAAGTAATGACAGACACTGTTTAATAGACACTATTCTTACTTGTTAAAGAGAACATGAAGAGAAATACACACTGCAATAGCTACCCAGCTACTCTGCTGAGGAGTACAGAGGAACTGTAGTAACACTGCTAGCACAGAAAGTGGCATTTCTTCCTTCCACCCAAGAAAACTGTTCTTAGGTGAGATGTTTCAACTGCAGAGATGTTTCAATTACTACTGGAATTTTGCAAAACTTACAGTATGCTGCCAAGCTTGCCTCAGAAAAATGTGGTTTATGTCCATAACTGTTAAGGGTAATGGCAAGGAGGCAGATGAAAACCAAAAGAAAGGCAAAGGGCTTCAGTTAGGCTGAGTCAAAAGAAAGACTAGAAGAGCTCAGTTTCCTTACGTGTCATCATTGCCATTATCATCCTCCAGCAGCAGCTCTTTGTTCAATCCCATCTTCTCCAGTTCTTGGCTCAGTTTGTCCAGCTCACTAGACAACTTTTGACTCTTCAGCTTCTCCAGGACCAAATCCTGAAACAGCATTAACACAATTAGTTGCCATGCAAAGGGTGGTGGTAATTATCACTTTACTTTTTTTTTTAAGAGTACTGAAAAATTCATTGGATAAAATCCTAGTTTCAAGTAGGTCAGCTAAAATTCTTCATCAGTGACAGCTGAGTGCAGAATTAAACTGATTGGTTTTATTTATAGGTCACTTGAAATAAATCTGCAGAATGCTTCTTTTGGCCTTTGTTTCACTCACTGTACTGAACTACTTCTGCCAAGACTGGCTTTGTGCCTGCCTGCCTGCTGAAGGAGGGAATGTGTGGGCCAGGAGACACCACCCCATGTCTGTGCCACACAGGGATGTGTGCAGGACAGGGGACTCCAGCAGGGGGAGTTCCCACCTCTCAGCTAGGACAAAAAGCCCTGCCAGCACTGGTACACACACACAGGAGCAACACGACTTCAGTACAGAAGTCTCCTGAGGTATTGTGGCTATGATGTTATTACCAAGGGACTTGGTAACAGGGTCAGTAGTGAATAATGCACTGAGTTTCTCACATATGATAAATTACTGCCCAAAATTTCAGAAGTGTAACTACAGTGTAGTGTAAGAGACAGGACAGCTCTGGAAACAAGAGTCTGGTGACTTATTCTGGTATCTACTGATGCAGCCTGGTTTCACTCAGGTTTCTTTGGCAAGAAACTAAAGCAGAAGCCAGCAAGGAAGTCATACAAGGAGAAGACTTGGCAGCACTGTACCAGAAGGTACATTGGGACAATGCTTTGCTGCTATGCCAGTCAAGTGGTGTGTGTGGAAATGGCCTCCGGAAACATAGTGCCAGCCTGCATTTCTAAAAAGGACAAATTGGTTTTGATGCATAGCTAAGTGTGAAGATCCCTACCACTCAAAATTCTCTGAAATACATATGCACCATAGAGATCTACGTTGCTTGTGTTTCTGCTGAAAGTTTTCTTAAACAACACATGAAGAAAGAACAAAAAAACTACTGAAGAACCTTAAATTAAAAAAAAATATCCTGAATATCAAACAGAAGGAAGAATAGAATTTTATAAAAATACTTTAAGCTGTAGGTATTCAATAGTGCTCTGACATCACAAATTTAGCCATTAATTCATTCACATGGCAAGGTAAAAAACATGGTTAAGGTCAGTGCCAGTCCAGTGATCCTGTAAAGAGGTCCCTCCAAGATCCATGAACTCCTTCTGCAGGATCTATAGAAAGTAACTTAGGAAAAGAAGATGAGCTACAGCTACTACTGTATGGGTCTGCACCACTGGAAATCTGCAAAGGTCTGAGAATGAAAAGATTATAAAGGAGCCTTCTCAGAAATTATATTGCTTTAATCGTTTTAAGGAAAGTTGGATACAAACATAACTTGGGACTGTGTCAAGTGTTTCTCACAGACTTTATTTCTCCTCCTCAAAATTACACTAATGCTTCAAAATTGAAATAAAATTAAACCTTGAAGTAAATGATTGCTTACTGTATTAATCTTGCTAAACTTATCAATTTCACTGAGCTACTGCAGCACAACCCTTGATCCTTTAAATGCTCCTTCACAGGAAACCCTGTTGCTGGCAGGACAACAGCAGCTGGGACAGACAATGAGAGCAAGTTGTAATAACCTGAATCTGCTCATAGGCCGCTTCCAAGAGTGTCAGGTTCTAGCACACACATCCTCAGACTGCCAATGTCCTAATGCTCAGCACAGGAGAGATCACTGCTGCCTAGCATGCTCTGACTCAGCAAGGAAGTATTTGGGGAAAGATGCTGTAAGGTAGCTGTAAAGCAAAATCTTGGTGCAGCTACTTTAGGTTGGTCATTTGGGATGGTTTCATCTCTTTCAAAACAGGGATGTCCATGTGTCCTCAGCACGTGCTAGGAATTTCTAGACCTGAGAGTCAATCTCCCCTGCTGGAGCTCTCAAGTTAGCAATTTTGTGGTCAAGGTTAGAGGAAGTATCAAAGTCTTTGGTTAACAGGCACCACATAAGAACTGTTTTAAAAATTTTATTCTGCATGAAAAAAAGATGCCATTTTGAGACTGCATTGTGGACACAAAATGGACACAACTGCACCAAGTGAAGTTCTTGGCACGTTCCACTTTCCCAGGCAACACTTTCCAGTTACTGTTGTTAGGGCTGTGCAGATCTCCTGTGGGACAGATACATCCCTTAAGTACTTCACTGAGCTGAAAAAAAAAAATAGCAGCATAGAACCCATTACAATTATTTTGCTTACCTCTCTCAGCGTAGCTAGTGTTCTCTTATCAATTGTAACTTGCTTTAGGAGGTCTTTGTTGTCCTTTTCAAACTCTTTCAGTTTACTAGATGACTCTCTGAATCGAGCAATTTCCTTTTCTAGTGTCTTGTTTTCCTTCTCAGCAAGTGCCAGCTTTACTGTACTGTCATCCAAAATAGCATCTTTTAGCTCCACTTGCTGCCAAAGCCGTTTTGTTTCTTTCTCTAGCATTTTTTTGTCTTTTTCTAGCTGAGATATGCCTTGTTCTAGGGCTTTGTTTTCCTTTTCTAAGCTCTCTAGCCGTTTGGCAGAAACCTTTAGTTCTTCAAGGTTCCTCTGGAGGACCTGATTTTCACTCTCCATTCCTTGAACTTCTTTTTCTAATTCCTGGATCTTTTTACTGCTGTTCTCCACAATTTGCTGAAGTCTCTGGTTTTCAGAATTGATACTCTGATAGCTCAATTCCAGTCTCTCTGATTTCTTGTTCATTGCTTTTAACATTTCCACATTCTTTCTTAAGTCCTCTTTCTCCCTCTCCAAATCTTTATTTTCTGCTTCTATTTGTGCCATTTTTGTGCTGGTAAATCTCATGGTCTCTACCACTCTTCTAAGCTCCAGATTTTCTTCATCCAATTGCTTATTGTCCCTTTCCAGGTCACCAAGCCGGATTGAAATATTTTGTAATGTGTCCAAGGATTTTCGTAGTTTCCTATTTTCCACTTCCAGATTGCCATTCTCTTGCTCAAGAACTTCTACTTTTTCTGTCACTATTTTCATCACTGCTGCCTTTTTTGTGAGCTGTTCATTCTCCCTCTCCAGCCGGTGGAGCTCTTTTTCCATTTCTTCCACTCTTTCCACTTTTTCTCGAACCTGATCAAAATCCTTTTGCAATTGTTTCTTCTCAAATTCCAGCTTGTTCAGTTTGCTACTTGTCTCAGTTACCGTTTCATGAAGGATTTTATTCTCTTTTTCAATATCTTTCACTCTTGCCTCGCTGCTCACTTGTGATCTTTGTCTCAGGGATAAGACAACTTGATTAAGGTGATCATTTTCTTGTTTAAGGTCCTTTATCTACATAAACAGTTGTGCAAATGTTATTCATATACCTTACAAGTGTGGTACAAATTAGTCTTAAAGGAGAGAGATGACTGTTAAGAAAAAACATATCCATTTACTCCAAGACAAATTTCTCAGCAAATTACTGACTTTAACCAAGAACCCAAACTATTGAAAAAAATTTATATTAACAAATCAAAAACTGTGCTACATTCCTGCTACCATCCAAGAAGGCTGGGGCAGACGGAGAAAGCAGACAGAGGACCTTCAGAGAACACCTTGGAGAAGATACTTTGTTACAAAGCATTCTTAATAGAGGGTATCTTTCTATCTAGGTTTACCCTCATCTTGGGGTACTTGTTCTAACTAAAATGTAAGACTTTGTTGGTAAAGTGCAGTTTCCCAGGGAGAAGTCTGGGAAAAAATCCTTCAAGCTGAAAAGAACTACATAAATAAGACATTTTGCTAATAATTTTTCACCTCATAAAAACTTAAGAGTAAATTTTAATATGGGTTGAGAATATTCAGACTAGTCTCTAATGATATGTGTCTGTATTTTTTTCATTTGTCAAATCAGTACAGATAATACTTGCACAAACCTGTAATAAGAGAGTTTTCAGGCATTGCACATGAGCTGCAGCACAGTGGTAAAAGCTGAAGGGCAATTAAAACATCAATCCAGAAGACATAACTACTTTCTCAGCATCTCTTTTAAACAGAGGAAAAAGGCTGGGTGGCTAAAGAACTCAACCAAACCAATCATGCCACACAGGTAGTGGAAGACCAAACTTCAGCAACAAAATGGGGGTTTATTTGCACATCCTAAAACCAGTAGTTATTCCATTTAGTAAGATCCAAGGATTTTTTCCCTCACTGTTCATATAATAACCTGAAGATCCCCTTATGGTAACAAGAGCAGGAATCAGGAAACATGCTGGGCTTTTACACTTGAAGATTTTAACCTAGATTTGAACAAGTTCAACCTGCACTAATAGCTCTCAAATTGCATTATCTCCCCAAGAGAACCAGATGCTCTAAATGGCATCACTGAATTACCATTACTGAGCACATGTTGTTATATTACATTTGAGAAATTCGCACCTCTCTGTCTTTGTCGGCTTTTAGAGTCTCCATGACAACTTGTAGCTGCTCTTTATCTTTTATCAGCTCCTCACTCAAGGTTTCCAAATCTTGATTGCTTTGCTTCTCTTTTTCAATTTGATTTTGCAACTTCTCAATCTGTGTGAAGAGAACACACCAACACACATCAACCACAGCTGGACACAAGGACTGTTTGCACTTTAAGTCATTTTGAAGACCAGAGAGAAAAGAGGTGGAGACTATGGCTGAAAGATTAAATCCCTTTCTCCTGCAGTTACTAGTCTCAGAGGAGGAAGTGGACTGTCTTGTTTTTCTCACTGATCTTTTAAGATCAGAGCATATAAGGCACAGCAGTAAGAAACGCTTAGTTCACCTGCCTGCTGAATGCCCTGTTGTGCTCCTGTCAACAGGGATTAAGTTTCTGGTGCTCCCCTTCCTGAGGAACTTGCCTCCTCCTAGCCTCTCCATCACTGATGGTCTTACTCTACCAGTGAATGCAGACAAAGTTATTAGGACACTTCAGTGAGCAACAGCACTAAAAGACCAAAACACCAACCTAAAACAGGAACAGAGGAAAAACACTGAAGCACTGGAGTGACCAAGTTTATGCTCCCACTCCCTGTGTTGTGTTAGGCCTCTTCTCCCCAACAAGTGACAATACCACATTTGAAAGATTTGTGAATAAGGTTCCAGTCCTACAATAAACAAAGTTTTCTTTATTATTCATTTTGAAAGTTGTACTTGTAATGCATGAAGAACAGAAAAGCAGAAGCTCTTCAGTACTTAGAACCACGAAGTTCTGGGAATGATACTCCCCAAGTCAGGAAATAATTCGCTTTTAAGCTTACAAAGTACTGTGAGCACCTATGGCTCTGCACAAATATCAGCTCATTTTTGTTTCACTATTATCAACTCTGCCAACAGTGAAAATGTCAATGAAAGGGGTATTAAACCTAATTCTTGCAAGTAGGAAATAGCTGGAGGCTAGGCTCTGCCTATGTCAACATGCCCCTCATTACAGGAAGTGTTTAAACAAGCAGGGGCTGCCCAGATTGGAGATAAGGAAGGCTCAGCAATCAGAAATGTAACCATGTGGAGGTTCATTGGTCTCAAAGGAGCTGTTCAGAGAAAGCGGCAACAAATTCAGTAGCTCAGCAATCTTCATCTGCACTTCGCAGAAAACTGGAGGCAAGTAAGACATTACTGTTTACAGCCCTTTTCAGTAAGTCAGAAAGGCAGAGACAAGACAGGTACTTGGACTGCTACTACTTGAGTGTGCCTGAAAGGAAAGTTTTCTACTACTAGCTCCTCTGAAAACCTTGGAAAAGGAAAAAAGAAATGAACGTAACTTTTCCTCTATAACATCTCCTCTTGTACTACCTTAATAATCCTATTTCGGCTACATGATCCCACCAACCACTCAATCAGCAGATAAACAAGCATATTCAAAGAACAATTTTTGAAAGTCTCAGACAGTGGATGAAATCTCAGCTCAGTGAACGACTTCAGGGAGACAAGATTTTACTATGGATATCTCAGGAAAGCTACCAAAAGAACCCCAAACACACAAAACATTTGAGAAAAACACTTCTTGATCTCTTGTCCTCTGACTTACCCGTGCTTCACTTTAACACTCCTCCAGAGCTCTTGCACTCTCCCCTGCCCACTGTAGTAAACATTTTGCAAGAAATCAGAGGCTTTGCCATTACTTCCCCAGTACACCTTGCTATATTCTAATTGAGGGGAATCACAACTGTTGGCACCAATACAGGGCTATAACAGGAGGTGCCCACAGGAATCTGCCTGGGGCAAAGCCAGAGGTTGACCACAGTTGTTCAAGTGACTTAAATGGCTGTACACCACAGGTATCTGCTGAGTGCTTTCTATGCCTCCATCTCCAATTTTAGGCATGTAAATTCGAGCTGGATTGAATTACTTGTACACAACAGGTCATAAATGGAAGTGTGGAAGGAAGATTAGAGTGAACTGAATCTTTGCAGTTTTCCTTGTTCGTAAAAGCAAGAAAAGAAGCAAAACTGATCTCAACTTAGCAAATTAATTTCTCCAGAAGATGGAATGATCCAGTGCTGGATACTGTTCTCCCTGGCAGAGAAATGGGCTTGTTACAATCTAGGAATCTACAAGCAGCATTTCCTATCTAGGTGTTTTCTCCGCTTGTACTTGAAGGGATTCAGCTAGCTCACAGGCAAGTCAAACAGAACTGAAATCATTGCATCAATGTCCCACACACAGGAGTAGTGGGAAATGGGGAAATGAGCCTTATATTCTGGATAATTTATGAATGGTAGGAATGTGGAAAAATCCAGCATGAAAATGTTTAAAACTTTAGAGTAGGAAGCATTCTTTTTCCCCAGCAGCACTTGGCTCAATTCAGCAGAATTGAGGATTCAAGTAACTAGTCAGACAAAAATAAGGCTGGTAGTTGGAGGTGAACTGAGCAGTGTGTGTCACAAGGACACAAGCTGGCATTTGAGCTAAATGTCATCACAGTTAATAACAGAGTGCAACACAGGTATATGTAAGTAAATTTACAAAGCAATGATCTACATGTTTGTTACAAAGATTGAAAGAACTGAGATCTCTGCAGAGAGAGAGAGACACTAGAGAATTTCTAACAGCTAAAAGGAGAAGAAAAAGCATTCAGGAATGCTGCACAGTCCTTTGTGTACTGTGTTTAAAAAACCTAAGAGCTCCATTTGTTCCTGTGAGCAAATTACCTTTTTGCTAAGCTGTTGATTTTCCTTTTCCAGTTCCACAAACTTTAGGCTGCTCTCTTTGGAGGTCAAGGAGGCATCTCTCAGCTCTTGGATTGTGTTCTGCAAGCTCTGATTATCTTTCTCTAGCTTCAGTATTCGACTGGAAGCACATTCATTCAACTCAAACACAAAGGACTTTCTGGCTGTTGAAACATGAAGCAGAAGGTGGCACTAATCAATTCACAAATGTCTCCTTCCTGAGGTGCACAAGATCCACTTGGATGAAGATTACTGCTGTCAGTCTTACAATTTCAGTTTGACTGCTAAGTAAATACTTGGTTTAAAACAGAATCCATTTTCACAGATAACCATTAATACCTTTAATAAATAGGGTACTATCTGAACAGCCAGCCATCTCAAAAGTTGCTTACTTTCTTAACTCTTCTTAAATTTGCTTTATTAGTCATGTTGGGAGCATCTCTAATCTTAGTAACAAAATTTACTTTGATGCCATCTCATACTTTCATCACAGGAAATAAACTGAGGCAGAAAGTAAACCCCTGCCAAGTGTTTGCCAAAACAGCAAGGTGGTGCTGGTGGTTCCAAGACGTAGTGAAAATTCAGGTATTCAATCACATTCAGTCATAGAAAAAAATTCTTACAAAACAGAATTCCAGTGCTTATCTCTACAGCTTCTTCATCAGAGAGTAATTTACTATAGATACCCAGGCACAGGACACCCACCAGAATGCTGATCTGAGGAGTGTCTGAAGTCTCAGAACTAACAAAAATGTATTTAAGTTTTACAACAGAGATGTTGTTTTACTCAGTGCTTGTAGACCAAAAGTCTCACTACCTCTCAGCCTCAAAATCCATCACCTGAGCCTCACTGCTCTATCCATTTCTCTGCCCAGCATTTGAATAATTACAAGAGCAACCTTCTTGTACACATGAAATAATTGCAACTCATCACCTCAAAACAACATTTCATATGAAATTGACTTTAACACTGTCTTTACATCTAAGAAAATTTTTAACTCCTTCTAAATAAGCACTACAGCACACTGAGTACTTCAAGCCGGCAACTTTCTGAGATTGGTAAAACCCTGCTTGTCTCTTTTATAGAGCATGACCTGGGGAGGTTTGGCCAAGTGAAGACTCAAACAGTTAAAATTAACTAAATACTCCAGTTGAGTTCTGTTCTGGAGTCAAGTCCATCTAAATTACTTTTTCCAATGCTTATTTTTAAAATTATTTTAAATAAAATATACCAAACTATCTGGTAAAATCCTCTATCTGCCACCTTGCAGACTCAACTTGGTATCCCGGAACTGGAGATTTTCCGAAAGACTTTTGCAGTCTGACTCTATTTGTACAAACAAGCTGCATTCAGAACAGCAACATGGACTGAAATAAAACTTCTTAAAGAGAATTACTGTAAAATCAGAACAGCACTTCCATGAAGTAAAAGTCCAAAGTTAAATGTTCTTTTTAAAATAAAAAAAATCCCACTTCTTTTACCATTTTATCTTCCTACTGAATATAGGTTTATGGATGTTCTCAGTTCCTCATTCTTTTTCTTTGGTTAATCAGAGAGTTTCTGAAGCTCCAGTGCTAAAATGCTAAACATCAGTGCAGTGATGAATCACTCAAGCAAATTTTGAAAGTTATGTTTTATGGAAACCAGTAAATAAGAGGTAAGTAGCATTCTTCCTTCTATTACACCAATAGTGAAAGCAAATCAGGAAGGGAACAAAACTTGGTATTTAAACAGACCATAAAGTTTAGGTATTTTTACATTTTCCTGAAATGTTCTTGAACCAAATTTCTAAGTTCTGAGAGAACTGTGTTTTTCCTCCAGTAACACAACGAGCAATATCCTTGATTACACAGAAGGAGTAATAGAATGACATTCATTTCTCAAGCTAACATAACCTGCTTTGCAAGATTATTATTTAGAAGTAACAATTAACCAGCTATTAATCTTAGTGAAGAGAACTTGTGTCCTAGACAGCAAGAAGATTTCAGAATTAGTGTCACCCACACACACAGCTGTTCTACAAAACAAAGCTATTCTAGACAGTTTCACTGAAAACATCTGCTTACTCTAATTTATTCCTTTGTCTTCAAGTCCAACTGCTCCTGGTTCACAAAGCCAAACATTCAAGTCTTAGCAAAATAAGGTGAATACTCAATAAAAGCTGCATGTTGAATTAGAGGAACTAGCTTATATTTCCCAAGTTCTACTTAGAATCATTATTTAGGCTGGTATAATAGACAGAATAAATGTTAAATACAGAAACCAATGCTAAAACCTGTCCTATGAAGAAACAATTAGTTAAGTTTGTGATAGTTACGGAAATAAAATCAACCACTCAAAGAAAAAGAATCAGCCAGTTATTTTAACTGCACACATTATTCAGTATCTAGTAAAAATAAATGACTTCAGCATACATTACTTCCTGGGACTTAAAGACCAGATAATTGTCTGTATTAACTGTACTAAAGAATACTAAAGATCACAGACTCCACCCAACCATTCAGTTAGAAATATTCAGTGTGACATTTCTGCTGTGTCATTTACAAAGCTTTTTTTTTTTTTATTAAAGTGTAATACTTAAAAGTCATTCTCTCATGAACATAACAAAAGCAGAACATTTTGATGCTTTCAAAAGAGAGTGAAAGGAAGAGGAATACATTTTAGGAGTTCCAAAAAATGAAGGTCAAAGTCAAGTGGCTGAATGAGTGGCTGAATGAGGGAAGCTTTCCAATCTTGGATTCAACTTCTGTTCCCATCTCAGCCAACCAATCTGTTTATTCTGTAACAGACTACAAACACCACAGCTACCCTAGGTGGTACTCACTATCTGCAAGATCAGTGCTTTTAGACAGTTGTTCTAGCTCCCAGCCCAGGTGTGCAGACTCATTCATGCTCTGTTTCTGTGCAATCTCCAAGACCATGTTCTCCTCCAGCAGCTCTTCAATTCTCTTCTTGTCTGTGTCCCGGTCCTGTGCAAGACACACATGAATGAAAGGGTGTTCAGCTCATCTGTTAGACTGTAGGCCAAGCTGCTACAAGCACAGTGTATGTTGAGGGTAGAAGAATCTCCTTAAACACTGTGGTTTTATAATGAAATACATCTTCAGCATTGAATGTTTGCTGTGGGCTACCTATAAAAGCCACAGAAAGCAAAGCCCAACTGGCCCTGTTCAGCACCAGCTCTGGTCCATGATACACTTGGAGAGAGAGGAATGCAGTGAGAATTTACTGGGTGATGACAGGGCCACTACAAGCCAGGACTAGTATGGCAGACTGGATTCAAGATGTCTCCAGAGCTAAGCTCTTCAAAAACATAGCATCATGCTCTGACACACTGGGAATTCTTCAGCTAGAATCTTGAATTCTGCACAACTTCAACGCGTCTCATCAAACTTGGACACAGCCGTATGGATCAGCAAGTAACACCTGCCTCGTAATTTGAATTCTAACTCCTGGAAACAGACCTGGAGAATGAATCTATTGTTGCTTCTCGTGGCTATTTGCTTTTGTGGGAACTGAAATGCTGCCTCAGTGGTTCTCAACTTTTCAGAAACCATAAACCAAAAATTCATCAAGTCACCAGAAAAGTATGCAAGATCTCCAGCAACTCTGGAGAAGCTAAGCATGACGTGACCTTTATAATATCCTGAATCATAGAATCATAAAACATTTTGGAATGGAAGGGACACTAAAGATTATGCAGTTTTTGCCAAGGGAAGGGACACTTCCCACTAGACTACATTGCTCAAAGCCCTGTCCAACCTGGCCTTGAACACTTTTAGGGATGAGGCACCCAAAACTTCTCTAGGAAACCTCTTGCAGTGCCTCACCACCCTCACAGTAAAGAATTTCTTCTTCCTAACATCTAATCTAAACCTACTCTCTTTTAGTTTGAAGCCATTCCCTCTTGTCCTATCACCACATGCCCTTGCCAAATGTCTCTCACCATCTTTCTTCTAGGCTCCCTCCAGGTACTGCAAGACAACAATCAGGTCACCCTGGAGCCCCCTCTTCTCCAGGCTGGAAAACCCAATTCTCTCAGCCTTCCCTCACAGGAGAGGCACCCCATCCCTCTGATCATCTTGAAGACCCTCCTCTGGACTCACTTCAATAGGTCAATGTCCTTCCTGAGCTGAGGACTCCCGAGCTGGATGCAGCACTCCAGGTGGGGTCTCAACAGAGCAGAATGGAGGGGCCCTCCTGCCCACACTGCTTTGGATGCAGCCCAGGACACATTTGGCTCTCTGGGCTGTGAGTGCACATGGCTGGGTCATGTCCAGCCTCTCATCCACCAGCACCCCCAAGTCTTTCTCAGCAGGGCTGCTCTGATCTGTTCATCCCCTGCCTGTGTTGGTACTGGGGGTTGCCCACACTCAGGTGCAGCCCCTTGCACTGGTTCAACCACATGAGACTCCCATGGGCCCACTGCTCAAGCTTGTTCAGGTCCCCCTGGATGGCCATCCCATCCTTCAGGTGTGTCAACCACACCACTCTGCTTGGTGTCATCTGCAAATCCACCAACAGTGCACTTGACCCCTTTGACAGTGTCATAAATGAAGATATTAAGTAACACTGGTCCCAGTATGGGTCCCTGAGGGACACTCCTTGTCAGTGATGTACATGGAAATTCAGTCATGCTATACAGCATCCTCCACATTTTTATTTCCAACAGAACCTGTTGAAAATCCTCTATAGATAAACCCACAAGAATTCAAATCATGGTGGGATAAGAGGAGGACTGTTAAGTAAAATACAAGAGATAAAAGAGTATTTATTATTTCTAGTGGGTTTATCAAGTCCAGTGTTGCTTTTTGTTTCCAGACAAGAGTCTCTCACTTATTACCTTTCCTTATTTATGAGGCAATAAACCATATCTCTGATTTACACATAAGGAAATTCTGAAATTTTGCATCTTTTACAGTGGCAATGGATTCTTAAAGCCTCTGTAATGGCTGAGGATTTTGTTTCCAACAAGAAAGACTATTTGCTGGAGTAAATTTAATTTCCTAATCTAAGAGATTGCTACTTAAACAGATTTTAATATCTCCATCATCAAAACGTATGAAAGCAGTCTATTTTAAAATTGTGATATAACTTCTGCATAAAAACCCCTCAGTCTCATACAAAGTAGCATTGGCAATATCTACACTGTTAACATTATACTATTTTAAGAATGAGTGTACAGAAAGTTCAACCTAAAAACCTCTTCAAAAGCACTACTGATTTATTTGTCACCAGTTTCTGTGACTTGATTTTGTAACGTAAGGATAAAAACACAAGTTCAAGAAATTAGCATAATGAAAAAGAAAGTGCATACCAGCTCTACATCATGAAGTTTGGATTTCAACTGCAAATTTTCCTTCTCTAATTCATGCAGCTTATCGCCACGAGCTCTTGCCACGGTTAGCTGTTCTTCCAGCATGGCCTTTGTTTCAATTAATACAATGTTGTCCTCTCTTAATTCCTAGGGAAAAAGTAACATTAATTTCTTACTGACTTTTCACAGACCAAGTGATTTTCATAAAGTGACACTGCAAAAAACAAAAAGGAAATCTGATATGTTTGTTTCATAGAAAGACTTTTACCTAATATTTTAATGAGAGATTATACAATTTTTTATTACCTTTGAGTCATTATGCAAGTAAATCTAATATTTCTTAGGGGTTTTTCCTGAATTTTACAAGTTTAACAGAGTTTCTTTTGCTTTGTATCAGGCTAGATAAAGAGGTGCACACAGAAGAGCAACTGTTCAATTCCAATTCCACTGTTATAATACCAATTCCTTTGCCAATTCATCATAGTCCCTTGTTTTCCCAGCTTCAAAATAAATTATTTACCCTCAAGGGATGAGGAACAGTATCCATCAATACATTTAAGATCCACATTCCTGTTTCAGTACACTCATGTGCAAATGCCTGTTTAAAAAAGTTTCTCTCTCTCTCATGAACAGAATTTTAATTCACTTGAACAGTAGAAGTTGTTTTATACTTAACACTCCCTGCCACTTCCCCACTAAACACATGAGCATGGACTGCACAAGCCACGTTGCTTACTCATTAGAGCTTTTGGATCTGGTTTTACTGAGTAGAAGTTTAATTTAGTACTTTGCTGTAGTCATAGCATTAGAAACAGGTTGATTATACTGCACTGCAACTGTTCCTTGCAAATAACAAATGAAACTCTGTGCATTCAAGTACCTTATTCTGGAAACACAAAATATCCAAAGCATGAAATCTGGCTATAAAATGTTGGTCATATTTTAAACACATTTATCAAATGTGTCTTCTTTTAAACTAGAATACCTCACTGCTAGCTTTTACTTTAGTTGATCCTCAGATAAGTCTTGAGTCCAAGACAAATGTTCTACGGCAGGAATGCATCAGCATTTCAAAGATTAAATGGATACAGTAAGGAATTTTCCCCAGATGAGTTACAAGTGGGCAAGAAGCAGATTGATTCTCTACAGAAACTTCGTCATTCTCTGATTTCGTTCCTTCTCTCCCCCATCCATTCTGCTGTTCCAATGAAACATAAAAAACCAGAAAACGTGCAAACAGGACAAAATGCTTGACAAGTTTATTCCTGGATAACTGACTTCAAATGTGGTGTCTCTGCTGACACAGTGTTCATGTCTGGTCTCTCAGACCACAAACATCCAAACCAAGTAGATTCCTGAAAGATCTCCAGGCATGAGCAAGTCACTTTCACAGCTTCATCAGCAACTACCTTCTCATTTTTTGGGGTGTAATCAGCCTTAAGAAGCCTTATATAAGCTCACATATTTAAAAAACAAACAAAAAAGAAGAAAAGAGGAAGAAAAAGAAAGAAGACAGATGTAAAGGATGAGTTAAGCGTGTCTGATGACAGCCACTCCCCCTGCCTTTTGATACTACAGGGGGCCATCATTTAAAAGCCTTTAATAAGTATAGTTTGTGGCAGCTTGAATGTATTTGGCACAGCATGGAAAGTCTACCTTATGCAGTATCATACTGCCCTTGATCTCTCAGTGGGTCAGCTACCAACTTGCAAATCATGGGAGAAAAAAATTCCCTACTATAGTAGCATTAAAAGGACAAGTATGTCAGTGTTTGTGAAGAGGTTCATCTTCAATTAAAATGTCTGAGTATGCAAGTAACTAAAATAACAATAATACTGAAATGCTAAAGTTACAGAACCTGCTTTTTGGGCCAAGTCTGATCTAACAGGGTCACTTCAGGGTGGGCAAACTTAAAAGGCTGACACTAAACAGATGACAGACCAGAAGTAGTACATGGCACAAAAACTGCTGGGTGTTATGGAAGCTGCCAGAATATCTGTAATGAAACAGCAATGTGCCAAGAGTTTACTTTGCTAGATCACCACCCTCAATCTGGACCACAGCCCTAAGAACTAAAGTGGCGTCTGACCTCAAAGACATGACCTCACAACTATCCTTAAAACTGCCTACCAAGCAAGAAGTAGTTATTTTAGTGTCTCATCAAGAGTCAAACTACATGCCAAGTACACACACATATGCAGGCTCTGGTACAAACCACAAGCCAGTGGGAGCTGCAGTCTATGGAAAACTGAGGCACTTTCCATTGGGCACCCAGGATGGGCAGTCATGCCAGTTCAAAGCAGTTCTGATGAAATATTAAATTAATAACCAGGTGGAAATGCCTGCCGTGATGAGGCAGACACTGCTCACTCTCAGATCACCATGATCTGAGGTTGTCTTAATACTGAAAAGTTCATATAATTTAAATAATTAGTCCATGGGAGCTTTGTAGAATTACATCTCAAGGCCTGGGAAGAAAAGCTGTCCTAACTGAAACATGTCAGCACTAGCATCTCCCAGAAGTTGCTGGAATAACACAGCTGACCTAATCTATCTGGATACAAATCACACTTGTTAGACAGTCAGCAGGTGGTGGTCACAGGATGGTGCTGCTTCTGCTGGAATTAAAGTTAATTTTTAATTGAATTAACAAATTCACCAGCATTATTTTATAAGTTTATTTTAAAATCAGCAACAAAAACAGCTGGCTGTGGACTTTTTTTGTTTAATACACAGAGTGTAACTCAGCTTTTGCAGTTTCTAAAATGGATTACATATTGTGGTTTGATGCCCTATCAACTGTAACTTGAAATAGCTTTAAGAATGTGCACTGTGCATTCAGATAGTTACAATTAACTCTGGGGATAAGTGGTTGCACAACCAGGGTGTGTTGCCACTGGGAATCGTTCTCAGAAACTAAAGTAGCAATGAGATTGTTTAAATCTTGAAATAGAATTTGCACATGCACCCAGACCCAGTTCAAACCCTTGCCTTCAGGCAGTTCAGAAGCCACTGCTACTGAGCCATAACACAGTTAACATCTTGTGACAATCAAATACTGAACACTCTTATGACAACATACAAGACATGCTTTTGCTTTTATTTTTTTTTAACTGACAAGAGATTCCCTCCTGTCATCCTGCATAGAAATTTAATTACAATGAGAAGGAGGAAAACTGGGCAAAGCGTACTCCGTGGCCTTAGAAAATAATCTCATCTCATGGAACAGCAAAAGGTTCAGTGGAGATGAATCCTGGAAGGGAGCTTTGCACTGCAGAGAAGCACCTCTGTGGAGGAAGCCCTGAATTGAGCTGCTCCTTCACATTCACAGCTGTGACCTCATTAAACAACCCCAGCAGGAAGGCTCCAGAGGACATTCATGTTCCTTGAATGATAGTTCAACTAAAATGTCACTCCAGAACAATTTGTCAAGACATACAGAGAAGGAAAACACCACACAAGCCCTAAATGTGTTACATTGACATACAGATTTGAACCTTTTGCACTCCTCCTGCAATACCAGGAAGGACAAGATTATAAGGGCTCATTTAATAGCTTTCTGCATTGATGCACAACATTAAATCCTTTTCTTCTCACCTACCAATCTAGCACTGCTTATTAACAACCCTGTCAAGACCCTATGAGCCTTAAGGTATCACATTACCACAGAAAAGTGGCTGATGCTGAACACACCTACATTTTCAGTGTGTGCTCTGGATAATTTGTTCAGGTCTTAAGGGTTAGAGCTTAGCAAGCCACTGGCAACCAGCAAATGCCATTAAATGAATAATCATTGTACTGTCTAGAGGTAAAAATCTCTACCCTGAACAAATCTAAGCAGAGACTATACTGACCCCAGACATTAATTTTTCTTTCAGAGGGGCAGAGGACTTGAGTCAGATTTGACAGAAAACGGAGGCCCCACGGAAAGCTGAATACTGGCTAGTATGTACAGCCTTTGTGCTCTGTGACCATAAAAACAGAACAGGGCCCTGTGGAATCCTCTCAATGCACCAGCCCGAGACCAATGGAGTTTGCCTGCTGCTCAGTGCTGTCAGTCCATAGCCGAGTCAAAACTTGATAAATGATGCGAGAGGGAGTGGTGAGAACGTGAAACTCTGTTTATTCCAAACCACACAGCACCCTGCAGACAGCTGGGCAATCCTGTTAGAAAAGCTCAGCTCCTACAAAAGGGATGTTTGCTAAACTATGGCTCCCAACTAGACATATGCCAGATCAATGGGAAATATTCCTGGTCCCACTACTCTATTTGTGCTGGTTTTGGCTGGGGTAAGCCAAATGGCTAGTATGGGGCTGTGTTTTAGATTTGGCTGAACACAGTGCTGATAATACAGAGGTTTTTTTGTTATTGCTAAGTAGGGCTCACACAGAGACAAGGCCTTTTCTGATTTCTGTGCTGCCATGCTGGTGAGGAAATTGGGGGTGCATGAGAGGAGACACAGCCAGGACAGGTAACCAAACTGACCAGAGATATTCCAGACCATGTGGCATCATGCTCAGTATATAAAGTGGGAAGAAGAAGAAGGAAGGGAAGGACATCTGGAGTGATGGTGTTTCACCCTCCAAGTCACCATTACACATGATAGGGCTCTGCTCTCTTGATGTGCTTTGCTTGTGCGTGTGGCTTTTGCTTTCCCTATTAAACTGTCTTTACCTCAACCCATGAGTTTTTCCACTTTTACCCTTCCAGTTTGCTCTCTGATCTCACTGGGGGGGAGTGAGTGAGCAGCTATGAGGGACCTGGCTGCTGGCTGGGGTTAAACCATGACAGTATTGCAGGGAGGTATCCCTGGAGAGCCAGCACTCATCTCTGACATTCCATACCTCCATCAAAAACTGACAGGGTGGAAGAGAGAGTGACGAGAGTTAGAAGAAATTTGAAACTAATGTGAAGGTCTCTTAACTGAATGCTATGTTAAGCAAGATTAGCAGTGCAGGACGTGCAGACAGCAGTGCAGGAAACTGCTGGCTCTGGGACATTCAAGAAGGCTACTCCCTTGATCTCAGATGAAGGGGACACAAAAACTCCTCTCTGAGCTCCAGGTAAATTATCTGAGTAGCAGGTAAAGTAAGCACCTCCACAGTGCACAGTCAGAAGGGGAACATCAGGATGGCTCACTGACAGCCAGTGTGCCAGGGTAGAGCAAGACTGACTCGCCAGCTTCAGGGAGGAAAACAGAGAGAGGCAGAGCTTCCTACTTCCTAATGCAAACTGGGAATTACCGAGAGGCAAGACAGGCTTTTGTAGTCTATTACTACATTTAATAACCATCCATTTTAGTGAACCTATTCATAAGAAGCAGCAGCTAGCTGCCCCCTTAGGTTAAAGAAGGGGAAAAAAAATCACCTACAAAGTAGAGTTTATAGAGCAGAAAAATAAGGTCTGTGCTCTCAGTCAGAGGCCTGGCAACATCACTCTTCTACCTCAGACTTGGGATTTTATCTAATTATAGTGAGGCTGTCAATTACCAAACCTCCATTTGTTCAGCAGTCTGGATATTTATTTGACTTCGGCTAAAGTGAATTACTGGGAGTTTTGGTGTGAATTCCTCAAAGAACTGAAGGAACAGAAAGTAAAGGCAGTCCTACCTAAATGTAACATCAGCCATGCTGATCCAATGAGTTTGGCCACACGGACTCTAAGGTCTTTTGCAACCTAATTCAATTAGTAATTCCAGGATGGGCATAGCTGCAGGTGACTAAGCTGAGTAACTGACATTACTACTGGAACAAAGCCACACACTTCTCATTGACCTACCCCACTCATGACACTAGGAAGGATCTAAATTTTTTCTCCTTTCTAGTATAAGTAACAGTTGCAAAAAGGGGTGGCTAGAATTTGCCATCTGAGGTCATCCTTAAAAATGCCACTTTAGTAACAGTTGCATCTGCTACAAAACCCTAAGGAAAAACACCCAGACATTCACTTAACTAATTTATAGATGCTATTTAAAATGTTGGTCCAAGGAACAACTCAGGAACAGAGGGAATTTACCTAAAGCTAAATTAAGGATCTGGACTCAGAAAAAGCATCCAGAAAAGGTCTGTCCTGTTTGGCCACATAATGCTGAACTAAGGAGAGTTCTTTAAAAGTAATGGGCATTTATTTAGTATCCACCAGGTACTTCCTCCACTGAAAGAAGTTTTAATGATGCTCAGTCAATAGCTATGATGTATGTTATGAAACTTCTATTTGCTCTGATGTTCTGCTATGGTCAGCTCAATGACAAATGACACATGAAGTAGTAACACAACAAAAGCTAAACATTAAGGATTACTCAGCAAATCTTCCTCCTAATTTTCACTTGCCTCCATGCGAGCTTTGTAGAACTCCACATCATGAAGTTTCTCTTTGCAGCGAACCAGCTCCATCTCGAGTCTCTCCACGCGGTTCGCCCTCTCTCTCAGAGAATCGAGCTCATCTCTGTACGCACGGGCAGAGCGAGCATCTGAGGCAAGGTGCATGTTCTGCGAGGGAGAAGCAGGGAGAAAAATCCAACTTAATACTTCTAAGCATGTACTTGAAACTTTGGGGTTTTTTGTATTTACTTACTGATTATAAGCATAAACAAATGGTATTCCCCTGGTTAAGGAGTAAGAATTCTCCTAGTAGCCAGTAAATTCTCTACAGACAGAGAGGTTCTTCAGCCTGTTGGACCTCTGACATTACTAATGCCTGATGCTGCATAAGCTTCAGGCACTACGAGGCTATTTGCAAGCTGAACAGATGAGACTGCTCTCAACAGTTAAGTGGGAAACATAGCACTGCTATGCCACAACCATAATCTTTAAAGAGCTTGCTGGTCTAAGTTGATTTCCTCATTATAAAACGGGCATAGTAGTAATTTTAGCCTCACACTGAAATAGGATTTTCTTTAAAATAGGGAAGATTGTCACAGTAAAATGAGCCCATCTCACCTCTTGCTTTATTTTTTGCAGCTCTAGGGTGAGCTGTTCAACTTCATGTTTAGAATCTGCAAGCTGCTCAGACTTCTCTTCCCTGAAAAGGATTAGAAAAATCTTAGTAAGTTTTTTCTTTCCTGAAACAATATTGATTATACGGACACTGCCAGGAATCTGTAAAGGAAGAAAAAAATCTCCCAGCATATTCTTTGTTATGACAGATACATCATTTTCTCATATGATACTATACACATATCATGGATCAGAGTTTGCAACTCTATTCTTATACAAAGTTCCTCTGTTTAAATCTCATTGGTGCACCTGCCATCATAGATAGCTTCCACTTTAAGTTAAAAAGCAGAACTAGCAGTTGGTATTTTGAAGGGGGGAAGAGCGAGATGAGACACAAAAAGAAGAATGGAAGTAGCCATCACTCTACATTTAAAGGCCAATTATGAAAGAAGAAAAGATGGAACACACTACTAGCTTCCTACTGCTCTGATTTGAAAAGTGTGATTCTGAGAGCTCCTATGGAAGCCAGTGTATTGGAGCCAACAGGCTCCTGCATTTTCAGGATGTACAAGTAATATGCAAGTCTCTCTAGAAGCACAAAATAACGGTGACTTACAGCTCCTGACGGATTCTTCTCAATTTAGCTTTTGTGTCTGCCAGCTCAACTGCAAGGTGCTGCTTTTCTTCATTAGAAAGAGGGTTGGCAGGGTTTGGCGAAGCATCTGGACTTGGTACTTTCAGAGGGCTTGGTGGTTGCTGAGACTGCAGATAATCTCTCTCTTGAGTGAGATCTACAATGACCTGGAAATACAGAAGACTATGTAGTGCCAAGAGATAAACAGTGTATGTATACATTGTTTTAAAAATACCTAAAAATTATTTTTAGATTTAGGAAATTTTTAGTCTGGCATGATACGTAACTCAAGTGACAGTCAGGAGTGAAGGTTACACAGAAGAGGAAAGGAATCTCCACTAGGCTCCACCCACTAAAACATTCCCCTTCCAGTGCTCAAAATAAGCAGTCTGTTTTTCTTGAAGAATTCATAAAACCATGTAACAACTAACAGTTTTAACTGACACAATCGCAGTCAAAAGCATGACAGAAGATTACCAGGCTAAAGAAGGGGAGAAGGCTTCTCCAGAGATCTGAAGGGAAACAAAAAAACTAGAGAAGACAATGGAGCCCAGGAGGCTAGATGCCAACAGAGACTAGCAAGCACTGCCTGAATGACTGGACAGACATGCAGAGACATTTGGGCTCCACTTCATGGAGAGACTCCTCAACTCCTCTTCACCAATCGTTTCACCACATCTTAGTGCTTACACAAGAATCAATGGCAAAGTCAAAATCTTTCTACAAATTTTCAGAGGTGTAGTAGAGCAGTCCAGAAGAAATAGAAGCCTAGTGCACAAACAAGACACAAGAGAAGGAATGGAGCCCACATCTGCTGCTTCTCATGAGCTCTATATGGGAGAGATAGGTCCTCATACTTCTGTGCATTCATCTCTCTCATCAATGAGCCTCCTGAGGTGGAAAACCATATTCCTGGAGAGAGACTCCAGCTCTTCTGGGGCCATATCTGGGAGCTCCAGCCACTGCAAGTCAAAGACATTCTCCTGATTGTGAGTCACCTAGGAATAGGAACAAGAAAGTATGTCTTTCCACTGGTTGAGTTGAAAATTCCTTCACCGTATATGCAGCATCCCCCCAGTTTCTTCTACCCATAAATTAAAAAATATATCCATTTTACCAAATCCAGGCTGCAAATAATAAATGCAACTACTTTAACTGTAACACTCCTCATAACTTTTTGGTATTTACATTTTCTAGAATTATTAAGTCTGATTTTTAAAAGTGGTCAGATAAATGAACTAATTTTTAAATGTTAAAATGAACTATTTTTTAAATGTTAAGAAAAAGGTTCCTGTCTTAAGACTTTCCCTATTTGTTCCTCAAATTTGAGTGTACCAAGCTTTCTACACCTGCATGCACTGACAACTGGGCACAGTCAGAACCCATTCCCAGTGAGGGGCACTTTCACTTGGCTCTCCAAAGAGACTTTTTGTATTCTTTGGTAAATCTATCCATATTCTTTCCCTCTTCTGAAGCCTCAGAAATCCAAGAACGCTTATCATTGGACGAAACACCTTTTTAAACAGAGCATATGTCCAATTCCAGCTCTTCAAGACCATCCAGATCAGAGGCCGCTGTCTGAAGCGAGTCACTGGGCAGGCTGTGCCACCTCCCCCAGGGCTTGGGGACTAAGTGCTTACACCATTGGAGCACAGGGCTCTGCAGCTTCTAAGACACACAGAGATTTAGTCAATACTGCACATGGATCCTTACAATTCCTTCTGTATAACCTGTTAAGTAGCAAGCAAGCATTTACCAGTGTATCTCTTTAAAAGACCACCGAGCCTAGTAATGATCCCAACACTAATTATTTTCATCTTATCATTTGAGTCCAGCAGCATGTTCCATTTTCTTTTTTGTTAAGTTTATGAATCCATTATGAAATTCCAAGCATTAACATTTTATAGCAAAAAAATCCTGTTAAGTCAAGGAAGGGAGAGATACAACACCAAAACAGACAATACTAAGACTCCTACCTCCTGAATGTGTGACACAATGGCAGCCTGGGTTTCAATATCTAGTTGTTTTATTCTGTCAATAAACTCTTCTTTTCTTTCACACTGTTAAAAGAAAGCACAGCCTGAAACAGTGCTACATACCCTAAAACTTACTGCTTCATTTTTTGTTTAAATTAAAAAAAAAAACCAAACTCAAACAGCCTACAATGCTAAGAAAAAACTGTTCAAGATCTACACTTTGTCACACTAGAAGGTATAAAACACTTCACTGCTCCACATGGAACGTGAACTAAATTATGCATTAAATTATTTAAACTTTTTAGTCAGTACAATCAAGGCTAAGTTAAATGACTGCTTTTCCTCTTAAAAACAAGTTCAACGTGCAATGTGATCAAGAGGTGGGAAAACAGCCAGAGGAAATCATCACAGCTTCATTAATGGAGCTGCACAAATGTAAACCTTCATTGACACTGCATCATTTAACCTGTCTGCTTTGCTGTTTGCACTTCATTTGGTTTTGGCAATGAAAAGAGATGCATCACTTTAGATACTATTTACATCAACACTCAATGTTGTTTGTTGGACTAAACCAACATATGCTTTAGATAAAAACGGGAAACATTCTGGATAAAAATGAGTGACATTTCAGACAAACAGATTTTAGTAAATCTTTTACTAAAGGCTTTAGAGGAGGCAGACATCTGCTATCTGTGTATCTGTGATTGTGCACTGAGAATGTTACTGCCTTCTTGTAACCACACTGCACTGTGAAGAACTTAAGCAGTATTTAAAAGGGTTTTTTTAAACTCATTTACAGCATCCTTCTGGGGCCTGGTTCTGAGTCTCAACCATTTAGTTCCTTGGGAAGAACCTCAGACCAGCAAATGAGGACTGAGAATGAACAGAAGCCAAAACAATTCTTTGTGCTGCAAAGCAACACTAACACAGTTCAGAGCTGCAGTATGTGGGCAGCTTTACCCTGACATAATTGAGCTGACATAGCTGAGCAGGGTAAGTGTCCTAAGGCATGACAAAAACACAAGGCAGACCTACAAACAAGGTCAATTATCAGCAAAGGCAAGGCCATTGTTTACTGCCTCAGAGGTTTGGTGGGCAGAACACTGATTTCTTTATCTGGTAACTGCTGTGCATTTCTCCAGAGTTTCCCATATACATTGTCTCTCCATTTATTTAAACAAATGTCACATAAAGATCCCCATACTAATATACAAAGTATTAATCTGGTATTTTTGACACATAATATTAAATCAAAATATTGTGCAAATCAAATAATGATTCATTAAACAAATGTTTAGACTTGTTAAACTGTTTGGCATTAACATGTACTGTTCCACTTTGTATTTTAAAACAGTAAGAAAATAAACCAACAACAATCTTGATATCAAGAACGCTGTTCAAAACTTATCTTGTCCCACTGTGTTATCAAAGTTAAAAAGTACACATCCTGTGTCTGATTAAGCACTGGCAACAAATTGAGGCTACTGCTATCACACAATGTGCTTCCCCTCCCCTGCATTTCTTTCCTTCACGTATTGTGTTTCTCACAATTTAGCTCACAAGCTGTCTTGAGCTCAGGACTGGTTCATACAGCACATGATCTTTGGGTAGATTTTCTCATTCCAGGAAAAAAAACCACATTTCAAAAAAAATCTTATTTTCCATAAATAATCACCTGCACAGCACATCCCAGAACCAACAACAGCAGCTTCTTGATTTCATCCATACTTTTACCTAGAGAAGAAAAAAGGTCATCAGTACATATGTATAACAGATAAGTTACTCGCAAGTGATCCTCTCCAGAAATATGTGCCTAAAATGAGAAGACATTTGAACAAGTGCCTGAACAATACCTATATGCCTATTGTAAAGTTACCATATTTTCTGTGTAACAATGCAGTTCTTATGGATTAGTTTAAAATCCCAAAGCCAGCAAGACATTTTTCCCTTGATGTGCTATCATCACCTATAATTTTCTAAGGCTTTTCTGATCAATATATCACAAAAAAAAAATCCTTTAAATAGTTCAATGCATACAACCCACACTTGTCTTTTGTGTTGTGATTAACAAGGGTGCAAAAATCCCCAACAAACCGCCAACAGCTCTTCCCCCTCCCAAAAACCCCATCAAAATAAAACAAAAACACCATGGGCAGAAGCAAAGGAGGGTTACTCACAAAGAACTTGCCCTAAATTCTCCTTCTGTAAAACAGTTGCCACTCAGACTTCCCAAAGCTGAATACCATTCTGTGCATATAAATTCTCTCAGAGATGATAGATGTTTTAGCGAGTAAGTTCTGCCCGTTCTGCATCAAAGCCAGTTCACGCTTTGAAGCATAAACCCCATGTGGTGAGAGGGCAGAGAATGAGGGATGTCTCAGGGATACTGAGGAGCTGACCATATGCTGGGAGCTGTGGGGAGAGGAGACACAGCCCCAGTGCTGCTGCAGGGACTCCTGCTGTGACCAGCAGCACTGCCAGCCATCTCTTACGGTTGGGAGAGGGAAAGCCTCAAGTTCCTCAAGGGGAACTGGTGCAGCTTAGAACCAGTTTGTTTCAACAAAATTTATGTGGATTGTTGGATGGTAAAGGAAAGGTTATGTATATCAAGGTTAGACAAAGGGCAAGACAAAGAGAGCAAAAGGAAGGCGAGGAGTTTCAATGAGAAAATAATACATCCTTACAGAGCAAGGTTCAGGAAAAGCCTGTCGTCATCCACACTGGGGGAAGATGAGGAAAGAGAAACAAAGAAACAACACAGGCCACAGATTTCTCTCATCCCTACACATCTGCATTCTTCCTGAGTGTGTAATTGTGGGACTAATGCTTTCATTTTATACCATGATTTAATTGGGTGTTCAATTGCTCCTATCTAAATAGATACTAATTTCTGAGAGCAACTGTGCTCCTCCACCAACACCATGCCCTTGTGAGGCTGCCCTGGCAGAAAGTCAGAGGCATGTGCAGGACCCAAGGCCAGGGAAGAGGAGTTAATCTGACTCATCAATTAAGCTGCCACAGCCCCACAGCTGCACAAAGGCACTGACCTAAATTATCACGGGGGCTCTTGCCATTCCCACAACCTTGCAAGCCAGCACAGCCACGTGCAGGCAGCTTAGGAAGTAATGTGTTTCCTTGATTTCCGGGCACAAAAATGTACTAAACCTGTCTTTAAACATACCTACAAAATTTTCAACAACTTTTAGGTATGTTCATTATTATAACAACTCAAGAATGCCCTACAAAAATCACCAGTAGATTGTATGAACGAATACTACAATTCTCAGTATCCAGGTCCTGGATTAGTAACCATTAAGATTCTGCAAGCAGAAAGTCTTCTCTTCGACAGGAACAGCCATCTTTAAGACATGCTAGTTCACATTCACTCTATAAATACAAGCTTATTCCCCTGCAGAATATTTAAAAACTGGTTTTGAAAGACATACAATCATTCTTACTCTTCTCCCTGTCTGCAGCAGCACACAAGGCTTCCTCTTTCCTGAAAAGTTACAATTTAATATACAAATTCCATTTCACTCTGTGAAATTCTCATTGTTCTGTAGAAATCTCAATAATACAATCTTAAGCATAGACAATGACACAAAATCCTTCAACAACAGCAAAAGAAAATCTGTTACTTCATGAACAGTGCCTTTGAGGAACTACTCTCCTACTGGGAGACTGTTAGTTTGGTCAGAAGGTATTTTTTCAATCAACTGAGTTCACATTAGTTTCAGCATTGGGTTTCATTCTACATCAGCTTCAAAGCAATACAGACCAGGTACTAAATGCAGAGTATGCCTGTGGGACACAAAAGCAAGTCATGAAGTTATGGAGAGCAAGTGACATGAGCATGTCTCTCACTGACCTAAACTTACTCAGGCAGAACATCTCCAAGGAGACACTGAAGGAGTCAGACTGCTTCCTCTGGATCATACCAGACCCAAGATCTAACCCTCATGTGCTATGGGCACCTTCAGCTGTCAACCATAAACTCCAATCTGTGCAACACAGCATCCCAGTTCTCCCTGAGGTGAGCACAGTGGCTTGGTATCACTCATTTTAGAAAACACCAGAGCTACTTCCCCAACTGTGACAGCACCTATACCATCCTAAAGACGTGAGCTACATAAAGCCATTCAAACCACACCTGCCTCTCTGCACCAAGGCTTTGCTATTTTCTCAGTGAGGCAGCAGATGGGCATTGGTGTTGCTGCATGACCCCTGTGAGGTGAACACCTTTGGCTATTACAGCAAAGTAACTTACCAAGGTCAACCCTGGTCTCCCAACAGGGACTGACCTTGCCTGGAAATAGCCCTTTGAGTGAGACTTTACCCAACTCCAGTCCTCCCATGAGGAAGTGAAGTGCATGCAGACATGGCAATCTGTGGCAGAGATGGACAAGCTAGAGTTTATAGAAAAGAGTGAGAAATTAAGACTTGAGAAAATAATGAGTTATTAGTTTAATGTTTTAAACATAAGATTCGGTGGTTTGCTCTCTCCCCTGGCAGGCTGCAGTGAAAATTTAGTCAGGATTATTCCAAGGTTTCCTTTTTAATAAATTGCTCTGCTTGCAGACAAGCTACATCATGTAATAGAAGTGAGACTGTACTACCCACCAGAAGCACTTTTAAGGTTTAAAGGTCCACTGAGTAGATATACCAGCCACACAAGTGTTTCAGAAGATCATGTGTGTGATTAAAGAGTTCTATTCCTTGGGCTTTCATTCAGAAGTTGTTTCCCATGGGGAGGAGACAGTTTGACCACTCATTCTCAAGCTAGGTTTGAGTAATATTTTAAACCCTTGTAGCATAACACTACAGGAGATTTTCAGAAAAAAGAGAGTACAAGTATGAAAAACCTCTTTACCAATCTAAACTGCTTTAGAGAGAGTTTTCAATTAAACCTCAAAACAAGCCAGGAAGGGATTAATTACCCCTCTCCCCTTTCATCTCACCCCCAGGGCAGCTGAGCTACCACACACTTCAGTGGAATGCCCAAGGTGACAAAGTGAATCAGAAGCACTTCTAGGACTATTACAGAGCGCCGCAGTGAAGTTCTACACTCCAGACAGTGCCTCTGTCCTGCAATGCATGCTGAAGAAAAGCAAGTGACCTTCATCCCTGATTCAATCATGCCTTCTAAACAGCTCTCATGTTGTTCAAAAAACTTGATTTGTGCCTTTATAAAAAAGCTTGAGTTATGCATTTATAAAATGGTAAAGTTCCTTGTGCAACCTCATAAGCAGCAATGTGCTGGCTCCCCTGTGATGGCTCACTGGGATGACAAGTCCCTCTCAGACAGCTAGGAGGAAAGTCTGCTGGGTCTACTCATGCTTATTAGCTGATCTTACCAAGACACTGTCCTCCTGCAACCTAGGATGCAAACATTCAGGTCTAGGGTAGCTCCTTGCAGAGAGGTACCCACGAGAAAAACGGACAAGAGTCAAACTATCACTTAAACAGAAAGGTGCAAATTAAGAAATAAACACATCTTTTACTCCTTTACCTAAAATTCCAGGGCAGTTGCACTCAGGCCCTGTGTTTGTGCTGCAAGGGAGCCAGCCAGCCACCTGGAGCACTTACAGAAAGCCCATCTGCTCCCAGCCGTGAGAGAGGGCCAGCAGGTTTCCTGGAGAATAAAGGAAGGGAAAGCCCAGACACCACTTGTGCATCCTGGGAGCCTCCCTGTGTCAGAGCCAGAAGATGCCTCTGCTCTCATGGGGCTGGAGCTGGGAAACAGATGGCAGGACGCAGGGAGAAGGCGGGCAGAGCGATTAGGAGACACAACAACAAAAAAGGAGGATCAAGGTACAGAGAGAACACAAACAATGAAAAACAATCGCGGGGGATGGGAAGATATCAGAGGAAATGGGAACAAGAGGGTCTGAATAAGTGCAATTTTGGGCATGTGCTGCCTGTTTCTCCGTATTTCTACTCTGATGTTACTCCATCCAGCGCAGGAGAGGGAGTGCCACACGCAGCAGCTGGAGGTGTGCAGAGAATGTGGGGAGGGTGAAACATTTAAGTGCTGTTTTTCCCAACCCCAGCAACATCCTCAGTGAGAAAAGTTTGAATGTTAAATTTACACTATTGAGGCAGTGTTTTGTTGTTAACTTGATATTTTATGAACCAATGTGCCTCTGGAGGACTGTGAAACAAAATGAGTGAAACCATACATGAAACATACCCAAGTGAGAGTAGACTTCTACAGTTTTAATGAAAACTAGTTTTCTGTAGGCACTTGTTAAGCAGGGACTTTGGGGTCTCTCATTCATAAACCTAACGTAATTTGAAAAGTGTATATAAATATCAAAGCTTTTTGATGGGACAGAAATGAGCCTATTTTAGGCAAGTAAAACCTCATTTCCATCCTTGATCTAAAACAAGCTAAAAATCTCTCCCCCCTCATGATTATGACTGCTCCAAAAGATTAACTGCCATGAGTTTTTAAGTACAGTCACTAGCTGTGTAAAACTAAGGATGTCTAGAAATGGAGAAATGTAAAAATGCATCTAAATGGAGGTTCACAACCATTACTGATATTTCCCTGTGTGGCCACATGAATAAGTGGCCCTAAAACCAAACATAATATGAAAAAGTGATTACAGCAATGTCATAGATAAATAAATTGATGATTCTCTCATTGAACACAGGGGAATTTGTGGTGCAGTAAAGAATTGAAAAAGCTGTTCAGCAAGAAAAAGAATTGAGAAAAGACAGAAATGAAGAGGAAATTTAATGGCAGTAGCTGTCTTCCACACAGTGCATGGAAGAGAATAAATCCTCTGACATCAGCTGCATTGTTCTGCAAGTCAAATTCCTGGGAAATTTTAAAAAATCCTTTAATTAAACTTTCAAGTTTATTTTTAGCTCCCTATATTCTAGAACAGTCAAGCCTTCATCTTCTAACAAATATTTCTGCTATTTTTGTGCCCCTGGACAAATGAAGTAGGCAAATTTGCCATGGCCTGGAACCAAACTATTCAGAGGACATGAATGCAAGTAAAGCTCATAAACCCAACAGACGAGTGCCTTTTCCTATGCAAAAGCCCAAGTGCTACTGCATTTTTTGTGACAGCAGTTCTGTTTTTCCAATAAGCTCATGTTCAAAGCAGAGCTGCAGAAGCCCTCAGTAGTCCCAACTGGTGAGTGCCAAATGGAAGCTATATAGGAAGAACAGCATTCACAGCCTCAGCACTGCTCAGTTTATAATTTAATGCCTGTAACACCCCTTTTGGCTGTGTTTTAGAAGGCAAAAGTAAAATTTCTGAGAAGTGTGCACAGCAAAACATCACATGGGCTTGTAGCAAGAAATAAGTCACTGAAATTGTACACAGTGCACCAGCTCTAACAGCTCTCTGGTCCTGGACCTGTGGAGACAATACAGTCATTAAGAGCCCTCCCAGCTCAAACAGTACAAAGCAATACTGGATTTGTTCCAGGAATGTGACTGTGGGATTGATTCTTCTTCCTCTGATGAAGAGGGACATTTCAGTGAGATAACTTAGCAACAGGATGGGGAAGGCAAAACTGGGGTTTCATCTCTGCATCTCTAAGAGAGAGAGAGAATATCTTTGTTTTGCTTGGTTTTCCCATCCCAAGTTCTCCTGTGTTCCTCTGACTCCTCTCTGCACAGACAGTAACAAAGACATCACCACCTGCTCATCACAGCCTACTCCTTCACTCAGCTTTTTGCACTGGCTTTACTACCTTTGCCCCAGCCACCTCATTCCTGTTCCCTCTTTCCGAGCTTCCCATTAGCTCTCAGCCAAGTTGTTCTTCCTGAGGGAAGTTCTAGTTCTCCACTTCTCTAACCATTTCTCCTGCACATCTTACCAGTGAATGCCTACCCAATAGCAAGGTTAAGATGAGCTTTTCACTCTCCTCCTTAAAGACATTCTTTAAAGCAAATACATCTGGAGTCTTCCTTGGCTCACCACCTTCTCCTGTCATGTCTAAGCTGGGACTGGTTCTCAAAAATCATTATATAATATGGCTATATGAGAAATTTGGGGGTTTTTTGCATACATACCCCACCAGTTTTAGATGTTACAATCCAGAAGTTACATTTTTGCTTTTTTTTATCCTTTCTTCTCATGTTCTGTCCAAATAATGCCAGTGATAATTCAGCAATGGGGAAAATAAATCTTAAAAGATGACATAAAAAAACTGACCAAAACCGAAAACAAACAAACAACCCCCACCAACTCACCACCC
>VWZP01003223.1:1315425-1356257 GCA_013396995.1 Dicaeum eximium
AAAAAAAAAACCCCTGAATCACCATATTTTAAAAGATCTCAAAAAGAGAAGAAAGTTTTCTGGTTATAATTAAAGGATCTAGGAGACAGGAACACATGCATGACCAGTGTCTTCCCTACAAGAGACACAGGTACCTTCTTCAAAGAGAGATCTGAGGTGCTGACAGATAGATAGCAAATTATAGCTGACAGCTTTCAAATGTGCATTTTCCCAGGAACCAAAACTGTATTTACCACATTATGAGTGTCCTGCCAGCTGTCACTCAGGAAGGCTGTGACAAGAAACCAGCCAGCCTTTCCCACTGACACTTGGCCAGCACAGATACTGCCTGGCTGGCCCAGACACTTCCATTCAGAAGCACTCTTGATGCTAAGGAGCCCATTGCCCATATATGACCAATAAGAACAACAGCTCTTGTCTTTTGACTTTCTTCAAAAAGTAGCCTGTACAGCCCAAGGACTTAAGACTTGCAGACTTTATCCTGCTTGCTGAAGAAGTGGATTCCTTACTCTCAGTTTGATTTTAACACGGAAGTGCCAAGACTACGAGATTCTGTGATTCAACACTGGCTGATACTCTTTTCTGACAAATGTTTCTTTGTACATGTGCACTCTACAGCTCCTAAGAGCAGCAAAATAGAATCTTCTGCCAAGATTTCTGCCATTTTTTTGTTCTGGAGATGCTGATTAGCATGTCATTCCCCATCACTGCTGACAGGCCTCATTCAGTTTACCTTCTTTGGTAAAAACAAATACAATGTCCTTGGCACTAGCATTGGGCTCAGGGAGAGATAGAATAAACATGCAGAAAGAAAAAAAAAAAGGCAACAAAGCAAAAAAAAAAGCACATCAACAAAACTTTCCATTTCAGATATGTGTTTCGAAGAAGTCAACTCAATTTTCAGGCTAAACAGCTTTCTTCTGTCTCACCAAAAGCACTGGACTCTGGACATGAGCTTACTGGCTTCCACCTTACTTCTGATGTGATACTTTGTGCAACAGATATCACTGTCTAAACAACATGGTCAGACATGTTTTTCTTTTTGTCTATTCCCTTCCTCACTTTTTCCTGTTTTTTCATATAAGTATTTTTCTTTCCATCCTGTTTGATATTTCTTCTCACATTTCATCTGCAACAGTTCCTTCACACCGTATGGCAATTCTGCAAGACCCTGGGGTGTACACATAGCAAGAACTAAACTCATTATACAGGCACACAGAACACCTGGAGGACAACACATCTTTGTCCTACAGCAGACTGCACCCTGGGTCACTTGCAGCAAGGAGTGAAGAGACAACTTTCAAACAGCTGCTATTCTGGCTTTGGCAAGAACTCACTCATCACACATACATATGCATCATATGCATATACACATGTATATTTATATGTACAGATATATAAATACCTCAGTGTTACATTCTACCTACATAAAGTTGTGAGATTCAGAGGTGCTCAAATATTTGTAGTTTGCCCACAAATACATACAGTTTATTAAAAAGCATGTTTGTATTATGGCCTATTTAGGAGACTGGTTGCCAGAATCCCTTAGAAGCAACTTTCAGTCCAAACAGTTAAATCCAGCTGGTGGCCAGTCACAAGTGGGGTTCCCAGTGGCCAGTATTGAGGCCAGCCCTGTTTAATGTCTTTATCAATGACCTGAACAAGGGGACTGAGGGCACCCTCAGTCAGTTTGCAGATGACACCAAATTGGGTGGGAGTGTTGATCTGCTGGAGGGTAAGAAGGCTCTACAGAGGGATCTGGACAGGCTGGATCAAGGGGCTGAGGCCAGTGATATGAGGTTCAAAGCAGTAAGGGTCCTGCCCTTGGATCAACAACAATCCTGGGCATCACTACAGGCTGGGGGCAGAGTGTCTGGAAAGTGGCCCTGTGCAAAAGGACCTGGGGATGCTGGTTGACAAGAGCTGAACATGAGCCAGCAGTGCCCAGGCGGCCAAGAAGGCCAATGGTGTCCTGGCCTGTGTCAGCAATAGTGTGGCCAGCAGCACCAGGGCAGATTGTCCCCCTGTACTTGTACACCACCTTGGCCCTGCTGAGGTCACACCTCAAATCCTGAGTTCTGTTCTGGGCCCCTCACCACAAGAAAAACATTGAGGTGCTGAAGAGTGACCAGAGAAGGGCAGTGGAGCTGGGGAAGGGTCTGGAGCATAAGTCTGACAAGCAGCTGCTGAGGGAGCTGGGGGTGTTCAGCCTAGAGAAAAGGAAGCTCTGGGGGACTTTATTGCTCTCTACAACTACCTGAAAGGATGTTGTAGTGAGGTGGGAGCTGGTTTCTTCTCCCAAATAACAAGCAATAGGTCAAGAGGAAATGGCCAAGTTGCACCAGGGCAGGCTTAAGAATGCCCTAAAGGATACTAGGAAAAATTCCTTCACTGCAAAGGTGGTCAAGGATTGAACAGGATGCCTGGGGAAGTGGTTGAGTCACCATCGCTGGAAGTATTTGAAAGACACAGATGTGGTGCTTAGGGACATAGTTTAGTATTAAGCGCTGGACTCTTTAAATTAAAATGGAATTACAGAATCCTTTAAGAAAACAAAAAAAAAAAAGACAGACTTTATTTAATAATACAGATTAAGAACCCAATGAACTACTCACCAGAAAGAGGATCTTTGCCAATCATTAAAACATTTGGTAAATTCATTACAATCAGCTGCTGAAGGACCTCCTAAACAAAAGAGAACAACAGACAAAATTCAGTGTGAAGGAATCCAAATCAATCCCACCACAAAGAATACAAAGTTCCATCAGTTACAAAGCTTTTAACATCCTGCAAGGTCAGAGCTCACAAGAGGAAGACCCACTTGAGAGAGAAATCACTATTTGAAGATAGCATCAGGTTGCACAGCTAAGATACACTAATCACCTCTTTTAACAATGGCTAACGTGGAACTTAAAGGGTCCCATGGCACTAATCAGGATAAATGCATGACCATGCCAGGCACACCAATCATTCATGTCTTTGCCCCAGGCATGACCTGTATTCATCTGATGTGCAACATACAGCTGCCCATGTTTCAGGGCATATAAATGCAGCTGGTTCAAACATACCTAAGCCACTCGGTGAAGTCTGAGTAACTCAAATAATTGGTCAAATTATTTCATGGGTCTGAAAACTTAAGGATGGGCTGGGGAAGTGAGTGTGGGGAAAAGCACTGGACCAGGCATCTGGCACTGCCCAGAGAAACTGGATATAAAGTTTTAGATTTATTTGCATTGTTTTTAATCAGAAGTAAGACAGAATTAAATTATGTTCATTACATACTTAAGGGTAATTTTATTTTGGGGGAGATGACAGAAGGGAGGCGCATCAGGTTCAACATCTGAAAAAACATCTGTCTGAAGCAGCTCTGAAATCACAGAATGACTTAAAGGGGAAGAAAGGCTACAAGCCCTGGGGCAGGCAAAATGTTTAAAGTTGTTCAAATAAATACATTGCCAAGAGGACTCGGTACAGTAATACAATCAGCCATGCAGCCCAGAAACAAAGAGCAGAGCAGTACAATTGTTAGCTTTGACTTGCAGTTACTAGCACCCCCACTTGTGATGATCTGGATAAAACATTTTGCAGGTGGGTTTTTATCTCACATAAAAAGCCTGGGAGGAAAACGGTTGTATGACTGAAACCCTGTGCTGAGATTCAGGAAACAAAAGTTCACAGATACAACTCAACCAAATGTTTGGCAGGTGCCTTTTTCCGGCTTGTCTCCACTTCCCAGACTACCCCTAGGCCACTGGAAGGGCACGTGCATTGATACTTGCAAAGCATTCAGACCAAGGGAAAAAGCATCACAGCCCAGCAGAGAAACACACTTCCTGAAACAATCACCCATTCACCCAGACATTTCCCCTCCCAGCTACCCATTGTTATTTCTCAGCTTTTAAAGTTATACCACAGGAGGAAAATTAAGCCTCATTGAAGGAGGAAATAATTCAGAGAGCCTGCAGCCTTTGATAAGCAATCAGAGTGCATATTTAAAAAAACTGTTTTGGACACAACACATTTAATTTTTTTCTTCAGATCCATACCAAAATACACTTCTTGGCAGTTCCGTTTTCGGATAAAGTAGAAATATCTGTGTCACAGCTAATAGGATTTCTGGAGCTGTTAAGGAAAAAGATTCTACAGTCCTTTATGTAATGTGAAGCTTGGCTAATGTAGACCAAACATTCACTGACTCATTAGCCAAATGCATTTTGTATTTTGGGCATTTGAGACACATTAAACAAAGTTTGTTTACTAAAACAGGTGCAAAATCTACCAGATATAAGAGCACATGACCAGACTGCAACGTGTGCGATGACAACACAGCATGGCACTGAGGCTTTAAACAAAAAAAATCAGACTTTGCATATACTGAAGTATTGAGCTTTAACCAGCAATTTCCATAGCAAAAAAGAGGAGAAAGAATTCTGCTTCCAGTCACCCAGCACGTGGAGCAGCACTGAGGCAGGAATGCATAAGGAATTTGCGTTGTCTTTGTGTACTCATCAGATCACTAGCTATTAACTGGCAGACACAAAAGGCATTACTGCTAACCTTTATACTGTTAACATTCCCATGAGCTCCTCCTGCAAAATTATTTGAGTATACCACCCAACACAACCATGACTGAACTCCCTCATAATTGTCTGAGCTCAGTATCTTCTGGCAAGAATCTGACAGTCACTGAATAGAAGCTGAAATGGCCCCAAGCCTGGAAGAGTGATTTGTTAATTCAGATTGAAAGATTCCGATTGTTGCAAAAGGTGATACTCTGACCTGTTTATTTTTAAAGTAAAATATTTAAACAGATAATTATCTGTATAATTCTAAAAGCCTTTGCCTTCAGATTAGTGCTTGTGATGATAACACCTGACTTACGCAGTGCAGTCACCAGCACATCTCAACACTTTATAAAGGAAGGTCAATGCCACTGCTCTCCTTTTTCAAGCTCAGGAAAGAAAGTCAGAGAAACAGAGTTACTTCAGTTTAATACACTATCACCTATGAACCAATGTACCAGTGAACCATCTACTCACACAACCCAAGCATGAGATAAAGCGTGTCAAGGGAAAGCTCCTACACTGATAAATTCAGCTCATGTTTTGTCCAGACTGAAACCCCAGAAAGTTAGTGAAGCTCAGCTGACATTCAGTGTCTGACATGGATAATGTAACCATGTGTCAGATTGATTGCTCAAAATCCCACATCTGGAACTAGAACTAACATCCCCCTCACCTAAAAGCAAATCAGGAATTCTTCAACTTCCATCACTTATCAATGCTTTCTTATTTTCCTTCTCTGAAACAGCAATAACACAGATTATTACACAATAAAAACATTCTACAAAAGTAAAATGCTGCGCCTCAGCCTGGCCTCTCAGCTCCCCTCACAGCTTATCATTCCTCCTTGAAGACCCCATGAAGTCAAATATCAGCTTCAGGCAGGGAACTGGGCTGTTTCCAGCCTGTAAACTGGCACTGAGAATCAAAAGTCCCTATGGACCCAACCATGGTACAGGGTACCCAACCAGGGTACAGCTACTCTGGCCCGTGGGTTAACCTGGACACACTGCTGAAACCTTGACAAAAAGAGAAATGGTAGATAAAATTACCCATTTCCCCACAGGGGCAGCAAGTTACATTATTGCATTACATATAAAGGATGCTGTATGCTTGAAATCAAACACAGCTGTGAGACTCAGCAGCAGAGGCAGAGATGGGCTCTGTGTGTGTGTGTGTGTGTGTCCTCCTGCCTCAGGCAACCAGCATGGCTGGGGCAACACATCCAGGCGGGAGCTGCTGGAGAGGGAAACAGGGTTTTCAAACATTTTCAATACCCCACAGCAACCCAGAGTACCCTGGAGAGCAACTGTACAAGCAAAAAGTCTAATTCCTCCAGTGAAAATCCTTTTAATCATTTTTACAGCACAACTAAAGCTTGGTTAAAACACTAAAGGTTACAATAACAACACATGGTAAAAATTTCCCAGATTATTAAAACCATTAGAAATTGAGTTGCCAGATTTACAGCTTAACCAATTCAGAAGCCAGCTACTGCAAGTCAGCAATCACCTCCCTCAGACTACGGTTTGTCTTTTTTATTTATTTTTTGTTGCTAATGAGATTTCCATGAAAAAATAATGTTGGTATCAGACGTGTTATTTAAGGAATCAAAACAAATGCCTGTCAGGCCTCAGTGCAGTGCCTGTAGGTTTCTGAAATACTCCTCGTCCATGGACCAGGATACTTTACACTTGAGAAGATTTGTCCAATGTCTTTTGACAGCAGCAATGGTTGCAAGAACAGATACTTCTAGGTAGTACATCCACCACCACGATCACAAAATACAGTGACCAGCAGCCAAGTCTTACACTCCTTGAGCCAGACACCCAAACTCGGTAGATAAAGCCCACAAAGGTTTGAGCAAGCAGTTACATGACCCTGTACTGACAGGGAGGGCTTTTCAAGTGACGGTCACACGGGGTGTTCAGACCTCAACTGCTGTGCTTGTTCACACAGACATGGAGCCTGAAGCCAGCCGGGACAATTGTGGTGCCCCAGCAACAAGAGGGATACTTGCCTAAGCCAGATGTAAATTTTACTGAAAGCACCCAGGCACCCCAGGACTGGTACACCAAGAAACATCAGTGAGTTACCTAGAAATCATAAGGTTAAACATAAATATAAATGCTCTTGTTTCTCTCAGCAGCCTTCTGGTGTCTAAGCTTCTGCTGTGAACTTGCTTGACATTTGCAAGCTCTTTGCAATCACTTTTTTAAAAAGAAGCTTAAGACAAAATAAAGCCAAAATTCCCCTACATTGATTCTAACAGTCAAGGGCCTTAGGAAAAAAATCAAGACACATACAAGATTAAGGATAAAATTCTAAGCACCAAATTAAGCATTTAGGCTTACTAAATGCATGAATAAACACATTCATTCCTCCCATCTGAAAGTTTCTAATCATTCCTGGAGTGCTGAGGCATATTCTACGTCCTCTTTTTATCTCCCCAAGATCACACACACTGGATGTTTGCTCTTTGCCTTAGACTCTCAGAAGAGATGCTCTGGAAGCTCTCCCTCTCAAGTCTCCATGGTCACATATTAACACTCTATTTACCTGTAACAGGGTAAGCATAGTTTTGTAGGAACAAAGTCTCCTTGGTCATACTGTACGTCAATACATATTTGCTTCTTAAAAATTCACATGCAACAGCATGGAATAAAATGATCTTCAGCTATTATTATTAAGGTCTTGTTTTTATTTATTATTCTTGGATGCACTTTTTTAGTCCCAGTTTAAGTGTGCCAACAGCTCTTGCAAAGAATGAATTTCTAGGAAAGGAGTAGGTAAAACTGTCCTTTCTATGGCTGAGAGACCCAGCAAACACAAGCTTTACACAAAAACCTTTCCCTGCATTACCATACAGCACAGCATTAATGTAGAGTAACTACTAGTTTCTCGTGCAGAATTAAATTAACCTCTGCCTGAATCCTAAACAAGAAGCAAGTACTAAATAAATTATGTAAGGAGAGAGGCAGTCTAACAGTCATTGTAATTCAATGCTCAAGCCAAGCAATTCCATTTCAGTATATTGCTTAGCTATAAAATGCTAATTGCCCAGCTGACTGGAAGCCAAATGGTGCTTTCCTACTTAAAATGCCCATGAAGAAAAACCATCATCAGCTTTATTTATACTAGCAAAAAGAAACAGTACCTAGCCAGGGAATTTGGCTTACATTTTAGCTGCAACTCAGGCCAACAGAGCAGGAAAGCTCAGGAGAGTCCTGTCTGTGCAGCACAGCCAACACCTTACCCTGATAACCTCAGCGTGGATCTGATCTCACAAACATCCTTGGAGTGGGAAACATTTGGTGAAACACTGACTCCTCAGAGAAGATCCCAGCAGGAGTCAGTGGCCTCTGCACCAGCCCAACACCTCCGAGCAGCAGAATGGTGACAGCTTTGCCCCTACATGTTTTAAAGACCCTCTCTGGATGCTGCCACAAAGACAGGCTGGGAGCTGCATTTCCCAGGCAATGTGCTCTCCCCAAGGGACAAGCAAACAAGTTTTTCTGGAATCAGAATTCTAAGGAAGAGCAAACACGCTAATGAACAAGCTTTAAAATAAAACATTTTAAACAGCAAATTGAGACATGAGGGCTGCTTTTGCAAGTATTATTTTTCAAAGTTTCCAGTTTTAAAAAGTTTCCAGTGTATTAAAATAATGATGAATAGCTATTTTGCAGCCTATGAAGAGCTTATATTTTAGACAAAAATGTATTTGTCTTCCAATAGGTATGAACTTCATAAAGGTTGGGGGAGTTGCTGTAATTATCTGAGGAGTTATTAATGCTGTCAGAGAAATCATAGCAAGATTCTGTGAACTGTATGGCAGGGTCTCACAGCAGATTAGACAAGATGAAACAAGTTGTTTCACAGAAATTACAAGGAAATGAAACAAATGTTTTATTGACATGTTTTTCATGTACATCTTACCATGTGAGCATGCCTGATGACACCATGTATGTGACTCAGTACTGCTTCCCTGCCAATACATTATATACATGACCAAATTTGATTAAGAACTTTGCTCATCTCTGCAACAATTGTACTCGTTATGTGATGGACTAAAGGATTAGCGGTCTTTAAATGGATTTTTTTTTTCCCCCCCCTTTCTGGAAACCAGCAAATTACAAAGCACATTTCTAAAGACCCTTCAAGTGGAAGCCCAAAAGCCACTAAAATAACTGTGGCCTCATCTGCTGAAAATAATCAGTTCTGACAATCGTAGACTGGAATCTCAGTGGGAGGGGATGTGAGGGAATCATACCTAGTCTTAACTGTGCTCAGTCTGTGCAGGGTGCAGACAACCGACTAAACGACAAAATTATAATCAGTGAACCGTGTAAGATCAGACTTTATTTTAAAAAATTACACACAAGCGATTTGGATGGCATATAATAGAGTATCATATAAATCATATAAAACCCCTCAAAAAACCTAGAAGGACCCAGGCATAAGCATACACCCAATCCATTGTTATGGCTCAGGTTTTGTTATTTGTATTTGAGTAGTGCAGAGGTCCCATCCAGGAATGAAATCTCATCCACTGGAGCTGTACAGTGAGACATCCCTGGAACAAAGAACTTGTTATATATACCCAAGTATCAGTAAGCTAGTAACAAGTAAAGGAGGAAGGAAATGAAAATAAGATTCTGTGGCTATAATATGATCCATTGTGTACATTCTCACCGCTTTATGAACTGGTTAAATCAACTCATCCAGGCTGGAGAGAGCTACATCACTCCAAATATCAGAGCACATGGGAAGCAAAACAAGTCCTGATAAACACATCTTGCTTTATGATGAAGTTGTTCACAATGCATATTGTTCACATAAAAAAAAAACCAAAAAAAAACAAAAAAAAACCCTATGTGTATTTAAATAAAGGTACTTGTATATATGTAAAAAGTGTTCTAGGACACAATTCATTTTACTTCTAGTTCAGTGGAATAAATAATGGAGAAGCTGACACAAGTCACACAGGAATTTTATTTTTCAATAAAACAAAACACAAAAGTGTACACTTATTTCTGAACAATGAAATGTATAGCAGATTTTTTTATCCTAGTTTCAGGATAACTCCAGGCTGAATCACCTATGTTAATAAAACATATAGCTCTATGGCTGTGGCTAGTGGCAATATTGATTTGACCCACAGAGGAGAAAATCCAATTGTGGAGCACTGTGTTTTCCTGCTTTTATTGCCAGCAGCACCTTTGACTAATTTACCTACTTTTGCTGCAAATAAAAAGCCTATTTGATTTATCCTCAACTTCTCTTTTCAAATCATGTGCAAGTGACTACACATGTTTGTAATAGTATCCTGACAAATTACTCTTGACTTCTATTTTATTTCATCTTAGATTTGTCCTGCGGTGGTTTATGCAGTACCAGGGAATATGCAATGTTCTGTGTTAAAGGCTTGCCACTTGACATTACAAATCTAACCAGCTAAAATGCAATCCATCTGTTGAACACACTTCCAGCTTATCTACTGTGTCTCTAAGGACTGAATTCACCTTAACACAGTAAAAAAAAAACACCACAGACCATCAGAACAGATCTAAAGCACCACTGGATTCCCTGAAACTCAGCACCAAGCACATTCGCTTGTCTTAAAAGGAAGTCAGTTTTTCCCATACACTGGGTTTATTTTATTGGGCTAATCAAAAATTTCACATCAAACTCTAAAACTGAGCAACTATATTTAAGCTTAACACTGAAACCTGATACCAAAACACATTAGCCATGCAGAGCTCCGAGCTACAAACTCTGCTCCACTGCCCTTGATTCACTGGAGTGAAAACAATTATATTAAAATACAGCTTGTTATCAAGAAACAAACACCAACACAATAAAAGCTTCTCTAAGGAAGTCTATGTGTAAGATCTGCTTTTTGCCGTTTCTCCTATTACAGGCATTTCTAAAACTTGGGAGGCTTATGTGGATATATGAAACACATACAGTAAACACCTAACTGGGCTCTTGATACCAGTTCACATAAAATACACTGAATTTCTCAACACAACTGCTACACTGCCATGAAGAAGACCAAACTTAATTAAGCCAAGGCAAGCATACTGCAAGTTGTGAGGCTTACTTAGATAGGTTCAGAACTAATGATCTGTGTTGCAACTTCAACACTGCAATGGGGATCCAGGCTCTGGAAAAGTGCCAAGACTCTAAAGAAGCAGGCGACCACTAGAGTGACAATTACAATTCCTAAAAAAGCAGCAGCCAAAAGTAGAGGAAAAAAGGAGTTAGAGACAGGAAGATGTAGGAATACCAGATACACATTGTAGCAATACTACTTTCTGGAAGATGAATAATGAGCAGGAGCTAGGTAGCACAAATGTATACTTTTTGCATTTGTGATAGTATCAAGTAATTTATGAGTACAAATGTTGCTTGAAAAAGAATGTGTTTTCTTAGGGAAAACTCTAAAGCAAAGTGTTACTCCTGTGAGGGCACAGGGGCATGTGTAACAGGAATAATTTTGAGGTTTCTCTAGTACAAATATTGAAAAGCTCTATCAAAGCTGAAGATTGTATATGAAAACAAATCCGTCAAATTAGAAAAAATTATAAAGCAGAGAAGGGACAAAAATGGGATAATTTCATGATTTCTAGTATTATGAAAAATATTTTGGTAGCAAACAGAAGGCCTAACAGATGCAAACGACTTTAATGTGAATGTATGAGTCAAATTTCAGTGACTAAGGGTAACGTAAATAAAACAAACATCAAAGTTGACTGTTACCAATCTGATACTTTTATGTCCTGTTTGAAGCAGTAAATCATGAAAAACCTTCAATCTACCTCTCAGTCCCCTGCCACTCTTTCTAATGCTGAGTAACATCCTACTGTCTCAGCCATCTTTACTGTCATGGGGTCAGAGCTCAAAGATCTTTCTCAAAAATATTTCTCATTAGCAAAAGGTGCCATGCTTTGCCTTCACTACATCCAAATATCCTCGGAGCTGCTCAAATATAAGGTAGTTAAAGGCTCAGAAACAAGCACAAACATGCTCGGTCTTTCCAGGATAATACTCCCTGAACAAACAAGATTTAATTCACATTACACTGATAAACCATTTTCAGAAACTCGAATGGGTAGCACTGGAGAAACACAGAAAATGACACCTAGAAACAGAGAAACTGTAAATACATGGACAGTATTCAAGCAGTGATGACTAACAGGAATTTTATCCCATAAACATTCAGGTTATTGTTAAGCTTACTTTGAAATGCATGAAAATCTTTGTATCAGGAAAAACAGTATTTCCAGAACAACTTTTTTTGCTCAGTGAAGAAAAGGGCTGTGACAGTGCTTGAGGAATACCTGTTAGAGAACTGAGCAACTGGTGTGTCAGCACTCATCCTACTTTTTCTGCCTAGCATGTTTATAAATGTAAAAGAAAAAAATTCAATTAAGTTTAAATTAAACCGACTAATTTCCAAAAGCTAATTTTAAAGATTTTTAACCATGAATTTCCACACAAGCTTGAAACTTGTGTTTGGGCAGCTTACATTCAACCTAGTATTGGACAGCAAATTAATGTTTCAGGAAGCATGCACACAGTCCCTATGCCATCAGCTTATTATCTAACTGCAACAGAGAATGCAGCCTGGGCAAGAGAGGTCCTTGAGGCATTTGCAGATAACCATGCAAAAATCCATGTTGGATTCACAGAAGAAAAGTTTTCAGCTGGTCTGGAGAGGGTACAGGGCAAGCTGTTCCACCCTACAAGGATGCCTGATCCAACCATGCAGCGCTATGGGACAATGAGGCGATGGGGGAAATGGAGGGAACAGAAGGTTTTACTGCTAAGGTCTGTAGGTTAAAACAAAACCAAAAGTGCTCCTACTTGCTAAACATTTGATCAGGTTAGGTGCTTTCTGCTACAACCACCTGATGTCCCCTTTAGGCAAACTCCCATTACCAACAAGTTACGAGGGGCACTAAAAGCTTAAATACCAATAATGCAGAGACAGAGTCCTTGCAGTTCAGGCATGCCCCTCTCAAATGCTCCTAAAAAGCCTCTAACAAGTATCATTGCAGGTTAATGTTATGAGCTTTCCAACTACTCTGAAGCAGAATTTATATCCAACACCATTACTTACACATATCACTGCATTATCACTATCATCTAATTTACCCAATATTAACAAATTCAACAAACACCCACACAACGTTCCTTGCCAGGTGCTTTGCCACTGTAGCAATAGTCTCAAATTCTTTCTTAAGCTGAGAAAAGGGAGAAGCTTCTAGTCAGATCAGATGGTTCTCCCATGCACAAACGTAGAGTGGTGTTTCTCTTGATAGCTAGCAGACTGCCCCAGGCAGGGAACACGCAGGGAATTCTGAAGACCACCAAAACTTCTTGCACTGTGCAGGTGGAGAAGCTGCAATGAATTTCACCTGACTTTGTCAAGGTAACCCAAGAACCCCTGGGAAAGAAAACGCTCCCGGCATTTACTGTAATAATCATCAGTTTTACCATTAGCACTGAGTTCCAGTTACAATAGAAGAAAAAAATGAGAAAAAGAAAGATGACCACAGAATCTAACAGTGAATAAAATGAGAGGGCAGGAGAAGGAAGCCATGTCCCCAAAATAGCCTCTGGGCTGTCATCGTTCCCTTTCTGGATCTTCTATGTTCATTTGTTTTCAAAGGGAAAACAACCTTTCCTGGTTTTCTGGAGAGTTACTGCGTCCCCCTCGGAGGGGGGTACAGTACCAAGGGACAGGAGACACAGTTATTTGCAGCTGACACTCGGCTAATCACATTTTACTGCCAGTAATTCGCACCTCGGCAAACCCACAGGCAATTACCAGGTCCAGCTGCCACGGACAGCCTCCCTGACTTGCCCAACTTGTTGCCACCGGGGAGGTGACAGAGGAGCTCCTCCTCAGTCCTACCCCACGGAGAGCTCTCACTGGCATCTGACCCCTTTGTAAACTGCCAGCCTGGAGCTACCAGGACAAAAGGAGATGGTGCTTCAGGATGCTGAGTGCTCAGCACCCACCGAAAGCCAGTCCAGGAGTGGACTTGGGGCAGCCCCAGGACACTGGGAGACTTGCGCTCTCCTGTGCCATCCCCATCTCACGTTAAGTTCACTTGTTGCCCCTGCCTTCTGGGCACCCCATAGTAAGAAAAATACTGTCCTCTAACAAGAAATGGATATACACAGATGTATCTGTATACATCTACACATACTGAGTTTTGTGTGTGTGTTTCTGTTATTTCTCCCACCTATTACTGTGGGAGTATTTTAAGTGCTCAAACGTGTGATAGGCAAAATCCTTCTGGAAGCCCCATCTGATTTGCAGTAAGCAAGACTGTCCCCCACATTCAATCATTTGCAGTCAACAGTAAGAGCATCAGGAGCCTTACCCCACACCACACAGCAACAAGGTGGCTTCCTAAACACACAACACTGAAAAGGCTGCTAAAGTGATGAAAAAAAACACAAACCTGTGACACGTTGAACATTGATAAAATTTAACATTAGTCTTTCAGGGTCAGGTAAATTATCCAACTTAGCTTGAATCTGAGAATTTACACCAAAAAAACAATTGCTGTAACACTTACTTTTAAAAAATGAACACACCAACATTTAAAAAAAATATGGAAAATCATAACAAGGTGCTGTGGTACACCAAGATTTTGTATCTGCAATTACCAAATTCTTCTTAATGATGAATTCACCCTCTACACACTAACAAACCCCACTCACCTTCCACATTCTATTTCACAGATGTGCAAGAGAAAGCCATTAAAAATTTATGCTGAAAAACCACGAAGCCACACTGAGTCCTCAATTCCAAGAGCAGTTAATACCATAGGATAACAAAGACCTCCTTACTGCACAGTAGGGGAAATATTTCACAAAAAGAGTTATGACCAAAAATAGATAAAAGGAAAAAGCCCCTTCCAACAGCTGCCACAATTTCACCTATACACAGAACAGGAAATAGCCAATATCCCTGCATGATAGCTGCTAAGCAAAATTTACTTATCAATGGTAATCCAGGCTATGCATTCACACACATATGCATACTTGCTCATGCAAACACTCAAGAACTTTCAGTCTTGCCAGCTCTTAACAGTGCTCCTTTAAGTATCTGAAAGGACTGATTAACCCTGCTTAATACAATCTGTGTAATCTACTGTGAATCTTGCAGATAACTCATAACTGTTAACATTAATTAACTCAGCAGAGCTTTACCCTTCTTGCTCTCCCACCAGCCTCACACCACAGATCTCAATTTAAGTGTTCTTTCACCACAGCCCTAGCAGATGGCTTCCACAGTTAAGCAGCAACGGTGAGCTTCTGATACAGAAAACTCATTTAAGTAATGATTCTGTTTTAAGAGGAGACTTGTCCCCACATTTTATACTTCTCTTCATCAGTACTGATCAGCAGTCACAGCATACACTCAATGCATACAACACCCTGGAAATAACCATGATAAGAGGAAAAATATGAAGGATCCTGCTGCATCCTGGAAAATACTTTCTTTATGCTATCTGTGAGAGAAGCAGACAAACTGTGTCATTATGTTATTACTAACTTTTAGGATAAATTAACTTCTAACACTACTATGCCAGTTTTTAGGCTTCTGACTACTGATTTTTTTTTAATATCAACAAAATACAGTTTCCTTCTAAAGCTTTGATGTTTAGTGTTTTCCTGAGAGAGGATGTCAGTCCATCAAATGTTCAGACAAAAGCCTCATTTATAGCTAAAAGATAAAGCAACTTTCAAGACCTTGTATTTACAGAGGAAAACCTTAAAAAATGGTCACAACAGACTGAAAGTCAGCAAGGGCCCCCAAACACAAGGAGCTCCTTGGCTATAGGTAGAAAAAGCAGCACTATGCATACTACCAGCCCCCTTCTTTATTACTAGTGTCATTTTTTTAAATCATACTACTTGATTTTCAGTGTCCTCGAAGGGCACACAAAGGTGGCAGGCATGTACGGTTCTCAGCAATTTCCAAGCTGCCTCACACGTGGCTCATATCCCTTACCTCCATCAGCAGAGCTCAGGTTTATTATTTAAGCAACATAATGGAGGGAAACCCAATATGAAGTATCAAGTGACTTTAAGCTCCCTATCAACCAGATCACAAACCAACAGCAGCGAAACCGTTTTGAGCTGGAAGCAGAGGAGGAGAGGGTAAATCCCCCCAAAAATTGCTCCAGGCAAGAGAAATTCAAGCCTCAGGCTGCAAAGAACAGCAACACCTCCCATCCAGCACATCTGGGCTGCATTGCTCTGTAGAAATAAAGATTATTAGTATTTCAGAAGATACGGGTTATAAAAAAGTTTATGCTGTTGTTGCATCTACTGAGTACCAGATCTAAGCCTAGCAGCACTCAAAGCATGCTGAACCCTCCTCGGTGGTCTGGAAGAAGTCTGATTCCTAGAAGCAGCTTCCAAGGAAATTTTAAGGGACACTACAATCAGAAAAATGTAGCACAAGTAGTCTTGTATCTATAAAGACACTGTTTCCACCCTTCACCTCACTAAAGTACAAAATCTTGGCAAGAAATTTCACTACAAAACATGAAAAGGAGCCATGCGAGTTCCACTGCAAAACCTGGAATAACGATGTTAAATGCTGGAGTAAGGAGTCTCTTATTCTGGTTTAGTAGCAGCTTTTCACGTAACTTATTAAAATGGCTCTACATCATTGTTTAAACATACTTTGGTGGAGGCATTGAATTACTCTGACAAACCTGTTTGTCTCAGAGTACCATGAATTAGTTCAGTGATGAATGGCCGATCAGAAACTGGAGCCCTATGGGAACTGGCACAGTCACTCACCAAAAGAATGTTACAGTAAAACAAATTGTGCTCTTCAAACCTATAGTAATAGTCTGCATTTTGAAGCTGGGCATCCAAACTAATGGTCTTACTTCACAGTGCTCAGAAAACATGCAGCTCCCACAAATGATAAAGGGAGAAATATATGCTTACTACCTGGAGGAAGCAATCAGAGAAATCCAGCAGTTATACAGTACCTTAACACAAGTCTAGGTACTCTGGCACCGCAGTTGCAGTACCGAAATCCCCTGTTCCTTTAAATCTCAGCATAATGCAAAGTCTATATTTCCACAACATTGAGATACACAGTAAATACAGGGTGCTAGAATCAGGCATTTTAGTTTGAACCTCCAGACGAAGCAATTTCTTTTGGTAGTGGAAATATGCAGATGATCTGCTAAGCTGAACATTAACACGCAGTACTAAAGGCCAGAATTCCCCCGAAACTAAATTCATATTCACTGATGTTACTTTCTAAGCAGCAATACAAAAACAGGCACAACTGAAACTAAGAAGAGTATTTGCTGCATTTCAGACTAGTAGATACATGATTCCTTGTGAATTTTGACTGGAAGTCATTCTCACGAGGTAGAGGCAGCAGGCCCTTTGAAATTGGCTCAGCACAATGCAGGCAGGAACTAAGGAAACTTCTTCAAACAGCTCTGCCAGCACCATTCAGCTCCAAGCTGCAAAACTCCTGCTGTTTCAAACTTAGGGCCTCCTGTGAGCAGACTGCTGATTACACCAGGTTGCATGGCAGGTTTTTGATATGTGCTCAGGCCAGAAGAATAAGAATGAAACCTGCCCACTAGTCATGTTAAATACAAGATTTCACACCAGAATGAAAGAAAAGGACACTTTGCCATCTATCCATTCCCCTGCCCTCCATTAAAGGGAAAATTTACTGTAGTTCACAGTACACATGCCCTGCTCAGCGTGCATAACTCATGCAAGCATTGCTGGACAGGCTGCTATCACAAAAGCTAAGTGGGAAACAGCACCATGCCAACATCTTATCTCCAAACAGAGGAGATATGCACTGTCAATAAAGCTAGAGAGCTGAAAGGTAGGGCTAAGGCACATTTAATGGGCTTCTTTATCCCCAGTTATGCTTGATCATTACAGACCATTTGGAGTAGACAAGGAAAACAAATTATAACAATTTCACAGGCATCTGTCATATTGATTTTTATGACACCAATCCAGAGGAATCAAACTTTTACAAGTTTCTGTGAAATTTTGCCAGGGGAGACCCTTGGTTATCACCCCAGGCAAGGAAAGAGCAAAGGCTGCCATAGCAAGCAGCAGCCAGGTCATTGCACACCTCGCTGCACATACCCCCCTCAGCGTGTGCCTGGTGCCATGGGAAAGCAGCAAGGGAAGAGGAGGACACAGGATCTGCAGAAAGCTCTCCCTTGTTCCCATAATACTTGTTTTTTGTTTATGAATTTGAGCAAAGAGGCCTTTTCTGCCTAATCAAGTGCAACCCCCCCTTGTTGCCTTGTAGCATCACAGCTGGGAATCTCCTAATTGCATCTTTAGTATGCAAAAGGCAAGAAATGTTCATGAAAACATGACAGGAAAGGCTTCACTGGTTGGCCACGGCCAGTACAGAAATCAGATGTTCAGAATATATTTCTGACCATATGGTTCAAAGTGATGAATAATGTGCTTCGGAAAAGAAGGATGACAGAAATAATACAGCACTGCAGTAGAGCACCAAATAAACAAATAACAGGTGGTGACTAAAAGTGCATTTTTAATGAGCACCTCTTTATGGATGCACACAACGCAAAATGCTTTCCACTGCTTTGTAACACACCACTCCTCATTATGGATTAAAAATATCTCAGTTATATAGAGCCAGATGTGCAAGCTCTTGCTCTTTGGACTTCTCACAGAACTTATTTTTATGAGATTTGGTGGCCAAGCAACAAGAATTTTAAATTCTGAGCTCTTAATACTCACAAATTCTTTAATTAACACTAACTTTTCACTAGGCAATTTTTTTATTAAATGTTGATGTGTGTTTTAATAAACTTTGATGTGTTTCCAGTGCATCTGCCTCATCAAGTGTTCTGCACTTCACATGTATATAATTGAGGAAGACAGCAGTCCAGTGGTTAATACAGAAGACAGTGTTTGAATTCCTGAGTCCAGACAGACATGAAACACAGATCCACAGCAGTTCTTCAAAGTGAATTACTGCGTTCCCAAGCTCTTCCCAAACCAGTCTGCATTAAATCCAGTGGCCAAGAATGAGACACTACTCCTTACCAGGAGGTACTGCTATACCACGGGGTATTAAACCATCATAAGAACCAGGGTTACTTACCCAACTGAGGGAAAGCTAGAGAAATCATTACAGAGACCAGTTACTCAAGAAAGCAAGACTAGCTATTTCTGCACTGCATGAAGTCTCAAAGAATGCCAGGAAGTTAATACAGTCAGGAAATGAGAGTTTGTGGTATTAGAGCTACAGTGTAATGAAGTATGTTCAGCTAAACCTGTAGCCTGCTTTGTATCACCAGAAGAGCAATATGATCTTAAAGGATTGTGGCAGCAGTATAAGCAGTTACTCAAGCCTGAACCTTCTTGCATGAAGGAAAGTCAGTGTTACAGAACAAGAAAACAAATGTGCTCCTCCTCTCAGGTGCAGCTGTCTTGTTAATCTCAAAGATGACATATTCTTCATATATCAGTCACCACTTTAAAGCCTCAATTCATACAGACAGACTTAGGAGCACATGGCAAGTTACTATTTGAGCAGGTTGCTTATTTCTGCAATGCATAATACTCCTTGTAGTTCTTAATAGCTTTACTCCTCAAGGGCACACAGCCTATGCCTTGGGAACTGGAACAGACTTGCTCTGAATATCAAAGAAAAATTAATGATTTGTCATTAGAAAGGTAGTAGTTAAAACCTACCCTCTTCTAGCTGGTTCCTTGGAATGACAATTTTTAAAAATTATTATTTTTCCCTTTTATTAGTTGTTTTGATGACATGCTAAAAAAATAAACTATAAAGGCTTGTCCCCACTCTGCAAACAGAAATTATTTTAGGCTCTTGTATATTTAATATTGTATTACATTACTCAGCATGGTTGTTCTGTTAAGCACAAACTTTGATGGCTTCCCAAGTGCCAGGAAACCAGTTCATTCATAATTTCTCTGATACAGCAGCAGTGTGTGCCAAATATGTGGAAATCAAAGGCCCTGTATCACACAGAGACCGATGATTAAACAAACTGGGACCGCTTAAACTGACAAAGCGCAAAAATCTCCCTCTCCCCTCAGTAAGTTCAGTGAGCTGATCTCAATTAACATTAAGAGGCAAACCCTGCCTTTTTATGAACACACAGCTTCCCTAAGGCCTTGAGATTTGCATCACAACTTGCAAAAATTTAAAAACTCTTTAAAATCCTTTGCTAATTTAAGACTAGCAGAAGGAGTCCAGAATACCCTTCTAGGAGACTTCCTGGAACACCAAGCAAAAAGCACTGCACATCCATCATGGCACTTGAATGCTCCTTCACATACACAGTGACTAATTAAATGACATGCCTTATGCCAGCCAGCTAGATACCAACAGGACAGGTTATTCTGAGATAAATAAACTCTCAGGCTCATGAGTGCATGTGGGGAGGAGATCCCTTGAAGCAGCTGCCCATGGCTGCATTTCTCAACAATTGTACTTGGGGGAGGAAAATCTATTCAGTGGCAACTTGATTTTGTACTGCAAGATTGCAAAGCTGCAGTTTCTTGAGGCAGGTGAGTGTCAGCACCCCAAGGGAACACACACAGACAGAGCTCCCTGTGCCTCACCAGGGGTCTCTGCTTCCAGGCATGGTCCCTGCTGCCTGAGGTCTTGTGCCCTACCCCACATGAGCCCAGCTGGAAAGGCTTTGTGCCCACCACAGTCACAACACCCAACAGACAGAAAACCAGTCCTTAGAACCTGGTACGCATCTGACAGAACTGCAAGGTCTAGGAATTTGGGAAGCTCTACGTTTCACTTTGACTTCCTTAAAGCATGAATCTGTACAAAGTCACCAGCAACACCAGCAGATCTACCTGGCAATAAAGCAAAGATTTCAAAGTTCAAATCCAGGAAATGGCATCATATCTCAGACATCGTCCCCCTTCTCCCAGGTAAATCTATCAACACCTAGAGTGCAGATATTCTGGGGTCTTGTCTTCTGACCACTGTTCCATTTAATTTATTTCATGTTCTTAACTTATCTCACCTGAGTCACACAGATGTAGTTTAATACCACTTTCTCATTTTGTCAAACTACCTATTTTCTAACAAGTGGCCTGAAATCTTTCATTTGGGCAAGTTAAACTTTCATCTGACAGCTAAGAAGGTAAGAAAGGGGAAGAAGGATTTTAAAAAACAAAATCCTAGTCCCACTTGAAAGTGGAGTAAGACAACAATGAAAGCTAAACTATTATAGTGCATAAAAATAGTTTTAAAATCCATCCTGCATACTCATGTTTGGAATATTAAACAAGTGTTACATTAAACACCTCAAACATATCTTAACTGACCATTATGAAATACTAAGCTGTACATTTTTGTAGCTTAATCTCTCTTTACACTCAAGCATCTTTCATTGTAACTCTTAGACTAACTTGACAGTACCAGAAATATCCATTTCTGGAGGGAAAGGAGTTCCATGTATGTATCTCCAGACCTGTACATTTGTCCCTTTCACAATTTGTTGGTAGCAGGTTAGGCAGGGCCCATTCCTTATCATCTCAGGAAAGAAAAAACAATGGTTGTACACCTCCCAGCAAAAGAACACTGTGACAGTCAAACACTCCCCATCACAGGCACCGAAGAGGATAAACAGGGAAGCAACTGCAAGGTCACAGCACAGACCAGCAGAGTGCATTTACTCTTTCTTAAGAAAAGAAGAAAAAAAACCAAACCACCCCAAAAACTACAGACACAAAGGCAATGAAACTTACAATTCAGAAAGCTAGTCTTTGTTATAAATTTATGGGCAGGGAGGAGTTTGTGCATGTGACTTTTTACTATGGCTTTGCTCTAGGGATGAAAAACAAGGACTGAGTATTTCCCAGCCTCTGCTTATACAGATATATCTTTCAGCAGCTCTTTACCAGTTACACAAACTACTCAAACTGCAACACCATGTATTAAAAACAAAAACAAACAAACAGCCCACACAGAACAAAAACCCCACACACAGAACAGAAAGCCCCCACAACTATAATAACTTAAATCTAGTGTTGACCTGATAACCTCCTTTGGCACACTGGTCAGACAGCTGCTTTAAAATCCCAGATTCACTGATTCAAAATTATCACACATAAAAGCTTATTTAAAACAAATGTGCTGAAGATCAATCTGCTTCTCACCTCCTTTGTATATGAAATATAGTTGGTGGAAGCAGCTGAAGTATTTTACTTGAGTTACTGCTGAAGTTTTAGCTGGGAACTATATTTACCTATTACAGAAAAAACAGCTAATCAGGAACTTGTTTGTGTTTTAAGCACCATTCAGAAGCACTTAACCAACTAAAAATAAATCACTCTTCACCATTATCTTTCTTAATTTACAAAACACTTAGGGGAATTAAGATTAATGCAACCTGAAGGGAGATACTTGCATGAGTATCAGTAAGATCAAAGTGGCTTGTGGGTTTGGGGTTCTTTTGTTGTTGAAGTTGGGGGTTTTTTTAATGTATTTGGTATTTAAGACTATAGCTTTAGAGTCTCAGAGTTATTGGTAATAACTCTATATCTAGTTATATTTTCTACCTGTTTAAAAGCCTACTGAAAAGAAGCTTTGAAGGAGTTGTCCTTTAAAAATGGGTGACAGTACAAGCCTGACTGTGAAGTCTGTGTGCTAGAAGACCACAGCAGTTTACTGGGTTATAAAAATAACTGCTTTTTACTCTCTCATGCCAACTCAGCTCTCTCATCTGAGTGCTGTCGCTCTTACAGCAGGTTTGGCAAGCACTCAAAGCCTCCAAAATTAGGTGCCCTGCTAAGCTCAAGGCTGGGAAAGAAAGCCAGTGTATCTTCTGCAGATACTCAAGCAGCTGCCACAAACACTGCAAAACCTCTAAGTACAGATAAAGTGTGAGATGTACCTTGACACTGGTAAAAGCTGCAACATGCTAGCCACATGTCAAGAAGAACCAAAACAAATCACGATCTGGCAGACAGCTCTGCTCTCACAATATCCAAGGCTATCAAAGCAAAACTGTTTGAAGACCCTGCTATGCAACATGGTCAGCACCTCTAGCCCATCAAGTCAGTGTCACTTAAAATCAGGTCCTATGCCATACAAAGAAAGGACAATTGCAGGTTAACTGAAATGCTTTAGGAAACAAAAGGCCAAACTGCAGCTGCATCTAAGGGAAGACAAGTCTTCAAGCAACAACAAATTATTTGAAATCCAAATCCCTCAATTGCACAGAATTTGGACCTAGCAATTCATAAAAAGAGAATGGGTTAAGTGAAAAAAGGGGGATGAAAATCACTTCTCCAATCAAGATTTTGGCTCTGGCTACAAAGGAAATGCATACTGGAAGAAATGTGAGACAGCTCAACCAAGTTTCAGAATTAGAGCACTCTAGTTTAGTTTCTTCTGCATGACTGGAAGCTGGGAGCTAGCTTAAGTGCCAGAGCACTGAAGTGTAAGCAAGGCTTCTAATAATGGCAGCTTTTGTGGTCCTCTACTACAGAATCATTCCTTCTGCATGTAAAACTGTGAAGATACATCCACATGCTGTTCAGATAAGCATTTGCCACAAACTCTGAAAACAAAGAGAAAGCTTTCAATACTGACACACAGCTTTTGCATATTCAGGAAAACACAGAACAAACACACAGAGTTGGACTTTTCTGGTTTGGTTGTTGGGGTTTTTTTCACTTTTTAAAATATCAACATTTAAGAACTGACCTTGAGACATTTATCTTCAAGGGGCAACTCCTTGTAGTTGAATTGTTGTTTTGCTTGGAAGTAACTACATGGTCTTGAGAGACTCCCAAGTAACTCAAACAGGTTACTAGTCAAATTACAAGGGGTTTGGCTGGAGGGGTTTTTTGGTGACTGTAGTTTTTGTTGGATATTTTGTTGTTGTTGTTGGGTTTTGGTTGGTTCGTTTTGCTTGGGGTTTTTTATAATTTTTGATTTTCTTTTTTATGCTTGGTTGGTTTTGGGGGTTAAGTGAAGTGTATTTTACTTTTAGAGTAACTGCTTCTTGGGACTGATGCTGTTTGCTGTTTCTTCAGAAAGTTCATCCTGACAACTGAGCATTTTAACAGACTTAGTAGTTCTGCCTGTAGTATCAAAAAATCCTAAAAGAAATTCACCTCCTTCCAGTTTCTACCAGTAAATGCTCATACCTCCTTTGGGACCCCAGTCATTTAGCTTTACTCCAAAATGAACCAGGCATTAAACTCAGCACCAACCTCCCCTCCCCTATAACACACACTGCACACCTAACAGGTCTTTCTGTGACACAAATTTGATGCTCCACTCCCTTGCAAATACTTTTCCAATGGATATATTACAGATAGGAGCACCATTAAAAAAAGAAAAAAAACCCCAAGACACCCTAGAGACAAGGCACCAAGACATCAAGAACCTTAAGGTTCCACAGGGAACTTACCTTCTTTTGCTTCTTAAACATTCAGCAAACAACTTATACGTTTTTGAAGTCAGTTGTTAATGTAAGGTAAATAAAGGCAAATATTTTAGAGAAAGAGCATCACCTACTGTAGTTTAAAAATATTAATAACCCACTAAATAAATATCTTCCTGTCCCGTAAAAATGATTAAATGGATTTCATACAGTATTTTTCCTTTGTGGCAAGACAAGTCTTTCCTACCAGCTCCCAAAGGAGATGTCTATCACTGTTATCTTGATCACCTAACACACACAAATGTCATTTTAAGTCTAAAAAACAAATTAAATAAACATCTAGAGACTTTTAATAATGCTAATTATAAAAGATCACAGACAGTGGCATCTCCAGAGGCCATTTCTGTCTGCTGAGCAGATTTTTATTTACACACTTTTACTGGCCACATGAGGACTCAGCACAACTTAAACACTTAACTCTCCTTCAACTCCATCTCTTAATCATAAGGGAAAACAGAGCACAGGCTCACACAGCTTATATTCAAACACCCATCTAAACAGCTATTTCAAAAAATCATTCTGCTTACTCAAAGCACAATGTGCACACACTTTAATTTGCTTCTTTATTTGCTCCTTAGAGTTTGTTCATTTTATAAATCCTTCTCTTTAAGGAAGAGATACAAATGGGAGATGCATGCATGAGGAAGTGATAGCATTTCAATTCCTGTGCATTCATGAGCAGGTGCCTTCCTTAATTTGCACTGGTGTAAAGTCAATACACCATGTAAAGTAGGAAATATACCCTTCACTGTGAGTTATCTTCAGCAAAGAAATTAGCACACTAGAACTCCCTCCTGTCTCCAGGTTTGTGACTTTCTCAGGTCCAGTGACCTGCTCAGCAGGGCATATCCCATCATTCTTAACCAGGGTAGGTGTCCCCACAACCTTCACACCCCTTTCTTGGCCCAAAAGCACTCACATTTGCCAAAAGTACTGGAGGTCAACATAAACTCAAGTAGACCTTTACAACACAAACCACAGAAGTTTTCAGAAGCACATAAAACTCTGCATTAGATCCATGATCTCCCACACAATTCTGAAACCCAATACTCCTTCAAAAGGACAGTGAAGCACTGCTTTAAAAGACATCTCAAATACCTGTCTGAGATGAAAATACACTGTGGAAGAAATCCTTACAGTCTAACAAGCCATTAAAAAGTCAGTGTACAAAAAGGTCAAAGCTGATTACAGAGCTTTGTATCAAAAGCTGAACTAGCATGCTGTTGAGTGGAAAGCCAAGGCCAGCTGAGAGACAGGCACAGACACACCTCTGCTTGATCACAGGGCCACAGGTCACTGCCTGGAACAAGCCTGGGCACCAAACCTTAATCTGGAGTCAGAGTCGCATGAAATCAAAACCGTGGATTGAACCCCGTGTATGACAATACAGAATGTGACAATAACCTCAGTGAAAGTGACACTGGATTAAATAACACTTTTATGGGCAGAACATGCCAATAAAATATGACTCACTCTCCTTTACTACCTGCAATTAAAAAGCAGAAGTTTTTTGTTTTGGGAACTGGTATGCAATTAGGGGACTATTTGGCAATCATACTTTATACATTTGTGGAATTAATCTTTTCTCTTTAAAGACTTTTTAATGAAAAGTACTAAATGACATGGAAATCATTACAGAAACACAAGCAAAAAGGCAATCTTTAGCTTTCATTTTTTTATTATCTTTCAGCAAAAAATTAACCTCAAAGCTATTTTCAGCTGTAAGAAGCATGCAGGCTGTTTCCTAAGTTACCCAAAATTGGTAGGTTCTACGAAACTTAATTCATCCCTTTGCAAAATTTCAGCTGCCAAAAATAGAAGGCAGCAGGACTGAACATGGCTGTCTGAAGAGCAACTTACATCTCAAACCTAATATCCAAAAATACATACGTAGCAGAGGACTGAAATACTGTGTGGCTTTAGCATTGGTAGTAACAGCAACAGTCAAGGAGATTAACATCAGGCCTTGGCTTTCTTTAAGGAAAGTCACACACACTCTCACATTACTCTTTTTTAAGCCATATAAAGGACACTGTGGCTGCGTTCTGCAGTTCAGACATCCCAAGAATTGCTCTCAATTAACATGTCAGAGGTTAAGTAAATGCTGCTGTGTGGGAACCAAACAGCTATTCCATACTGTAAAATTTTACAGGTCGCCTCCATCTGCCACTATATTTTAGGACACTGCTCCTCTCTTTACGTTGCTCAGTTTCTTCATTTGTCTGCACAATATACTCACACCCCTCTAGCCTATTAAGCAAAACAGAGACAAGACTTCAGACATATGTCAGGCTACTCTGCCCTTTCCCATATTCTAGCTCCAGGAAAGTAGTTTAAAAGTCAACCCATTCTCTTCCATCTGTTTGAGGTCACTATTTCATTCTACATTAAAATGCACATAGAGCCTCGAGGGAAAAAACCATGTCTCTAAAATCAGTCCTCCCTTAAACTTCCAGATAGAATTCAATCTATCAGCCAAAATGCATCCTAGAATCAAAGCCAGTAATCTCAATCAGGTGTCCAACTGCATGCTTCTAAGTCATGTGCAATGGTACCTCTCACCAGCCTGGGAACATTTTTAAAACTGACCTCTGCAGAAAATTATTTCAACTCTGAAGCAGAAATGTTTGTTTAGTTCTTCTGGAAATGATCAAGACAATTTTCACTAACAAAACATCAGACAGTCTGGCTGCTAGTGATGAGTCACTTGTCTGTCTCTTTCCTAATGAAATACCTGATAACAGGACCTATACAAAATGATCATGATTTTTGTGATTCTTGAGTTTGTTCCACTGCAGCAGAATGGTACCCATTTTCAGCTGAAGAACTAGATCAAAGAGTAACATCACTGGTTCAGCATTTCCCAGAATGGCTGCACCAAGGTCAGTCATTCCTTGCCCTGCACACAGGACTACAGTAAGCAAATGTCTTCACAATTCACTGTGGACAATACCAGTCCTACATGCAACCTTCATGTCTCATGATCATGCTTCTGCAGAAGAGAAAGCCTAACTCAAAGTATTTTTGTCACTGCAGAACCAAGAAAGCCTCATTAAGCTAAGTACTGCATAAATACATATACACAGTCTGTGCCTGTAGCAAGTTTATCCTAACTGGAAGTCAAATGAAGAACAGAAGTGGAAGCAAATGCACAGCTAATAAGGTTCTACTCCAGGTTGTGCCAGTGGCAGTATCTCAAGTCCTGAAAGGCCCATTGCCTTACTGAAACACAGACCACCCCTACAACAGTGCCTTACAAGTAACTTATTTGTCATAGGAGTTTGTTTATTTATTGTAAACTTGTGAAATACAGAGGCTTCATGGCTGCTCACTGCTGTTGTTTCGTGCAGCTGTAACTTCAGGCCACAAGAACATGCACACTACCTCTGGTAGGTGCAACAGTACAAGAGCCAGTGCAGAAAATTTTGGAGACTATGAATACAGCCCACTCAGTTGCACAGAAAAGGGACAGAACTGCACTTAGGAGTGCATGAGATTAGCAAGGTATTGGAATGAAAAAGTTTCTGTTGAAGCTTTGGATACCTTGTTCATGAGAAAGCTGACACTCTCAGTTAATAATTTTGGAATTTAAAGCTCAAGATAAAAAAAGGTTGTCCCTAAGCCAAAACTGTTCCCTAGGGAACAGGAGTCAAAGGAAAGCAGTCACTCAGGCACAGTATAGATTAACCAATCAAACTGAGAAAGCTAGCAAAACCAAGTTCAGTTTTACCTAATTTCAGCAGGTCATTGGGGGTACAAACTTTCCCCCTAAGAATAGGAAAACTCATTTTTGACTTCAGGTTGTGTGCGTTTATGTGGATTTCTAGCATTTTGCTATTTAATTTGCTAAGGACTAGATTACTAGTGCACTAGAAGTACCCTGCATACCCTGGGAAAGATTCCAGCTCACACAAGAGGACACTGCTACTTCCAGAACTTTCTTTATACTTGAGTACAGCTGCCAGTCCCAAAGCTGTGCCCAAGTTTGTATTTCTCTTTGCAGTTCAGTTAAGAGCTCTAATCCTGACTCAGTGCTTCAACTACAGAAGTGGGAGTTGTTTACTGATCTGGAAGCTACTGGTACTGCAAGACCTTCACTGATCCACAGGAAAAAACAGCATTTACCTCAGCCTAAAAACAAACTCATATCTATTCCAGTGGTTAGAAACAACCTCAGCAACTCACAGGCAGCTAACATCCTTTAACATACCTGATAAAAACTCTGCTGCTTCTACTTGTTTTACACAAGTATAGAGCAGCAAAGCAGGAGAAGGACACAGGTCTGAAGAAATATGCCTTAAAAGTAAGCCATCCTTGCCCTCCATGATCTCTGGGCCCAGCTAAGTGATTTAAGTGGGGAAAGTAGGATTTGTGCTAATACAGTCTCTTAAAATTCAGTGAATTGCTCCCCCCTCACTTTAATGAGAACACTAAGGGGGTTTTATGAGTTTCTTACTGAAGTTGCACATGCCACACAGTCACAACTCTTTTCAGAATTGTACCTCAGTACAACTTATTTTTTAATTAAGAGGTATTTCCAACCTTTTAGAAACACAAGGTAATCTGCTAGGTATTTAGTGGCCAACAGCACGGAATAGAGGCAACAAAAATACAACTGTGACCAGACTGTAGCACTTCTTCCAACAGCATTCCTCATCCACATACTCCAGATGTGACCATAATACCCATCCAGACACAGCCAAGGGATGATCACATTCTTTTCTATGTCACAGCTTCAAGTTCTTCATGTAAATGCATGGAATTTTTGCTGGAGAGTGCAGTATATACTGTTGGAGTGATTACTGACATTTTTGAAGGTTAGAAAACTACCTGTTTTCAAAACAGACCCTTTCATAAAACTCCTTTTTTATTAACTGGTATCAAAGTGATTTTTAGTTCCTTAGAAAAAACACTAAACTCAAAGATTGACACATGAGCAGAGGAAGCACAATAAAGCCAGTTCAAGCTAACCCTGCCTTAGACTGCCTTAGGCTTCTTCCAAAACTCAACAGGTATGAGCATATCCAACCCGCATTGCAGATATCAGGGGGCTGCTCTTAAATGAATCTTCAAGTAGGAGCACCTACAGGATTTAAATATCCTCGGGAACACAGCAATGGGAGAGGCCAACACCCTTCAGATTTTCTAGCATTCTTCCATCTTCTTTCAGTTTAAAGACAGACAAGCATCAGAATTCAGTCAGAGCAAGAAGAGTCACAAACTGCACACTATGAGCAAAGAAAACTTTCTGCTGTGTTCAGCCTTTTCCAAGATATGGCACCAATTCCAGAAGTTTTCTGATCAGCCATTTCTCCAGTGAACCAGCAGCATAACCGTTATTAAATGCAATTAATGACATTATCTTGAATGCTCATAAAATCCCACAGCAAAATGAGTCATATGCTCGGTTTCAAAACAGGGGCCCTCTCAAGTCAATAAAACCTGCAAAAGTACAACTGTTGAGAGAGTGGGAAATGCAAAGACGTTGCATGGTACCACTGATAACAAATATTACATAGCAAACAAATAAATAAAAACCACCAAGGCCAGCAGCAACTGGTGTAGTCCTACGTTTTAAGTCTTGACACTGTTTTTCTTAGTAGTCACCAGCAATAAAGCCTCATGCAGTTGAAAGTTGCAAGATGGCAACTCTTCAGAAAATTGCACATGAACAAATTCAGTTAGCAAATTTCTAAAACAGAGAGGTTATTCAAACAGAAAAAAGGCCTCTTCACTGCACTTACCCTTCCCAAGTAATGTCTAGTGAAACACATATAGGGGCTGATCTTTAAATCTTAAACCAAACCCAAATTCCACCAATAACCTGGCTTGCTCATACTTATCTCCAGCAGAAACTCTCAGCTGAGGAGATCAGGACAGTGCCAACACTGTAATACTTGGAATTGTGCTTCTGGATCAGACCTGTCCTTGTTTTCTGAAGTAGCATTTTTTGCTTTAATGAAGAGATCTTACAGCTATACAAGAAATCTGATATTAGATACAGAGAGACTAGACAATTACATGATCTGAAATGTCAACTACCTTCTCAATATCAGCATTAATTTTAGTCAGCACTTAGGTCACTTTCCTCAAATACTGTTTACAGTACCATGAATTTCTGTCACACTCTTGATTGCTTCTGCCCAGTACAGAGAAGGGCAAGTATTCTTTCATATCTACTAGTGTCCTTCAAAAAAGGAGGAGAAAAATGCTGCTGATTCTAGATGATCTGGTCTACCAAATTCAGCAATTATGCCATAAACTTGACTTTGGTCCATTAAGCGAAGAGGAATGTAAAATGTCAAGGCCAATATAATGTTTTTAGGAGCTTTTGTTTCTCTTAAGCAAGCAGAAAACTTGTGTTCCTATTGTTTGTCAGGAACTCTTCCCTCACAGTCTGCAAGCATGTTTTCAGTCAGTAAGACACTACCCTCACTTTAACTTAGGCTCATGTATTTATACTACTTCATTAAACAATGCCCTTAACTTCAGCCTATTTAAAAAATCTCTACTATTCAGGAGAGAAGTAGTAACAACATTTAATTATTAAGAATATTTAATATCCCAAAGCATCTGTGTGGATGCATGTTTTAAAAAAACCCTAGTAAAACCTACTTAAATCATATACTAAGCAACAAGAAAACCTCCAAACATCCAACAGAGACGTGACTACAGACGCAACATTATACTCAGCATCAATCTCACAGAGTTCAATTACAGCATAGATGGCCTCAACTACTCCCAGACTACAGGGAGCTGAAGGCTGCACACACCACATGAAAGGGAATCTCAGATTAGCATCAAGACCTTGGATTTGCCCTGAAGATACAATTGTGTCAAGGAAAAATAAGTTTCTTATATAATGTTATTACCACAAAAAAAGTTATTTTATTTTAAACTTTGTTGTAATGACATTTTCAGGACCAAATGCGAAGACTGATGAGCTCTCATGACTGCTTTGTTTACATACCATATATATAGTCCTTAGGCAGCAAGATGCACAGTACTTAATTTCTGGACTGCAATAGGAACATCACTATTACAGCTGCTACTGCAAGCCTCAGCTACTGTTTCCCATTGAAAATTCTGTGTCTTAACCTATTTTACTTGTTGCTAGCTTTATTGGATTAGCTCAACAGCTAGGTCAACAAGCAACATAACACATGACTCTGAATCACTTTTCTTTTTCCCGACTCTGATCTTGCTTCAGCTACTTTTAAAAGAGGTCAGAGTATCAGCTTCACGAAAGAAGGAAAAAACAGAAAGAGAAAAAAGAAAAAAAACAAAGCTGATGAGTGGAAGTTTCAACACCTGAAGGACCAGACTCCCAGACAGTAGATCTTGTGGGGGCAAGGAGAAAGAAGGTTAGGACTACTCTCTTGTAGACTCCATATACATTTAAATCATTTACTGAGTTAAAGAAACAAACAGCAACAACAAGACAAAAAAACCAACCCATTAAACCCCAAACTTCAGCCTCTAGTTATGACCAAATGGAATTCTGCTTAGAAATCACAAGTCTCAGGAACAACATGACATTGCATCAGCATCTCCAGATCTCAACAAGAGACACAGATCAGTTATCTTCAGAAATACACAATACCTCCCCTACACCATCTCAAACCTGAGTTACTTCGTTTTCCTAGCAGGAACTTGCACAGATGAGTCACACAGCCCATCTGACTTTGTCATTTTTCACAAGTGCCTCTGTCTCAGGCTTCCCTACGCAAGTCCAGGAGCGGAGTTGTGGCAATCACATGGAAGAGCAGTAAGCAAACTTTGGAAGAGAACGGCATGAGAAGGCACTATCCTACATATCTTCTGTATTTTGAAGACAAAACCAATACACAACCTCTTCTATAGATACAGAAAATATGAAGTGTCCAGGGTAAACACACTGGCATCAACTCCTACAGTTTAGCTGGCTTGTTCATTATATGATTGAGACACACAGAGAAGCATTTTAACAATCCTAAGTGGTTTCAGCCTGGTTTATACACAGCACAGCATTCAAATCTGGCAAAAGACATCTAGAAGGAAACAGCAGAACAGTTACCTCCTCACTAAGAAGTCCAAATACACACAACAGTGTGGATACAGAAATTCTATTTAGAGTAACCGAGTTCATGCTATGGCTCTCCAGCAGCAGCCAACATGCTCATAACTCTGCAAAACTGCTCAGCTGTCACCACCCTGGTTTCAGGGAAGCACTGTTACAGTAGAGGAACACTGACAACTCAAGAATGACATCCAACAAGTGCAGTGTGACACTGCAGTCATTCCTGCACTTCACTGTCTCAGAGGAGTTCTGAACAAAACTGCTTGAACACCAAAGTACAGAGTGTAAGAAGTCTACCTTCAAGCTAAGCAGATTTATTTTTCCTATCAATTTAAGATTTATAGTCTACTGTTAAAAACATTTATTTATCAAGATTTTCTAGCAGCCCCTTTAAGAAAAGGTTTCCTGTTTTAAAGTCTTATACCTAGAAACACTACTTCCATTTCAGTAAACCCCTTCACATACACAACACTACCACAAAACAGCCCTTTTAGTACACATCTCCAAATGCTATGACAGTCTTTGAGGACAACAACTTCTTTAAAAAGAAAAAAAAAAAAGAAGGCAAGGAAGCAGCCTCTGGCCATGAGGAATAGATGGTGAAGATAACCGTATTGTCATTTTCAGAAGAAAAAGCATGGCTGAAAGTACTTTTACACAAACACAATTTCCTCTCCATTTCCTGTAGCAAGCTTCTTTGAGCCCCCAGCCCGTATTTTTGCACTAGCTAAAACAGGACAACAGTCACCACAGATTAATAAGCAGAAAGCAGAAATCTCACCTGATAATAAGTCTTAATGTTTCTGATCAAGATGGTCAGGTTCTGGACGCGAAGATAGGTATCATTATTTACGTGCTTGTTGACACGTTGGTTGGTCGGTCGAGGATCTCTATTAAAAAGGAAGAAAATAAAATATTACTAATTAAACTGATGTTAAGACTTAACACCTCAATAACACATTTAGGTTTATGAATTAAATACACTGACAATTATACAGGGTACATACGCATTAATTCACGATAGAATAAGCTCATTATCTCTGCACCTACGCGTAAGTTGGAAATATTTCCTGCATGTCACAAAGTACCCTACTGCAACCCACACAGTTCTTCAGGTCAGCTTCCCTTCTTAGCCATAATTCCCTGAAAAAAGAGCGTATCTAGTTTGTGCAAGCTAGATCAAAGCAGTCTCTGATAATATGGAGTTTTCCTTATTCAAATAAAGGCAAGTCTAGGAAATATTATCATGCCTTCCTCAGCTTTGGAGTTTCAGGACAAGAAGAGTATTAATATTTGACTGGTGATCACTGTAAAAACTGCAAAGACCAGATGTATTATAAACTTAAGGGAAAACAAAAAATACTGCATTTATTACCCCCATATCGTCTAACTAGATCTCTCATGTACATGCCGCATTTTTTGTTTGATTTTAAAAACAAATCTGTTAATTTTTGAGACATAAAAAAAGTTGCAAACAATTTCATATAAATGTACACCTTTGGATCATCTCCATACGCTTCAAGATGTTAAAAATACAGGAACCTGAAAATCTTTATCTGCCAATAGCACAGATCAAAGTTTTGTGTTTGTCCTCTAATAATGACTCTTATCAGCAGACTCCTACACAATCCAAACACCTGCCTCCCACAGCTCTGCTCTGGCTGTTAATTAAGCCATTCACAGCTCCTCCAGGGCCAACTATTGAACTGGGGTGTTGACAAGGAAATAAAAGAGGAACTGATCCAATATTTATTTTTAAAATATATCTGCCAACGTTTACATAAGTATGCCAAAGAGTTTACATAAATATGTTTAATTTTTTTAATGCACAACCATTCCAGAGCACCTCTTGAGTGAAAGTAGTGCTATGTGAATAAGCATGAAAAAATACACAGATATTCCAGAGATGAGAGAAAACTGCCTTGACAGCAGGTAACATGAGACAGTATTAACGTACATGGATTTAAGCAGATGACCAATACTGGCATAAACTAGCAAGACACTACACAGCAACAAAGGATTTTGTATACGGATTTATACCACAATAAATTATGAATGAACAAAAAGAGGCAACTGCAACAAGCTTTTAAAGTAAAATCTGTAGTAAGTACTCCATGTTACTGCTGCTCAGATAGAGGAGTGCAGAAGCCATACTCAACAGTTTGGCAGGATGGGTCCTCTACAAGGGAGAAGCATAAATGCCCCCTGGGCCTGAGCTCAGACAGCACCCTGCTTTCAGTACTCTCTGAGCAGACACTGTACCTCAAAGGAAGCTGGACACAGCTTTTTTAGGCACGGCCATGACAACAAAGTGAGAAGCTAAAAGGGAAGAAACATTCAGTAAAGAGAAGCTGGCCAAACAGAAGGGTCACCCTACAGTTCTCATTTCCATGTGAAAGCTCATGCAGGCAGCACACTGCCATGCCACTGGCCACTGTCTGGCACTGTTTCCAGCTTTGTGGCCAGGAACTGACATCTTTGGCTGGCTAACAGTCACTACTCCACAATTCTTCCCAGAACTGCACAAAATGGGGCAAAAATCCGCAAAACACACTGACCAGCCACAGGAAAGCAGAGGCTATTTCTCCAACAGCTACAGCAGTGGAACTGCCGGACTTGGATGATGTTTTCAAAGGCACATGGACACAGAACAACTACTTCCTAGACAAGATCTGCTCATTTTTGCACAGTGGAGATTGTGTTACAAGAACATAAGCACTAGCAGGACCAGGCCGTCAGGAGCAATTCCAGAGCTTTTATCCTATCATCTTCGTTAAGGGTAATTGATTGCTCCAAGAGCCCTTAATGCCACTGACCTCAGGGTCCTCTTAACCTCCAGCCAAGCTGCAGCACAGCATAGCCCTGGCACTCCTGCCACTTCTCCATCTCAAAGAAATTAAAAGCCTTTCTGAAAATAGAATGTTTAAAACTGTTCATGTTTTCTGAACATGTTGTATAACCAGCTTCACACAGCACCTCAGCTTACTTCAGAGTGGACCCTCTGCACAAGATGTGGAAGTCCAGCACAGCCTACACTTCTAACTGCCACAGAGCTTATTGTCTTTCACAGGAAAACAGAACAATTCCTTCTCAACAAGCAAGATTCCATTTCTTCTTTCTGTGCTTAAAGACAACTCTACCCTAAAGAAGACAGAGCTGTTGGTACCACACTTTGTACATTATAGCCCTCACCTGTATGGTTTAATTTGTTCATCAAGAATTTCACAGAAAGAAACTCTTTCTAAGGATCACACTGAAAAGTAAACAAGATTTTTTTTTTTGCAACACTAACCAGGTAACCCAAACAAATTCATGTCTGGATATATCTGAAAAAATCCCTGAACACCACTTCAGATGCTTTTTCAGTCCTTTGATGTTTGGTCTTTCCCTTACACACAAATATAATGAAAACTACATTTTTTTTTTTAAAACCACCTACTTCTCTAGATCAAAAAAGTTATCTAAATAAGACTGAGACAGCAAGGCTGAGGTGTGACTTAGGGAAGTACTCCACAAACCATAAAAATCCACCCAAGCCAAATAAACAGAAAGAAAGTCTCAAACCTCACTATATACGCAAACATTTTAAATAAGTTGTCTGGTTTGTACATGCTCATGAGTCTTCTAGGAACAGAGAGGAAAGGAAGGGTCAGGAGACACAGATCAAGTGACAAGTTCAGCAGGTGTGGGGCTACCAACACAAGTGCATGATCATGCAATCCCTTAAGTAACCGATTCATAAAAGTAACCACAAAAAAAACCCATTTAAATTTTAAAATTCAAAATGACAATCCCATTCTTACAATTTCTTACAAGCCATTTTGATGAGCAAGGGGAAAGCCCTAAAGTCAGGCCCAAGGGTTATGAGATGCCAGAAGGAAATGACTGGCCCAGCATCCTGCAGCACTTCGCCCTGCAGGCCAAGGTACTAACCAAAAATACTGGGGCTAGTCTAACTCTCCTATCATCCAACTTCTTCCTCTATCCAGTGAGACTGTGCTAATAAGGCTGGCAGAATCCTAAAATGCCTATAAAATGGTGAAAAATGCACCTCTACATAACATTCTAAAATTTTAAATTAAGCAGATGCACATCTCTAACACATCTTCTGGTATTTGTACCATTTGCTACAAACCACGAGGAGCAGGCACTCACAGCGTGGCTGTTCCTGTCACGTGGTCTAAATTAAAGACAACAGATCAATGGTATCACAAACCATGACAGCAACTGAAATGAAAAAACCTATTATTGTGCCTTGTTATAACAGGATTTTAACATAAATAGCATTACCAGCAGTATTCCTAACACACATTCCCATTTGCTAAATGTTTTGACAGGAGAGCAGTCTATTTTCAATTAGAAGAATTAGAACAAGCCAATATGAAAACACTTATGTGCCTGCATAAACCTCCACATAACTTCTTATATGAAGTTTGATTTGAGAAGTTAAATGGCGCAAATATTTGCTTATGCTTGTAGGTATTATGCCACAGCTGCAACTGTAACACTGAAGGCAGTCACTGCAGTGCCACCATCTGCTAATTTCATACCAGGAAGTGACACACAGCCATCTGAAAAAAGTTCTTTAAAGTATGTCTGCAGAGAATCTCATCAACCTGGTACACATAAATCCATCAGCAACACAAGCTTGAAACACAACAGTTCTACTTTGAAGATTAACAAACATTTTTGTATGCAGAACATTCAAGTACTCCAAGTCTGCAAAAATCAAGATTGTCCTTCATGCATGATCAGATTGGGATATACACTTGAGCAGGACACAGGCAAAGGAAACCATTTATTTACAACAGAATTATTTGAAAAATCATTTGTTTTGTTTTAAAATCTAAGTGAGGAAACCAAACACTGCTGTCTGACTCTTGCTACTAAATTTATCTCATTTAACAGCTAGATGCCTCTACTGAGAATCAAACAATGCTCAGCCTTCTTAAACAACAGTCTTGCTTGTTTTAGAGATCACCAGTAAGCAAAGGGATCACCAGCAAATCCCAACAGCTGGTGTCCCACTGACTACAGTCTGCCTAAGCCCAGGCCAGGTTCCTCTCCTCTGCCCTTCTGCCACAGCTACATTTGGCAAGCCTGAGAAAAACGCATTTTATTCTAGGCTGGCATTCCCAGGGGCAGTTCATTTCTAAAGAGGATGAAGTTAAGGCACAGCCCTATTTTCACCTCCTGTCACAGAGCCAGCAGGGACCTGGCAGGCTGGAAAAGCAGTAGATAGCTGTCACATATCTCTCTGGTGACACAGCTGCCTTGCTGAGACGAACCCACCACCTAAAAAAACGTTGACAACACAAGGCAGCTGGGATCTTCTTCAGCCAAAGCTGCCAGACAGCATTTTGGGAAAACCTGAAGTATTACAACAGAAATTAGGGGCTGACTGAACTCCTACAGCCCACCCACAACTCAAACAGTTAAAGCCTTACTTTTGCTCAGCAATCTCCACTCAACAGGTATATCTGGATTTCTTCACAGATCCACCTGTCTTTTTTGCCCTGAATTAAACTTAAAATCTGCTTCGCTGCAGGGCAGGAATGTTGTATTTTTAGTAATTAATTTCCCAAGAATCTGGCTTTCAAAATCTTCACTATAAGAAACAGCTTGATTTGCAGAGAAGTACTGCATCACACCTGGTGTTTAGATGCATGTGTTTAGTGTTTGCATGCCCCTGTTATTTCTGTTCCAGTAATCAGGCAAGCAGGATAAAACTCAAAGTGAAATAACACACAAGTGATGAGGCAGCTGTCCTCATCAGGAGCCCAGCTCTTTCACCCTGCCACCCCCTACTCTCTACAAGTGTGTGCATGCCTGCACAGTGTGCTTCCAAGCAATCAACACTATCATGGCATGGCAAATCCAATTCCACATTTATCAAAGGCCCTCATTAGTAGGCTTTCAGCAGGAAAAAATCACCAACCAAGCACTGAAAGCCATCTTCAGGAACCAGGACATAAAAAAACTGAGCAAGAACTTTCAAAAACACCCTTTTTTTCAATTCTGAAAGTTCTGTGGAGCAGAAACATGCCTTGCAAGACTTGCCTGACTTACATGTAAGCAGTAATTGCATTGCAATTTCCAAAGTTAAAATCAGGGAAAAGTAAAGGTCAGTCAGCACTTCTCCTGAGCACCTTGCTAGGTTAGGATACACAAATAAAATTGCAATCCTTCCTAAATTAAACCATCTTGGGCACTCAGTACAAAACTTTTGGTTTCTTTGGTGCTCTTCAGTCACCATTAGAAGCACTGCTAAAGCTGCCTAAGAAAGGGGGAGGAAAGGCCTGATTGTGTATAATGGGACAGTTTCCTATTCCACAGTGCTCGAGCCTCCAACACTTCCCTTTCTGGGACACCACTGGAAGAGATGTTTGTTGGGGAAAAAAAAATGCAAACAAAGGAAAACCGATGCCCCATCAACTTATTTACCTGACTGCTTAAAACTAGTAAACATGCTAGGGCACCTCTCACAATCACAAGAGAGCAGACAAAATGCCAACCAGTGTCACTGCACTCAGCCAGCCTGTAGCTTATCTTCCTTATTTCCATGAGATCTTGTAATTCTTTCCTTGTCCCCAGACCACAGTTCAGTTGCTCTCTCGAGTTTAACAACTCTTACCTCCTTAGACATAGATCAATGGCCAATTACCAATATTGAAGTTTGCACACACCACCTAATAAAACTCTCCCAACAATGCCACAGTCATTCAAAAGCCACATAACTTCATAAGTTCATGATGAAGTATGACTCGGTTAATTTTTCTTGTTTTGAAATAAGATTACTATTGCACATAGAATTATACAAATGTATTAGATAACAGAGCTCTTTAGTTAAACCTGCAGCCAACTCAGCTGCTGTTGATTGACAGGTTGGTCATCTCTGGGCCAAACACAATGGTCATAAATCAAAATTTCATTTCCCACATCTTGGAAAGCTACAAGCCTGGACCGAAATGTTCATACTTGAGACTCTTAATCTGCAGAAAACAATCTTTTAAAAGTGTAATTATTCCTCTAAAAATGCTGGAAATTTTGACTTCTCTTTACAAGAGGCTTCTCTCCCTCCTAGTTTACACTACTAGCTTGTTATCTCCATGTGCTGGCTGATCTGGGCTGTTTTGAATCACGGATTTTCACCAGCATCACTATTTAAGCTCCAGTTCACAATTTTCACTCCTGGTAACATCAAATCAAAAGAAAATTTTACTACTTTCTCACATGGAGCAGTGAGGTACCAGAAGATAATAAAACTTGACAATCTGAGTGGGTGAGGCATTAATTGTCAGACTTGATGTTGTTTCTCAAGATTTTCAAGGGTTCTAATATGATTTTTTTATTTAAATGCTTGGACTAACACTGCAAATCACTGGTCGAGCGTCAGTTGATTTCAGTCACTTAAGAGAGTGCACTGCCAAAACTGAGTGACTTCTGAACTCTCCTCCCCTGAAAGCCAAATACTTGTCCCCACAAACTCCCCCAGATGTATTTCGGAATATTTAAAATAAAATACAGACAAAAAAGAGTCAGGCTGTGCATGCAGCACAGGAGATCAGCAACAGGAAAGGATGTGGTTAAAAACATAGCACATGTCCTAACAACGATTCAATTCGATGTTAGGGTGTTTTCAGCACTCCATCTTTTAACCAATTTCTAAGTTCCCTCAACACATGGCCTTACAGTTCCACCGGAAAGAGGTGGCACTAAAAGGCTTTTCTAAATTATGTATTTAGTATCGAAGTTTACGCAAGAGCAGACAAAGTTCAGCTGAAATCCTCCCAGTAAAGCTTTATTTGATACTGTACTTTCATTTCCTTCTTTGTACTGCCACATACCTTCCACTGTAGCATTAACTAAGATAACTGGGAGGAAAAAAAGGAAAAAAAAATGAAAACCACACACATACCACGCAAAATTATTAGAAAAATAAGTTAATTACGGAACTGGATTAGTTCGGAGCTTTTTTCCTCCCACTGTTTTTTGTTAATTTCGAAGAGCAGCCACAATGGAAATCGCTCCGGCCCCAAGCCGCCCTCCCCTCCCGAGGAAAGCTCCGGGCCGGAGCCCCGACACCCACGGGCGGGGCCGGGGCGCTCCCCCGTGTCTGCTGCCCTCCGACCCCACTCACATTTGCAGCATGATTTTGTTCAGGACGACGCCATCCACCAGGTCCATGTAGACGCCGAGGTTGTCCTGGTCCCCGCTCCCCAGGTCCCCGAAGGTTTTCACCTGCCGGAGGAAGGACAGCAGGGTTGGGGGATGGCGGGCGGACCCGGCCACCCCCGGCAGGACAGGGCTGCCCCGCCGGCTGCCCCCCGCTCCCCGCTCTGCTCACCCAGGTCACTAAGGGGCTCTGCAGGAAGAGCTCCAGGAGCTCGGAGACGGTCACGTCCATGTCGCCGGGGCTCGGGGTCGGCGGGAGGCTGCGGGCGCGGGGCTGGCTCACTCGGGAGACAAAGGCGCGGAGCCCATGGCCCGCCGGCCCGCTGCCCGCCGGGCGCTGCCTACAGGGCAAACAATGCGCGGCTCATCGCCCCCCCGCCCCGCGCCGGGGGCACACGCGGGGCCGCTCGCCGCGGTCCCTCCTCCCGACGGCAACAGGCCGGTCTTCCCCCGCCGAGCTGGCTCCGAGGCTGCAGTAGGGGGTCCCCCAAGCAAGACCGAGCCACACCGGGA
>VWZP01003223.1:1356305-1525077 GCA_013396995.1 Dicaeum eximium
CCGCACCCCCGCACCCCGCGGCTGCCTCAGCCCCGCGTAACCGCGGCCGTGCGCGGCCTCGCCAGGAAACTCGCCCGCGGGGCCGCGCCGGGGGCGGCTGTACCTGCCGGGAGCCGCCCGGCGCCGCGCCCTCCTCCGCTGGGAACGGCGCCAGCGCCGAGCGGGAACGCGCGCGTCCTAAGTTTACGCTTTAAAAAGCACAAAATTTCCCCACAAGTTACTTCTCAGGGGCGCTTCAGGACGTTCCGCGTAAACCCCTCAGTGCAGCTCCAAGAACTGAGGGAAAACTCGGAGGCAGGCGGGCGGCACAGGCTGTGCGCTCCCGCTCGGAAGGAACCGCGAGCAGGTGCCCGTGGCGCTCCCGCCGCCGGGGCAGGGCCAGCCCGGGCACGGCCCGTCCCTCTGCCCGCCGGGCTGCCGGCTGTTCTCCTGCCGGACAGAACTTACCCCGTCTCTAGTTAGCAAAATAAATAGTGCCAGGTAATCTGCGTGATTGCTGCTTTATTTATCCCAGGCTCGCAACTTGAAGAGAAATAATTTAGCCATGAAGCTGAACAGTGTAATGCACGGTGTCACTTAGTGGGGCTTGGTTGTGTCGGGATTTCTGTTTGCTAGTTTGCTCTGCTTTTCACAGATGTAATAATTTACATTTACAGTGATACAATCGTTTACATACATCTGCTATTTTCTAGTCTGTGCATCAGCCGCCTCTTAGTGCATTCTGCCTATTTATTGTTCAATCATACTGAACTCACAAAATAGATTTTGGATCTCACACAGTCAGACGAGACATCTGAAATTCTGGTTATTATTAACCACCTGCCTTTGATACGTGTCTTTGGTAAAGGGGTGGGTACATGTGTATTTGTGCATTGGCTGAGGGAGAAACATCTGTTGTTATGCCTGAGGGGCCAGAGCAGTTTGCAAGCAAACTGTTACTAAATGATAGACACTGGTGTTCATTGTAGAGGCCTGCTTGTCCCACTACAGATTGGGTTTAATAATCTGCTTCATGTGGATACTTATTTTAGGCAGCCCTGTAGACAAGGATGGATAACTCCTGCTTGCTACCCTGGTACATGTGAATTGCAACTTGTTTATGAACTGTTTTGTTCAGTTTCTTGGGAGGATGTACCAGGAGGGCACAAGTAGTTAAATTAACCCTTCACTATGTGAGTCATGTGGTCCAGTCGTTTTGGGACCTGAAAAGGAGGAAGCGTTGCAAGCAAACCCTCTGTTGTAGCTGGATGGAGAAATAGGTATGCTTTTGAGTGTATCAGCCATGGAGAGAAAAAGAATGGTTAATAATTTCTCAATACTTCAGAGAGATGGGCTGCCATACTTTGATTTCTTGAAGCCTTATGATTTCCTGTTTTGTGGAAAGATTTCATTAAATAAATTTTCAAAGCATTTACTGCAGTGCTTTCAACAGATGTGTTAATCAATAGAATCAAAAGAAAAACAACTTAGTATTTGAAAACTATATAGACCTATTCACAGGAGACAATACAGATGCAAGAATGCTTTCCCACTTTTCACAACTTGGATTCAACTCGTTTGTAGGACAGACTCCTGAAAAGAAGCAACAGCTGCATAGTCCGATCCACATGTTGCCAGTAGTGGGACAATTGAAAGGGAAGGCGCATCATAGCGCACGGTTATAACACCAAATTTCTTATCCGGGAAACGTTCCTGGGGATGCTGTTAGCAGCCAAATGCTCACGCGTTATTCCAGGTGACTGCTTGTGTTACAGGAAACATTTGGTCTCGGGCAGTAGGGAGGCGGGTGCCGGAGGTGCAGCCGCAGCAGCAGGACGGGATGGGGTCGGGAATGGGGTGGGAATGGGGTCGGGAATGGGGTCGGGAATGCGGATGCCGCGGGCTCGGCCACGGCGGGCGGGGGCCGGGCGCCCTCTGGCGGCGGCGCGGGAAGCGGCTGCGCGCTCCGCTCGGACGCCGAAAGCAAAGCAGCGGTGGGAAATAACTTTGTTTGCTTTGAAATGCGCTGGGAGCACTGATGTAGTCTGGAAAATACTGATAAACTGCTTCAAGACGCATGGTGCAAGGGGGATGCGGTGTTGCGAAGGGCTGCAGGCCCTTGCGGGGTTGCACGCTGGGAAATGCTGGGTGGCTGCGAGTCTCCTCCAAGCCCCCGAGCCGCGCGGTGCGGGCGGCAGAGCGCGCCTGCCCCGGGCAGGAACAAGCCCAGGCTTGCCCGGAGCTCCGCCGAGAGCAGCCCAGGACGCGGGGTTGCGGAGGGCAGGCTGCCCACCTTGGGCAAAGCACGTACACTGGCTACCAGCCCCCAGAATGCATGTGGAGGGGTTGTGTGTCATACCTGTCAGCCCCAGCTGGCTGTGTGCTTCCTCCACGTCCTCTCCGAAGTGTATTAATGAACTCTCTTAGCATTTATAGTGAGAGCACTTCGATTAACCCACCTTGTGTTCCACCAAAGATGTATCTTGTAAAACCTCACCTACCTACGACAGGTCAAATTCTCATTTCTGATGGTATCTGAAGCTGCCGCCTTCCCAGAGCAGATAAAATAAAACAAATACCAACAAATATATCCGAGAAAGTTCAGATCCAGATATGTACAAGCAATTGCATTTAGAAATCATGCTTCTTATAGTAAAGCAATGATGAAAATGTGTAGTATTTAAGTTTAATGTGATTTCCAATAATTTTGTTTTGATACCATTTCACATGGTCAGCTTTTAACTAAGAACATAATTATCAAACAATTAAGAAGCACCAGAACTGTGATTTAAGACACCTACATAGGTACAAGCTAGTAAAGACACCAGTGTGTTTAATGCCTTCGTTATCATCATGTCTATTTCCAAAGCAGTTTTCACAGCCACAAAGCACTCGATTTTTAACAACACAGACTACAGAAGGAACTTTCTAAGCTCAAACATTTCCAAATGTTCCTTTAGGCTGACTGTAAATGGCATAATTTACCCCCCTCAGACTGTCCCCTAGCAACGAGTACAACCATCAACAAAGCTCCACCATTCATCTGCTGTCTGAAGTGTAAGTTGCTGAGGGATGGGAATAACAGAATTCATGAGGTTACAATACAAGAGTTAAACTCATGGTAATCAGGAAAGAGCTTTTTCTCCTCCTTTGCTTGGGACTGTCGTTAAGCAGCTTTCTTGTAAATATGACTTGACTGTTCATCAAGCAACTTCTCAGCTATGGAGCAAGTTTGCTTTAAGTAGACTCTGGAGCTGTAAACAATGTGTGCCAGGAGAAAAAGAAGGTGGTTAGAAGATAGCTTTGCTCCTCACAATATTCCATTCTGAAATGCTGTTTTCAATATTGTTCGTTTTGTCTAGACAAAAGTGGCAAGGAAATTTGAATGAGAGTAAAAAGAAACAAACCTGTATCTGCTACCAAAACCCTAAAAGTATTTGCTAATGTGCCTTGGATCAATCTGAATGCGGGGNGGTATCTGAAACATTCAGAGAGAAAGAGAGAAACTCCCACAAAAAAAACTAGAATTAACCTTTGGCACATGTTTGTTCAGTGCTGAAATTTAAGCCAGCTGCTTAGGCTCCTGAAGACACGAACATAATACAGAATCTAAAATACAAAGAGAGAGAGTTTGGGCAGAATAAATATCTCATAAACCTCTGAGTCCAGAGAAAATAAGTAAGAGAGTCAAATACACAAGGCAAACAGTAAAGTTAATACAAGCAAAACATATGGGGAGGAGATGAAGGGGCAGCAGCAGTTTATGGCCCTTTGTGTGAACTTGAAAGCAAGGGAGGAGTGCTCAACATCCCAGGCAAACACAAAATGGTGACATAACCTCCTTGCCTTGAACCCTTCAGAGAGGCCATGAGTGTTACAGCAGTGCAGGAATGCTCATGGGCCTGCAAGAAGAGAGAAGAATTTACTGCACAGCAAGGCCACAGGTATAGATCTAAGGTCACTGTAAATCAGTGGCTATTTCAGTCATTTGCCAGTAGTGTTCTGCTTTTTTACTATTATCTATTGGTTTATTTTTACATTGTTCATAAATGCAGTTGGCATACAGAAGCTGGCATCTTCCCCCTCCCTTTTTTAATTGCCTTTTTTTCCCCAGCAGTCCAGAGGGGTTCATTTCAGCTTTCAATTGTTCTATTAATTTATATTAAACCCTCACAAGATTCATAGTCCAGTGAATGTGGTTGCAACTAGAGCAACATCAAATCAAATCTACAAGCTCATCAGGTAGCCAGGCACTGATGAAAATCATAGGAGAGAACCACAGAACAGAACCACAAAAAAGAACCACAGAATATCATGGGTTGAAAGGGACCCACAAGAGTTGAGTCCAGCTCCTGGCTCTGTACAAGACAACCCCAAAACTCAGTTATGTCTCCCTCACATCAATTAAGACATTAAATTACGGCTCTGATTGAAGGTGGGCATTACAGGCCCTCCCACAGGAGGTTTTCCTGTATCTGCAGCATGCCCACGTGCCCTGCCTCCTTTCTGAACAGGACTATGAGCTGTGTATTCCTTTGTTTCTTCTGGACTCCAAAAAGAGAAAGTGGTGGAGAACACGCACATGCACAGACAAGTTCTCTAGGAAAACTTCAGTTGTGGCAACTTCTCTTCTTTGAATGCTTGCCCGGTGTTACAGGTAGGCTGTGGGTGACCCATCTCATCTCCTGCTTTCACAACTTACCTGCAATGGAGTTGATGTCCTCAAGGCAGGGGAACTGCAGTGCTGCTCTGGCATGCACAGCACTGCTCCAGGATGCCTCTGCAGCTGTAAAATGGTTGATGGGGGCAAGGCTGAACTTTGTGGCCACAGTACAGATGCCAGGAAACATCATTTAGTAAGGCAACCAATTTCACTGTGCTGGGCTGAAAAGGCAGCCACTTGCCCAATAGCACAACAGCAGCACCATGAGAACAGAGCCCCATCAGTTCTCCAGTTAAACATCTCTGCAGGGATGTAAAAACAGAGGCAAACCTGATCTGAACAGTTCCATCCTTAGCACATTAAAAGGATTGGGCCTACTTGGCACTTAATTCCATGGGAACATGATGCCTCAGCTGGGAGGGCTATGAGAGGTGAATGAATGAATAGCCTGAACTTTGTTGCCAAGCAGGCACATTACAGACAGCACCTTCTAGAGACAACACTGTTTAGATACACCAGGTTTTAGATCCTTTCACCTTCATGATACAGGAGACCTCTTTTGTGGTGATGTGCCTGAATACAGCCACACTCTGCACACATTAGAAGAAAATCTGGAAATATTCCAGATCACCTGGAATTACTTTCATTATTAGTGTGTGGGTTCCTTGAGGGACCAGGTAGTTCATATACATTCTGTCTGGTATTCCCAGTAATTCTAGGCTCAAAGCTGGAAGTTCATCCAAGGAATCAGCATCAAGTCTTTCAGCCACTGAAGGAACAGCGGGGCCTGTATGGATCTTGGCTCTCGTCTGCAAATACTGAAGGTTTGCCCTGTAAACCATACTTCAGGGCACAATGAAAATGCAATTAAGATGACTGAGCCATGCTTAATACAATACACATGCAGCTCTCTTGGGATAAAGACGAATGATTTTAAAAAATCAGCCCAAAGAAAGATCTAGAACAGAGTACTGTTTCCTAAGATAATTTCTTCCATCTATAAACTCAAACCACTCTTTAAAAAAAAGAGAAAAGCCATCACTTCTCACAATCCCAATGGGTTTTTCCCCCCTAAAATACATGTCAAGATTTCCATGAATACAAAATGAATGTCACTGGGCAGGAGTATACTCACCATTCATCTACTTCAAACTTCCATTAATATATTATATCAGTGCAGACAGGTCCTGTCAGGCTATGAGCATCAGATAACTGGGAAGACAAGTCACCATCTAACCACATTTTAGACAGCATTAAAAGACATGCAGCCTTATGTTTTACCCATCTTTTAGAGCTTCATAAAAATATAAAAACTTCAAAAAGTTCCTGATTTCATTATTATTTTGACCAAGCCCAGCAACTTCATCATAATACTTTAGTTAAATGTAGTGTTCCAAAATCCAGGATTCCTACAAGCATTATGAAAGTATCTGAAAGTCTGGAAGACTGCAGCATCAAACATCACAAGATCCAAGCACTTGATTGCTAAAGGAACAGAAAAAATCTTTAACAAAAGTGTTCCTCTGACCAACTCAGAAGAATAATTTCCTGAGCTAGAGCCTGGAAGACTTGCAGATGACTGTATGGATGAATTTCGAGAGCTTTATGCTCAAAAGTTTGACAGTTTGAGTTGGATTAGGTTCTGACTAATTAAGAAAACCTGCAAAATTGCAGATTTCCTTGTCACAATGTCTGCCCTGACACTGAAATTGCAAAAATCAAGTTTCAGAGAGTTTGTTGCAACAGCATGGGGACTCAGACTGCAGCAGCAGATTGTGTCTAATCCTGTAGTGACCATGTGCGTAACTCCTGACCTCTGTAAAACTTACTGCTGAGAACTGACCTATCACAGACATTTAAAATACACCGCAAAAAATTCAACCTTAGAAAATGTTTTTCAAATGAACTCTTTGAGGAAAAGATGTATAATAATTTCTCCCTAATGCACACTTTTATTAAAATCCAAACTGGCTGGTATGTACTCACAAAGCCCAGCGACTGAAGCTTTGCCTTTTGTGGTTGGCACAGAACCTGCCATGCCATCTACAACGTTCAGAAACAAAGTGCTCACCTACCCTTGGGTGTGATCCCCTGTGATCCTGCCTCGGATTCTCATTTCTCTTATTTCTATTTATATTGATACATTTATGCATTAAACAACATCATTGTTGCAACACTGGTGCTTTAAATGCCCAAAAGGAAATAGGCTCTTGAAAACAGAAGTAAGAAAAGGTCCTGTGTTTGCAAAGGAACTGAATAAACAACCCTTCATAGGAAGCACTGCTGTGCAAAGCCATCCTCCCTAAGGAAGCAGGATATAATGCCTAATTTCAAATTAGTATTATTTAGACTTTTGGAAAAAGGGGAAAGAAGGCGGTCATTGATTTAGACCAAGTTAACTGCTGCTTTTCAACTGAGTATTAGAATAAATTTCAAAAGATGGTGTCTACAACCATCTTTTTTTCACAAAAAATGGTATTCCAAAGGGAATCAGAGATTTTTAAAAAATACCACTAATGCTGTTTTCCTTCAGCTTAATTACTTCTTTTTTATTTTTCTAAGTCAAATGAGTCAGTATATTGGTATTCCTAATTCATCTATCTTGCATTTTGATGAGTTAGTTAGCATCACTGTTCTGCATTATGAAATTTCAGTCTCTTTGGAATAATTTCCTATCTAGAGGGTAAATTTTTAAAATTTCATCCTATTTCCCTGATTTTTTTTCTCAACAGGTGCTGCTGTAAAACTTAATATAAAATATTTAGTCACAAAATAGTATTGCTTTTATGCACATTGTTGCAAGATTTTTTTCTCCAATAAAAAGTATACCATCTTCCATAAAATCCTGAACATATTAAGAACTGTGATGCAGAGCAAAATTACACAGTGTGAAACAGGTACCAGCACAACAGTGAGATTATATTACATCAAAAAATTTTAATGGTCCCAAATATATACTCAACAACTAAGCATACACTCAGGGGGGCAAAAAAAATTATGACACAAAAGTGACCACATCTAGAATTCCACTCAATCTTTAATCAAGAAGGGACAAACAAATCCCCCACCTCAAAAAAAATTTCTGCAGTTTAAAGGGCAAAGGGAACAGATTTAAAAAAAAAGAGGAAACTTTATATTCGGCCCTCCCCCGCAGAGGTTTTTAAAACCTGTTGTAGCTTGGGTAAAATGTTCAGAATGTACGATTTCAAAGGCAGGTCTCTTTTATACAAAGAAACTGCTGGCATTCTTAACTAGTGAAGAATTATGGCAAAACCTGCCTCTTCTTCAGAAGTCTCATACATGGTCCAAGAAAGCATATTCTGATTGTAGCAACTGACCAGCCAATCCAGAGTTCCACTAACAAAACTCCTGCCCTGTTGGCTTTTTTTTTCTTTTTTTTTTTTTGTTTTGTTTTGTTTTCCATTTCCTTCCCTGAGAAAAGGGCAACATGTGGTCCAAGCTGGAGAGCTCAAAGGCATAAGTCTTTCCCCTAAATGAAGTATTTCTCCTTCTTCTGCTCCTTTGAATTGGCACTTGATTGGCAGAAATCCATTTGTATAGGTTGATCTGTGTCATACACAGTAATTCACAAAAGATTGCTGCTTTGCTGTGGGTTTGTTTTGTTTCTGGAAAAAAATCCTTCCCCAACTGGTAATGTTCTTCAGCAGTTGCCATTATGATGACTCAAGCTTTGCTTTCTTTGACAAAGGTAAAGTTTCCTCTTTATCTTCATCTTCATCATCCTCTTCATCATCATCAGGATAATCTACAAGCCCAACCAGGCCTCCCTACAAAGACAAACCCAATTATTATAATGAAGAGAATGTTTGTACATCGATAATTCATGATTGTGTTGTAACATGATGCTTGCACAGAATATTGCCATAAGCACACTGGTTCAGAAGGTTTTGAATAAAATGGTGCAGAACAAAAAGAAATCCTTCAGCCTGAATGAAAATGACATTATCTGAGAAATATTTAAATGAGTAAATCCAAAATGGGGTTTTACCTATTCAACTGGAAATACTGCCAGCTGAAATTTAAGTAAAGCCAAAAATCTACACAATTTCATTCAGTGTCACTGCAGCTCCATGTGTAACGACAGTTTATTTTTACTGAGCACAGCTGACTGCACTGAGCAATCTGGAAGCACTTCAAAAATAAATGCAGAATACCCTTCAATTTGAATTTTTGAATTATGATACTTTTAGAACACAGTTTGTCTTCACAAAAGTTGAAGTGTGCAGTGACAAGTTTACAAAGTTTAAATAACTTGTCAGCTGAAAATGAAAATGTATCTAGTATCATTAAAAACTCTCTTGTATTGCAAATACCCACAAATTTACAATTAGGTATCTTCGGACCCTTGAAGAAGCAGCATGAACTTCTGAAACTTCCCCTAACTATACTATTCTGCAATTTCTGAAGCGTCAACAGCAGTTGTAGTCAAATACTTTACTCAAAAAGTCCTATTACTTATTCAGGTTCCTAATAATGGACACCCAGACCAGAACACTTCAGTCAGTTGTACACCAAAATACAACTTGAAAAACAATTACACATATTCTGTACAGTCACATATACGTAGCACTGAGTAGATTACACTTAAAGCAACAACATCAGGTAATTAATAAAAAACCCAATTTCAACACTGCTTCTAGTTTGTGACTGTGGCATGTTTTACTCTGAAAGAAGATACCTTCTGCTTGAATCCACTAGTGTTTTTCAGTGCACTGCATGTTTCCCTTTGTAAACTGAACATTTTTGTCATCAGTACTTGAATTTGTGGAGTCAATACTGTATCCAATATATTCCATATGTAAAGACTCCATTTCAGACTCAAGGAATTACACTGTCTAGGAGAGAAAAACCTTAACAGACTGAATGGATTTGCAAGCCAATTCCATCCCTTTTAAAAAGCACTTGACTAACTCCTGGGTTATGCAAGGCGTTTCCTCCACAGAGAGATTCAGAGGAAGTGTCCTTAGGTTCTTCCATCAGCCAAACTCTTCGGATCCAGGTGTTTTCAAGAGAATGCAATCCAAATACAAACTCTTAAGCCATGTTGAGCAGAAAAAAAGCAAACCCTAAACCCCCATTTACCTTCACTAGAAGTTAGGTGAACAAGCAGTATGGTAGCATTACGAAACAAGGATGAATCTGTGTTATTCCAAGACTACCTGACAACTGACATACATACCTCACCTTTCAGAAATGGAAACACTTGTTATGAAAATAAATTCTCATTATCTGAACTGCGCTGTATCAACATCACCTTATCTGCCCCCTTGTGCTGGAAAATAGCAGTCACTCTACTTTCCTGACTAAGTTCAAACACTTTTATTCAAAAATCTGAAAAAATCCAAGAGTGTCCTAAAATGCATTAAAACTGCTAGTTTTGAATATTTACTCTAAGTTACAATGCTCTTTTGAAGTGGCCTTCTTCTACTTCAGAATGTTCCAAATCAAACCTATAAGTTAGTTCAAAGGTAAAAATGTCACACCTGGGTATTAAAAATTATTCTGGCTTACAGCAATCACCATCCAATGCAGTTTATTTCTTCCACATGGATCAGTTATAGAATTCTGAACAGTATTAAAATGGTGATAGTAGAAATCCCCATCGGATGTGCAGGGCATTGTGGTATCTACCACAATTTGGCTATGTTTCCAAAATATTTCTTTTTACCTGTCAAATATCCCGGTGCAATTTAACGTAAGTACAGTGTTGCTGTATTTCATTGTAAATATCACTGCTAATGAGAGCAATTAATGGCATGCTTCCTACTTGACCAGTCTGGGCATTAAAAAAGCTTTTATTTCTTTCATATACAGCAGGTCTCATTAAACATGCTGAAGGCTGGACAAGAAGTATACACAAACCTGACAGTCCATTACTGTTTAACTTGTCGAGATTCACACAAACTTCAGAGAGATGCAAAAGCAAATTCCTACTCTGTAACAATAAAGCCAACCTAAAACTATTCAAAATTACCTTAGTTGTAATAGCTGCCATCTGAGATGTGCTTTTAGAAACTGATCCAGGTGAGCCAGGGGACCCTGGAGACCCAGGGGACCCAGGGGATCCAGGCAGATTACTTGCAGATGACTGGCTGGTAAGGTTAGATTTTGTACCACTGGAAAATGAAAGCTTGAAACTTGGGCTCTGACGACCTGAAAGGTTAGTTTTCAGAAGAACTTCCTTTTCTTCACTCTCTTTCACTGGAAGGTTAAAAAAAAGGCAAAAGTAAAGCAGTATTATTGAATGAAATATTTAATTACAAATCACTTCACTGTTTGGGAAAAGGCTTAATACTTTATGTATAACTCAGTTAAGTGAGTCATCATAGACTTTTTGCCATACTATTGTACCACCTACCACTGGTTGTCAGTGGCCAAGGATGAACACTTTTGTTCTACCAGTGATACCACCTGAACATTGATGTAGAAAATTTTGGGTTATAAATATTATATATATTCAATACATAATATTGAATTATAACCCAAATAAAATACAGAAAAGCTTGACTATCAGCTAAGATTTTAATTCAAGTGCTTTAAGAAATCTGCAACACATTTTGTATCATTCTGCTTTTAAAGACAACAACACTTTTTTAAAGCGTGGTCTACCAAATTGATGTTGCCACTTCAAAATAAATACATGCAAATCCCTCATTGCAGTAGGACTAAATAATACAAGTTATGGAATTCATCTTCTCATCACTTACATTTTTTTCTTTCCATGAATTTACTGATAGGGTCCATAATATCCTCATCATTTTTAGGCTTGTCAGAAGGGGGCACCACTGCCTCTCCATCTTCCATATCATCCTCATCAGTATTAAACCACATTTCCTCCTCATCCTCCAGGGTTCTTGCATCCCTTCTGTACCTGTGGTTTCTCAAAATGGAGCGCATGCTGCAGAACAGAAGTTTTAAAAGCTTATATTTAAAAATCAACTTATATTAATAATAAAACTTCTACCTGACACTCAGTGACAGCTTACAGATCCATGCATTGCAGAGCAATAAAAACACCAGCAAGTCATTCCCTAATGCAAACCTTTGTATTTTCAATGCAAGTATCATTAAAAACTTCTCTGTGTAAAGAATCAAATAAAGTACAACTCTGCTAACAGCACATTCAGACTACTCGATCAGTACAGAATTCTGGAGCACACAAACAGCACTATTAAAAGTAATTTTAATAAATCTCACTAAAGTGTTGCATTCAGGTTTGGTTTACCAGTTTGCACTGGTAAATAAGAAGTTGTAAAACAAAGAGTTTGGAAATATAGACTTACTCTCTGAAAATACTTTGTAACCTGTTTGTATTCAGGGTTCAACAAGTTAAAGAAAAGTAATAAAAATCTATCTTAAATATGACTCCAGTTTTAAGCAGATACATTGAAGAGAAAGCTCTCTCTCTCTGACACATCCACCTGTTACAGCTTTTGGTCACTTATCAGTATTTTCCATTTTTCAGAGCCTTGGGTATGAACTGCTACCTCTCTCTCCCTATTTGATCTATTATCAATGTTGGTTTATCTCAGCTCCACCTTCCTTTTCTCTTTCCCCACAGAAGCAGTATTATAGTCTTGGAGCAGAGGGACAGGATGTGGCCCTTGAAGAATGGGCAGGAGAAGTGGAAGAGACATTGACAACATTTTCATTGCTAGATGTTGATTTTAACAATCAGTTTCCAACAGCAGCATGAAACTCTTGATGAAGCACTTCACAATTTACTGGATGAAATTTCATTTTTTTCAGAAAGTGTCTGTTACTGGGATCAAAACGTTAAGAATACAACCTAGACATTTGCATTACTGAGTGCAGGAGAAAGCCAGAAGGGAAAAATTAGAACATTACAAGCTATTGAGTAAAAATGCTAAACATGCTTTTAATAATAAATCCAGTTGTAGGTAAGTTGCTTGCCAGCATTATCATACATCTATACATACTGCATCACTTTATATTTTATTTAAACAAGTTCTGCTAAGAGGACAAAACTATGACTTAAATGGAACTCTAATGAATACTTTTGTGGCCTGTGTCAACAACATGTTGGGCTCCTTCATTATTAAACTATTCTTTGCTAAAATATGTAAACAGATCCTTGTTATTTCTGCATTTTATTATTTCTGGGTTTTCAGTTTAAAAACTACAGGCACTGTGACAGACCTGTGCAGCCACTACGTAAGATGCAGGAAGAAGACTGAGCTACAGACTTCCTCAAGTTCTATATTCTGTTGGATAAACTCATGCAGCACAACCACTTAGTTCAACTTAAGCCAAGAAAAAAAACTACAACTTTACTTGCTATAGTGGATGGAAATTACTGAGGAAGCAGCTGGGTGTTCTTTCCCACATATGCATTAATGTAAGTAAGAATCACAGCCTTGGATTTCACAGCTGTTTAAGGGATATGCTTAGCTGACATAAGACAAAATAATAACATCTCACTTTTAACACCTTAGTACTCAAAACTGCAAATCCTGCACATGGTCTTTGAAGTGCATCAATGTTTTAAAATAAATTTACACTTATAGTCTCATTTTAATTGTACAACTCTCAAATGTAACTATTAAGAAATCTTCTGGCAGGAAATAAAAGTCTAAAATGTCAAAATATCCTAATAGGACTAATCAGAATTAATTTTAATGTGTTTTCAAACTAATTCAAGACAGCAAAACACAAACAGATCTTGCTAACAATTCTTAAGAATAACTCATCTGTTCACACATCCAGTCATTTTGTTTAAATGAAACTAGACATAAAGCAAAAATAAATGGAGCAAAAAGGCCTAAACTTATTTTGATACAACTCAACCTTTTAACCTTGAGCAACTGTGTACTAAGGAAGGGAACTTTTGCCCTGGCAAACAGAAGGAGCAATTCAAGCTTTGCATAAGACTGCTTTTTACTCCATCAGCAAATCTAACAGGGACAAAAAAGCATTCTCTGAAAATTTCTTTCTATGTTCTATTCCTCAGGCATTTTGATAAAGCTTATCTAAATATCTACTCCCGCAACTAAAATGAAAGGAAATCTGACGTGTCAATTTTTGAAGGAAAAATCCATAGAATGGTAATTCACAACTGACCGTCTTTCAAGTCAGCAGTAGAAATCTGTTATTTAAACAAATCAACTTGGTAGAGATACTTGGTAGGCTTCCAGCCTCATGGAAGTACTGCACATAAGTTTAAGATATGATAAATTAGCATTATGACTGGTGGTCCAGCAACTAACGTTTGCTGAAAGTTGATCAGAAGCCTGTAGCAACATATTTGAAAATCACACTTTTAATCAAGTAAATTCAGCAAGGCTTGAGATGCAAGCAGGAGTCTAAATTATCTGTATTTCCCAGTATAAGAGAACAACCCACCAATAGTCTGATAAGATAATTAAATATGCTATTAAGAGCATTTAGTGTATTTTACCTGTCAAGTTTTGGATTATCTTGTCTTTCCCTTTGTTGTTCAAATCGTAGTTTCAGTCCTTTGAATGTCTGCACATAATCTACATCTTCCAGTGCCTTCCAGTAATTTTCAATTACATGAGCTGTTAACGATTTTATATCTTCCTACAGGAACAAACAAACATAAAGTGACTTATTTTAATTCAAAATAATTTACTTATTACACTATAAAAAGTATCTGAAATGAGAATGGCACAGCAAGCACTGTATTAATTAACTTATGCAAAAATGAGTATATAAGTATGTAAGTGTAATTAAAAATCTAGAGCCTCAAGTATTTGATTAGCAAAATAGCATCAATTTTCTAGCAGCATCTCCTTCAAAACATTACAAAACCTAAAGCCTGATAAAAACTCTACCAAACCCAATCCTAATATGTCTTTCCACTGTAACTGAGAGATATTTTTATAGTAACAGAGAGCATGGCGTGCAGTCCTTCAGAACAGGCTGCTCCAGCAAGAGTTCCCTGTGGGGTGTCAAGTCCTGTCAGTGGACCTGCTCCAGTGTGGGCTCCTCTCTCCGTAGGGCCACAGGTCCTGCCAGGAGCCTGTTCCAGCACAGGCTTCCCGAGGGGTCAGCGGCTCCTTCTTCAGGCCTCCACCTGCTCTGGCTTGGGGTCCTCCACAGGCTGCAGGTGGATCTCTGCTTCCCCACGGACCTCCAGTGGGCTATAGGGGGACAGCTGCCCCACCATGGACATCACCAGCACCATGGACATCACCATGGGCTGCAGGAGAATCTCTGGCTCTGACCTGTGCCCGTGGCACGTTCATCTCAGAGCCAGCTGGCATAGGCTCTACTGAACACAGGGGAAGTGTCCAGCAGCTTCTATAGAAGCCACTCCTTTAGCCACTGCCCACCGGTGCCACTGCAAACCCAGTACACCACTGTACAAGTCATGACCACCTATATAGATGAACTTTTTTCACAGCTTCAAAACCAGTTTTCAATCAACTCTTCCACGACGATCAGGTCATCTTATTAATGAATTACCTTGAGTCCCAACTCAAGGAAGTAAGAGGCGATCAACACTAAAGATTTCAAGAGGTGACAATATATGGTGACTTATTCCTCCACAACTGTCTGCACCCTAGCCTGGCCCCATTTACCACATTTACAGTATGTACAGCATCTAGTCAGAATCTGGATGCAAACAACAGCAAGGAAAAAATAGTACTGTGCAGATAGCCAAACTGGCATGAATATTTAAGAGACTCCCCATGGAAGGAACTTGCTAGCACTCCATTAAAATAATCAAAAGAGACTGGTATCTCTTCTGTATAATTCCATATTCCATTGAACTGACATTACAGAGCACAGCTAAATTTGATAGGTTTACAGCAATAGTTTCTAATTACATTCCTGTCATAACAAGCCCATCCAATCTGCATGATAAAATTTGTTTAGTGCTGCCTTTCCAAATCTGCGTACTGTGAATACAGTATCAAGTGAATTTAATCTTCCAGTAATGGTACTGTTTGAATGTAAGAAAGAACATGTACAAATATGTAATAGTGGTAAAAAAGAAGGTTCATATAAATACATCATCATAGGGTCCCATTATGATAGTGTACTTTAGGGCAAAAGCAAAAAAAAAGTAATCTTGAATTACAAGACTAAACAACGCAGCAATTATCTTCAGCATATAATAGCACTCACCACTCTGATAAATTCAAACATCTCTATTATGGCAGAGTTCATCAGATTGTAACGGGAACCATTATTTAGAAATGCTTTGACCACGGGTTCAAACAAAAAGCTTTTCATTATGTAACGGTTGTAGAATTCATCCTTTAGCCCAATTATCTTTCTCTTGAAACGAAGGGCACCTGAAATACAAGTGTTGTCAAAAGAGTTTTTAAATTTAAAAACAAAATTGCAGAAATTACTCAGCATTAGTCAGGGCAATTTACAGCCTCAGTTCATATACAGTAATACATTCAGTTGTTCTCTGCTTCTCAATAGTCTTGACTATACCGCTGAAGATTACTTACCTGTTCTATCATAAAGAAATCCTCCATCATAACTGTACAAATGAAAACACCTCTGTTCACCAAAAAATTAATATAGTATTGTTTAATTGTAATACTACTAATATAAGTATCTGTTTTCAATTTTTTAAATTACTTATGGTAAAGGTAAAACATTTTCTCAGTAAAAGAATTCAGAAATTTGCTTATCATCTCTATTGTTCAAATGTTTGGTTAGATTTAATTAGCTCTATCTAATTAGAATATAAATGATCTCATTTTAAAATTGGTAAATGATATTTTATTCACACACATAGTAAGGCAAAGTTTTGATTTACAACCAGTTTAAAGCTCTTTTTGAAACTCCAAAGTGTACACAAGTGAGTGAATGTCCATGCATAAAGAGAAAGTATAGTATCACATGACAGCACATTTTGCTTAGCAACCATGTGTACAGGTTATGTGGTTACAAAATGTAAATGGTACTTATTGTATGGTATTGCTCAGTCAGCCTAAGGCTTTGATTTTTTTAACTCTATGTGCACAACAGAATTACAGAGAAAATCTCTTACTTGCCTCCAGAATTAAGTCTGCTTTGACACTACTGAGTTGAGCGTGGCCAAGAAACTACCAGTCTAAAGAGCAGCACACTGAACTTCTGAGCAGTTTAATGCAGTCAGGTAGTCATAGCTCTAATTAAGTAACTCTGATAATTTCCACTAAAAACCATCAAAACTTAAAATGTTCTCTTAGTATATTCAATACTGACATACCACCTCTTCACTCTCCACTGAGATGAAGCAAAATCCTTCTTTTTTTTAGGATAAAAATGCATCTATAAATACAAAATTATTTACTAATAGTAAATATACTATTAGTATATAAACAATATATAATATTGATATATTTATAATCTAGTATGAGAAACATAGACTATAACAGTAGAACTTCTGTATTCAGTCAAAAATTGTCATGATTTATAAACAGTTTTTTCCCAGCAGAGTGAAGACGTGTATCAGTCCACATTCACAAAATTCTAGTTTATTCCTCAGCTTTCAAACTTACACAATGCCAAGAAAGCGTGCTTTGAAGCCATGAGAACGAGCACCCTTCGCAGGATATCTTTGTTAATAATGTAGTTTTTTATGTGATAGGTATGATGTTCTACACAGAAAGTTAGCAATTCCAGTATTAATGCCAAGAGTTGGGCTGTCTGAAAATCATCTGTAATAAAACAAAACCAAAATAATTAAACGCATCTGGAATACTGCCTTCAGAAGCTAACTTCAAATATCCCAACTGCACTCCAGTAAACATTTCAAAGTTTTTTTATTTTCCCACAGACATTTTATGGAACATGCTGCAGGATGTTTATTCTTTAAAACAGAAATTGAACAAATCTGTTATGGATTGAATATTTTCTATGAATACAGATATGGCAGGAAACTCTCTCAAAATATGGAACCAATTACAGTTTTCTTAAATTGATGTTTGAAGGTTCAGAGTACAGAACTTAATCCTAACAAGAGCAGTCAGGCTTATTTAACCAAATCACATTATGATATCTACATATCTAGATCATAAACTATTGCCCCATATGCAGTGTTTTGACTAAATTTACACCAAAAATGTGATCTACAATGCCTTTTAACTAAGGTACTATGCAAGAAATATCTCGAGGTCTTTTAAAACTTGTAGTAAGAACTGCTGCTAGTAGCCAGCATGAACAATTACTTCATCACTGATCTCTGCTTTCTTTGTCTGATGTAGAAATAATACTCTCAAATTCAGCACACCTTCCCAGGGGAAATGTTGCAACATTTCTAGTAATCCCTGACCTTAAGAAACCATTTAGACATGTTTAGAAGTCTATGTCAGTGAACTGCCCCATGAGTTCCTAAAAACTGTACAAGTATTTTATTTTTTTGCTAAAGCCAAATTTGCAGCAAATGTTCACTTCTTAAATCAGGTCTCTCTGCAGAGATTTGTACTTATGCATTATTCAAATGATTAAATATTGAATCTGCATTTTACTTTGCACTATGTTTCACGATCTCAGATTCAAAGTTTCTAGATGGAAAATGTCCTTTGACAATTATTCTAAACACTGACATTCAACAGCCTTGATGTGCCCAAAATCCAGTGTCATTACCTTTGCTAGGCTTGTCCTCTGTAGTATTGGCCAATAAAGGGGCTGTCAAAACATGCATACAATGTTTGTAGAAGAAACCCAAGAACTCTGTCTTTTCTGTTTTCTAAGGAATGAAAAAAAATATATGTAACACATATCATCAAATACCCTAAAAAATCAAACGTAATTTCATTTGAAGGTATTTACTTACATTGGCAGTGGCAAGCATATTTTCTGGATCAACTAAAGTACGAAGCAAACCCATGAGTAGCACTGCTCCTCCAAGTTCTGGATCCGTGTCACAAATCATGTGTTCTATAATGAGGTTAATGAGTAATATATCCTAAGGAGGGGGGGAGGAAAAAAATCAATTCAAATGCTACTCCCTCGCACCAAATCTGAAATTATACAATGCAACAAGTACCTGTGAACAGGTGAACTCATCTCACCTAACAGAACTCTTTAAAACACAGCAGTTCAGTGTCCTGTTACCAAAAACCAAATTACTTCTTCGAAACTAGGGCTCGTGTCATTCAGAGTCGTAAATATACACCAGTAACTTCAAACCCCAGTAATTTCAAAAACAATACACCCATTTCTGAGGACTCTTCACTTACATCGTCATTTTGCTGTGCTTCCTGCATGACAAATTCTCGTACCATGGATGGGTTGTATTCAACCAAATATGAGAATATATCAGTGGCTGCACTTCGTACTTGCGCATCATCCATACCCTGGAAAAATCAAATAAAGTAGTTTCGTTTTCTTGAAAAGGTTAAATGGAACCAGAAAACATACAGCTTTAATTTCTTCTCACAAATCACACCTAACAATTGCTGAAACCATATTCTAAAACTGAGTCAACTCTCACTTCTCTGTTAATTTGAAAACAGTTGGACAAAATAAATTTTATGGTTTCCCTGCCCTTTGATAGATTTCCCTATTTTCTTACTTATTTGGATACCTAAAAGCAAGCAAAGCTAGGAAAGCAAATAGGAAAACAAAAACTGAAGAATGCCAGGGTACTTACCAATGTCATACTCTAAAAAGCTTTTAAAGTTTTACAAAAATATTCTGAACCTTCTGAATCTTAAGCTAGGACAAGCCAAGTGAAGCAAACAAAAAGAAAACCACTTGCTGAAGTTTGTGCTGAAGTTACTTCTAAAAAAAAGCCTCTCTGAAGATAAACAAAGCTGTTATGACAAACAGAATTGAAAAGACTTACCAATATGACTTCTAGTGCAGGCAGTATGCCCATATTTGACAAAGTTTTGAAAAATGCATCTCTGTTTTGAGGTTGCAGCGTTTGTGAGAATGCACAAAACTCTTTCAGAAAATTTACCTGAAAACCAGGAATATACTAGTTTAGTAATTAAAAAGAAAAAAAGGATTCATGTGTCACTTTGTGGTAACTGTCACATATTTTACAGATTTCTTACCAATTCCTGTCTTTTCTCCTCATCTGTGGCTTCATCTGTTAGTTGTGCAAACAAGTCTGTCAGAAATTTTTCATCTTCCTACAAAAGCAAAACAATTCCATTTGTTTATTTGACAATATCAAAAGGCATCCAAGTATAATATAAAGTTCTAGACCACGCTTCCTGGAATGAAGAGAACGTATGTTTGTATACTGTAATTAATCACACCAGTATCAACTTTCTAATTCAATTTTCAAGTAAATTAACATGCATCTTGTTTTTGAGCTTCAATCATGTTCAGCATCCCTCCACCCCCGAACAATTTTATCCTCAATTATAAGGTTTGTTGCATTGCCTTCTAGTTGCCCTTTTCCTACTTTCTACTGCAACTCTCATTGTTTTTTCTTTGACTTCTTCAACTTCCTTCCCCCTTGTCACATGCCAGTCCCCCTAAATCACACTACCCTTGGCCAGCTGTTTACATACATTTATAAACAACATCTCCCACACAGCCCTACACAGTCGCACGCATACATGCGTATCTTTGGAATGTTATTACATCTCTGAAGCAGAACAAAAGCAAGGACACAATGAAGGGAAAGCTGCCTAACATCAGGAATGAGGTGAGATTCCTTCCCCCTCAATGTTGTGGAAAGGGTGAATTCTAGAGACCAAATCAAAACAACTGCTCCTATTACAAACAGAATTTATTGGACATTCTGGCTGACAGCAATCAAAACCCATTCCATTATTTTCACACAGTTGTATCTTAGCAAAACTACAAAAAGCTGCAAACATGTTACAAATGTGTATTTAGATTGAAAGAAACAGCAATATTTAGCTTTCCATAACCTTTACAGTCCTAACAAGGAGATTATTAAGACAGAAATAAACCTTCTCCCATCCTGTTCTCAATATTATGCAGTAGAGTGAGGGAGCACTTGCTTGAGAAAGGTTCCTGTACATCAGGTACTAATACATTTTTTCAGAAAGCTGCCAGTGTTGTTTCTTGTGAGGTCAGTAACACATGGATATGCAACATCCCTCCGTCCCAAAACCACAGTGCCAGAAATCCAAGCTGCTTTGCTCATGTTTGCACTGCATAAGCAAAACCATGAAAGTACTTCAGATAGACACACACAAACTTTCTTATGTTGTGAACTACCTCAGTACCTCACCCAGGCTCACCACGCAGCCTTGCTGAGGATGAGTACCTCAGTTCTGACAGCACATCATGCTAAGGCTGCTACAACACTGCCACAACACAATCAGCATCTCTACATGGGACTGCACAACACAGATAAACACAAAACAGGTTGGCATGAGCTACTACATCTCACTGCACTATAAGATAAATGTTGTATTTAGAATACACCACGTTTTCCCCTTGTCTGATGCTGAGCTGTGCTCCTAACCTGACCCAACAGACAATGAAAAAGAGTGATTTCTGGACACAAGTTCAGGCGCTGTTTCTGTGACTGCTTCAAAATCAAAACAAAAGGAGATAAAAGAGAGGTCTCATTTGAAGTATACCAAAATTCACTCTGGAGGATCAAGCACAGATGTAAATTTTGACTTCCAGATATCAACAGTGAAATATGCTCAAAACAACTATTAAGGTATTTGATTTCAAGAAACATACCTTAAGCTTTGATGGGAGAATGCAAAGGTGTTTGACTACCTGCTATCCAGCTGTTATATAGCCTTTTAAGTTTTCTAATATTTAACTCATTAGATATCACAGGTAACGTAAGAAACCCACAGTTGACCTACTGACATATTTAGTCACTGAAATTAAAAAAACCCAGACCAAACAAAATCACATAAAACCTAGTTCTGTTGAAGATTATGCAGGTGCTTTTCCATCATTAGCAGAGCATTTAAGAGAAGGCCACACAGTTTGATTTCACTTATTGTTTCGCTATTTTGACCAAGACGTAGAACTAATCTTATCTATGAAGACTATTGAGAAGATGCATGCTTATCCCCAGTTGGAAAGCATAACCCCTATTTCCATTCTCACTGTGAAAGCAACTTTTCCCCAGTTCCATGGTATATGAGAGTAAGGGCAAGTCAACTATCTTAGAGTGATCACTGTGAAAAAATAATGGAAACTTCAGCAGCAGATAATCATAAGTAGTGTACCTCTGCCAAAAAATCCAAAACCAAAACCAAAACCAAAACAACAAAAAAAAGATGATGAAAAAAAAAGTATACACTATTACCCAAAGCATCAAACTGGGGGTTCTATATTGTGGACGCAGGAGAGACCCTGTACTGTTGGTGATATGTGGGTCTCATTTATGAGCCACTTCAGTGTCCTAGAGACAGAGTCAGCTGGGGAAGCTGCACATCTGGCACTAGCGGCAGAGCAGCACAGGCAGGAGCTGGCTGGGCAGGAAGGTGTGGGCAGGACCCCAGCTCAGCTCTCTGACCAGACCCTGCCACAGCCCTGACCTGCTCAAGATGTGGTTGTCTGCAGCAGAGGGCAACCCACTCACCCTGGTACTGGGCTTGCAAACATATGGGAGTTGCAGAGGGAACTTAAAACTGGCAAGGGATAAAGCCTTCAATGCTGGCATTTAAATTTTCAGGAAGAATTTGCAGAAGTTCTGTACATAACCATTCCAAATATAGACTACAATACAGTATTTTACAATTCTGCATTAAATATAATACTGGAACATTCTCCATGCCATGTCCTCTTCTCCCAAACCCCATTAAATACCTTGCAGTTTTAAATTAACAAGATTACCTGAAATCTCTAGGCTCCAGAACAACCATGACCTACTTAAAATCAGACAAATTAAGATAGATCTCAGTGATTGAAACATCCCACCCTTGCATGGATAATATGCAGTAAATGGCACTTATTCCAAGAAAATAAAAACAACCTATTACCAACTTCACACTTACAGCTTAGCCCTGAAAAGCATTTAGCATTTATCTCATTCCAGATGCTTAACAAAAGGCAGACGGGTTGCTTTTCCTGAGAAAAAACCCAATCCTCTCAAATATATACGGAAAATTGTCATTGCAAAGAACATTCTAAATACAAGATTCTCTCTCTCAAGCTGCAAAATTACTGACAAGGGCAATATATCTAAAGAAACATTCCTGAACAACACTGCCAAGACCCGTGGAAATGCACAGTCTGAGAGCAGAGTTCACATACTTTAGAAGTCACAAAGCACCAAACACAGAATGATAGAATTACACAAATTTAAATGCTTTATTTTTATTTTTTAAGTTGAAAAAATCCCTCAAAGTATGTCTGTGAACACAGTGCAAACACATAACTCTCTGCAGTATGTGGTCTTTTCACACAGACAAGTATCAAAACACATTTAGCTGTACCTTAGAAGCTGTGAAGGTCACAACTGTTTTCCAAGAAAACCAAACTGCAAACAATAGTTTATGATGTAATTGTGGATTCTAGGTACTTTCCCCAGGCACAGAAATTATTAGAAGTGCAATACTTAAACTATGTGTACACCAGACACTAAGTATACTCATTTATGCTTTGTAAGATCTAAGTAGATGTTTCTACATTTAGTACATTTCAAAGCTCATGAAGATAAAAACAAGCCAGGCCAACTACCCACTCAATCATTAATGACTTTAAAAACAAGAAAACCCACAGAGAAGCTAAGGTCACAAAAAAGACACTATTTACATTCGTGATTCAACTTACAAAGTAGCCCTCCTCCTCCTGAAAGGCACTTAAAAAAGGAGTCTTCAAAACCAGGCATCTCTTAAATGTAATTACCATTCAGTTATCAGGTGGTTTTGTGTCTGATATTACAGATAAATGACACATACTTTTCTCAAAAAAAAAAAACTTTTCTCAAAAAAGTATTTTTTAGAAAATACATACAAAAAACATACTTTTCTCAAAAAAAAATTGAATTGAAGTGAATTGAACACGACCTAAACTGGAAAGAGACCACACATTCCATCCTATATTCTACCTCCATATTCATTTTGGGCAGAAAAAAAATTTTAGCCCATAAAGTGAAATTTTCATAAAACATTACTAGCAAGCAGATAATCACCACTTCAAATACACATTCCTTCCTGCTTCCTTAGTTTAAAATCTTTATATCAGACTGTCTTTCCACACATGCCCTCATCATGCACTACTTTCACTTGAATCAACATGCTGGAAAAGTAGAGAGATTCACCAAATGACTTTTGTAGTTTCTGAATATGTGGAAAATAATTTTCTACAATGAAGAAGTTAATCCCAAAAATCATGAACATGCACCACTTGCAAATGTCTTTCACCAAGTAATTTCCCCCAGAAAGTGGTATCCTTTTACACCTTTTTCAAGGTGTATTTTGCTGAAAGTAAATCTCCAGTTATTGCTGAGCCAACTACTATAAGAAAGCAGACTAGATTCGGGCAAAATTACCAGCATGCACTAACACAACTCTTCCTCCAAAACAATTACAGATAATTAAGTTTGCATCCACAGGACTCTGTTAAGAATAAGCAACTATCTGTAAAACAACTTTCAAAATTAAAAGCTGTCTATCATTACACATAAATACAGTAAAATATACATATATACCTAAATACCTGCAATTTTTTAGCTCTTGAAAAGGGATATAGAACTATCAGTAATATGAATTCTGTATCTAAAAATTCTGATTTACCAGTACAATAATACCATCTGATCACTGCTGTACCAGGCACAAAAACTATTTTAATATATATCCAATTTTCCCCTTCTACCCTCCACTTTCCTGAAATTCATGACCTTGAAGTCTAAATGCACACATCCAAAAGTAATCCTAACAATATTCTTCATTCTGGAAGATAAAGACATTGCATGGTCTTGCTGGCTATGACATCTCAAGACTAGAACAGGCTGGACCCCAAGCAGTAAGATAATATTAGTAGGGGCTGAAACTGCAAAAAAATGTTATATACCTCTTTCAGATCTTACCCATTGTGAATGAGAAAATGTGCAATTGAGTAATTTTCACAGCAGTTGATTCTGCAGGCTGGGAATACTGTTTTCATGGCTTTACTATTCATCATGCAACAACAGTATCTAGGTTTAGTGAGATGTTGACATGCTCACTTAAAATTACCTATCTTATAAAATAAAACCACAAATAAACTTACCTCCAGTTCTTAGAAAAGCCCATCAATATAAGCACATTTTTATATAGTTTATGAGAAAGCTAACCTTCATGAAGAAGGAAGGAAGAATATAGTTCATAACCCTAATGCCAAAGGTTATCTATTTTCTATTTTTAGTTTTAGCACAAAAGAGCAACAGTTATTTTACATACCAAGGAAAGCAAAATTATTGAAGCAAGTATCTTCCACAACTACAGAATTTATTTTTTTTAAACATGTGTGAAGTCTCTCTAATAAAGCCAGAACTCTGAAGAATCAGCATATTCTCATCTACAATATTAATTATAACTGAAAAACTAACTTTAAATGTCAATGACCTTAAATGACCATGGCCTATCTTGACAGTAAATGCCTTAAATAAAACACAGTGGTAGTTTTGAGTAAAGTCACTCAGCTTGTCAAGAAGCATAAGACACAATCTGTATGGTTTTGTACAAACTTCTATTCACTTCTCTGAAACAACAGTTTGGCTGAGTTAATTGAGAGTACTGTAAGGTGCCACTTTGGTTAATGCACAGCCTGACATGGAAAGGTCTCATTACAGCTCATTTTTTTTCCATGATGGAGGTAAGAGTTTGTCTTTTCCTTTCCTTCACAGCCAGAGAGAGAGAGAAAAGAACAAAATATCCAACAACTCAGTTGTACACACAAGAGTTGCAGGACGTCATGGGATATCAGCTACTCAGGGAGTTTGCTTTTATCCTGCTAAATGAAACCTCCCAAAAAGCGATCTCTTTTGTCACATCCTCAATGGTCCAAAAGAGACAATATAAAGTCAACAGCAGAGGCATTAACAGCCTTTATTATTAATCTACTAAGAACTTGAGACTCGTCCATGGCTTCCGATAAACTACCATGAGGCATCCCAGAGTCTTTTCAATTAATAATGACTTCTAAAAGAAACCACTTTTAAGTACACGTGTAAGGTTAGTGAGCACCAAGATCTCAGAAGATCTAAAATAACAAATGCCAGGAACTACAAAGAACAAGATATGCTTCATGAAGTAACACCCCCTGCATACACACCAAGTATTGTAATACCAGCTACAGGAATGTATGATGTTAAACCACACACCAGTGAAGAAAGCCCTTAGGAATTAGTTATAGAAGTGAAGTCAACAAAATCAGTCCTTTAATTCAGTTCTTAGAGCATTATTTATTCTGAGTAAAGAAATAAGAAGGAGTAGTATCATACATTTTATACACAGACTGTAGGAATGGGGGGTGAAATGGAACTAGAGTGCAGAGATTACAGAGAAGTGCAACCTGGCCTATTGCTCTATGAATAAATAAATAAATAAATGCCAGGTAAGTAGGCTGAAACCTTGGGTTAAAGCTACATTGCAAGAACTTGAAAAATCAATCAATCAAGCCTTTAAAACTCTTAGAAATCCAATGGACACATAATTTGTGCATCTTTCTTAATTCCCTCAAAACCAGAAATTGATCAACAGTGTCAAATTATTTCTTACAGATTCTTACTTATAAATTCAGGGAGTTCTCCCTCCTTGCTAGAGAGCTGTACTGTGAAAGTACTAGGAAATGCAGTATAGCACAGGGTGTATTATCTTTCTTATGTGGTCTCATTCTGGGCTCCTCAAAGCTGTGGAAAGCACTTCAGCAATTCCTAATGTTTATCTAACTTTGAAATGCAATGTTAATTCTTATGGCTCCAACATACACAAAGTATACTTTATTCTCAACCATAGAGACCAGCAGTGAAGATAACATTCAAAAATCTGCTGTCAGACAACAAATCAAAATCAGATCTGAGCCTTTATTTCAACTGTAAACTGCAACTAACAAGTCTGGCAACAACACAAAACCTTGATACTTAAACCTACTCTATATCTATTAACCTAACACAAGTTGTAAGAGACAGAAAAAAGGAAACTCATCAGTCTCTAGCCCTCAATAAAGTTATCTCGGGAGGTCTGGCAAACACACCCTTAATAATTTTGCAGGATCACACCCTCTTTTTCCTTGCCCAGTTTTCTTTTTTGAAGCTCAAGATCTCTCTCAGAATCAGTCTCAGCCACTGTCACCAAGACTTCTGAAAAATTCTTCCCCTCCTCCTCCTCAAGTCAAAATGTATTATCTTCAGAAATTTGCTTTTAGCAACCTTTGCAAAGAGGGCAAGACATTTTTGAGACAACAGTCATACTGGATGCTCCAGTTGAGACCCCGTAACTGAGTCTTTTCCAACATTCTCTCAAAGTCAGAGAGTTCTTCAAATTGGCAACTCCAAAATGCTTAAGGCCTTCTAACCGTTTCAGATAAGCAACTGTGCCTTTGTTTATCAAGGACACACATCCAGACATGAACAGTTTGGTTCACCTGGGCATAAGCTGGGGCCTGGTACTACTGAAGATGCCCAAGGTATTTCACCTGACAGATTAAAGCTTCAAGAGAGTGGATTAAGTAATATCCGTATTCTGATAACCAAGTGTGATGGAGGAAAAGTTGTGAGGCCTAAAATTGTGCTTTGACAATTATTTGCTCTATGAGCTTGCAAAAGGAATTTTCACTCTCCTTCGCTTTATATATTTTCCATTAAATTATACAGGGTACATCCTGGGAGTCAAACTGAAGATAAATAGGATTAAAAAAATCAGTAACATCTAATACTTGGTCCATTTCTCCAGATCAGACAGCCCCTACAAAGACAGTGTCCATTTATTAAACTCTGGGAGAAAAAAGACAATGATAATTAACTCCTACAAACCAAAATACATGTGCTGTAACACTTTGCTGAGTTAGCTGAATGCTCCCCTTACAGAGATGTGCCACCAACTTCTAACACAGTTCAGAAAGTTCATGGGGTGGTGCAGAACACCTAAGACATTGGTAAACTATGTAAAGCACCGAACAATCTCTTTACATTTGCAGTAGGACAAATTTAATGAAAAACTGGTAATTCCAAGCACCATTATTTAGGGATTTATTAAGACTAACTAAGAAAACATTCAAGCATCTGAAGTGGTCTTATGTTCTTAATCTGTACTTTCCACACAGCTAATTTAATTTACTTCAAAATTAGGAACAGCTACATTGTGGTAGCTGTGGTATATTGTGAAATTTAGGCAGTGATTTTTTCCATGGTAACAAGACAAAAGATATCCCTAAGTCTAGTGACTAAAAAGTCCCAAAACACAAAAACAACAACACTCAAAACTCCTATTAAAATCAAAGATTCAAAGTGCAAACAGTACTGTTCATTCTAAAGAACTTCATTCAATATTCTACAAATGTGCTCCTATTAAATCAGTTACAGACAATCTAGTCCAAATCCAGAAATGAAAGAGCGTGTATCTGACAACTGAGTACTCAAATCCATGCCTTTTCTGTCACACTCCACAATCACTTACAGAATCATGGAAGTGAAGGTTTGGAAGGTTCCACCAAAGCCCCTCAATCTTTCCAGGAGTAATCACCCAACTTTCTTTGCCCAAGCACAAGTAAGAGACTATGAATTTTTGAAACTTACCTGTAACATGCCAACTATTTCCACTTTATTAAAAAAGATGAAAGAATGAAGTGTTGATAGCATATTTTCCTCAAAAACTGAGGGAGTGGGTAGGACCATATCTTGAATATACTGTACTCTGTATGTCTGATGTATTTTTTGCTTCAGCTCTGGATCAGAAATAGGTATGACCTCTTTAAATTTTGCTGTTTTAGTCAGAAATTCCCTGTGTTTCCGTGACTGTGATAAAGACGGATCATATTCTAGGCATCCAATTACATCCATTATACATTCCTCGGAAAACATGACTTCAAAAAGTGCAGTTCTGTTCAAAAGGAAAATTCCCTTAATAATTTCGTATAAGTGGTGTAGTCCTTCAATGTTCTCCAAGTCTTCGCACACATGAAAAATTTCTAAGAGCTTCTTAATATACCCCTCATTTTCCAGTGCTAGCGCGAGTTTTTCACGACGCAAGGGTGAAGGCAGTGAAGATGCCACAAGTTCTGCGATCTCTTCTAGTCGGCTGAGTTCACAGGATGGCAATTCTAGACCTGGTGATGACATATCATCAAAGCGCTCCTCCTCAGATTCATCAACAAGATCCTGAGTAATATCGACAGAAGGGTCTTTGCCTTGAACCTGCAAAATAAGATGTGTCAAAAAGTGGAGTTTAATTTTACTGGTATTTGAATGCTTTTTAAAAAAAACCATTTAAGTATCACACATTTTTTATTTCTATGGGCAAAAATAGAAATGCAAATCTAGTCTGACATTGAGTATAGCTGGTTTGGAAAATAAAAGAGCTAATGGGAAGATTTCTTCAAATAGAAAGCTTTATAGAACTGTTTCTACTACAGACATTTAACTTTATTTTTTAAAAATGAGTGGAAGAAAAAGGAAAAAACCCTACATTTTCTAAGTACTTCAAATAAAAACAGAAATTCGCAATTATTAATATGGATGGCAACTTCTTAATAGACTACTGAACTAAGCTGTGTGTTTCCAGTCTTTATTCTCTGCAGACAGATTTTCAAATGCAAATCAGTATTACTTATTCTAGTGATAGCTTTAAACATTTATCTATAGGCTATTAACTGCTCTTGATGCTTTTCAAAGCTTCCCCTACCTCCAATAGAGGAGAAAGGCCAGTCTTGCTAATTTATCTGTTGTTTTCAGTTCTAGAGAGCTGCAAGTCAAAGTTTGTTACTGTGCACTTTCTAAATATTCAACAGAGACACAGAATTTTCTCTTAAGAACAAAAAAGCTCAAACCAACCCTGACAAAAGAATAGTGGAAAACTGACTGTCAGAAAAATAATGCATAGGACTTGCAAAGATCTCTTCAGAGATATGAGGAAACTGTGGAAAGTATGAATTAGTAAAAAAAATGCAGAGATGCTTGTGCACCAGAGTGTATCAGCCTTAATCACATCTTAATTTTAGCATCTGCTTGGAGCCTGATGTGTCAAATTCAGAGAAGCACTGCTGTGCAGAACAGTAGAAGGTACTGCTGCTTTTTAATCTTGAAATTCAGCAAAAAACCCTTGGGAGAAATAATGCTTCATTTATAACAGCAAGCCTATACTCAGAATGCTGCTAAACCCCACATATTGTTCTGCTTATACAGCAGCAACCACTTTCTCTATAAATGGTATCAAAGCTTTCCTTTTAGAAGAAGTTTTAATGACTGCGGAAGCTTAAGATCTATAAAGTACACGAGACACAATTACAAAGCATAGCCTCAAAACAGGATGTAAAGACACTGGTTTCCGACAAAAATATTAGATCTTTACATGAGGGTGAGGAAACTGGGCTTCTTATCTGGGTGTTTCCTGAGAACAAAACTTCCCCCTTTCCCCACTTTGTTTCTGTCCCCAGCTTTTGGGCCATTGACTGCTGAGGTTCTTAGAAATGTTTCTGTACTTATTTAGTAAGTAGTAAGCTGCTGAAAAGACTCATTCTTAAAAAAAGGAATAATCTATACACACGTAATTGTGAAACCAGATTTCTTTTGCTTTGTTTCTGAAATCACTAAGAACAAACTTCAAAACATGGAGTAGGAAGAACTGGATGTTTGTTAAGAACAGAAAGAGAGTGCAGAGAGAGATTTAGAGTACTTTACAGAAATCCCACATATTGTAGCACAGAATTAAGAGAAGTTGTAATGCTTGGAAGGGAAGAAAAAAACCCAAACAAGAACTAAGAAAGTGGACTAATATCAGTGAATATATTGATAAACTCTTTTGCGTCAAAACCTGAATAATATTATTCACAAACAACACTGATTCCATGCCTATACAGCCATCTGGTTGTAATGGTAAAACACATATGCAAATATATACATGCCACATATACATTGTTTGATTTCTTAAACATTATCTTTAAGGTGATGATACAGGGATGGAGCTATCTCCCACTATCAGATCAATCTTTCATAGCCTGGAAACATTTACATGGAAAAAAGTTCTGAGAGAAACTCAATATTCCCCTCACCTTAAGCAGAAGAATGAGAAATGTATAAAAAGAAATGTAAATAAAATATGGTTTTATTATATATATCATATATAAATTTATCTATTGTATATTCCATGAGAAATACATTGTAAAACTCACTAAGAGCTCACATACATTTCTTTCTCTAAAATAAAACTTAATAGGTAATCTTTTCCCTTATGGCTACCCTGAAAAAAGTTAATTATGACATTAATTGTTAGGCAACTTTTTAAGCACTCATTTTGACCTATACTTTTTTGAGCGAAAATAGAGCTAAAAAGTTATGTTGAGTAGAAAGACCTGAAAATGCTCTAAAAACCTACCCAAAACTTAGATTACGTTTGTATTAAATTTCCAGAGGAAGGAGAGAAGTTTTCAAATTTAAAAATGCAAAATTTGGGAGAGCTGGCTAAAACAGTAGTTTTTACTTTCTATCTGCTATTGTTCAAACTCTCAGAACAGCCTATAAGTTTTGAACACAAACATTTAGATTAATGAGGTTGTCTCAATCTTACATTTATCAAACTTACCTGACATATTTTTTCCCATATTTCATCACAACCTGCTTTTTCTTGAAAGCTAAGTGCCAAATCATAATTTTCAGCTTCAGACCACACAATCAAGGTATCCTTTAAAGAGAGGGAGAGTATTTTCAGGCAATATATTTCAGATTTTATTAACCTAAATAGTGTTTAAAGAGTAAAATTTTAAAATAAAAACAACCTGACACTTAATTATGACAGGACAGTATTACAGTACAAACCCAACCATCACACTTCATAAAATTTTTATAGGTTGATATGATTAAAAACATTCCTGCATAAATCAGAACAAAGAAGTTCCAGAAAGATATCAAAAGTTTTCATTCTTACTTTATGTGACCACAATATTGTAAATCTCAAAGAAGTTTGACCTAGAAAATGCACTTCTAATTCAATGCATTCTCTAATAAAATACAGTAAAAAAAGCAACAGGTTTTGTGGGGGTTGTTGTTAGGGGTTTCTTTATTGTTTCTGTTGGACCACATAAAACTGTACTTTTTGTGTAGGATCAAAGTTACAATATATTTTTTCATTTTTGTAGGCTCCAGAAGATGCTCTGCTAATGCACAGAACAGCTGTTCAAAAGCTAGTCCCAAGATGGCTACAAACTCTAAAGAAGAGAAACACCACAGTTCACTGCCTGGGACTACCCGCGCCCACGACACTGAACCACACACGAGAGTTTTCTTTGTTCTAAACGACAATTTTAGAACCAAGTTTTGCCCTAGATTTCTAGAAATCACTTGAAACCCTGCTTAGCTATGGTCACTTCCCAGAGACTGAAGTTCTTGTCTACCTACTAGGATAGTTCAAGAGTTTATCAGAGCCCTCATATTGCATGCAAAACCAATATATGAAAGTGGAAGCTGTGCTGCGAACAGCAATGTCACACACTGACAAGGTATTTGATCAAGTAGTTTACGGAGAGTCTACTAAATAACTCTTAGCATAACTAAACAGAAAATAAAACTAAATTAATAAAAGAAGAAAATAAAATCAGCACCGTTTTCATGTATTGATTCAAGTTTTATTGTTAGTCTTTTGTCTTTCTGTAACAACTGAAATACAGCCACAGTAAATACACACAGCTCCATGAAACTGCATTATTTCAGCCAAGTGCTAAACCATGCATTCACTCACCAGGACAAGAGACATGAGAATTTTGCTCATACATAAAGTACAGAATTTCTACTTAATTAAGTATAGATTTTGCTTAGAGTGATATTAAAATGAATGCTGACAATAAAGAGAATCCTTACATTTAGATTTTGATATGCACTTAGTAGAAAACACCTTAAACTAAACTGTAATCTAAACAGCACAATCAGGCAGCTCCAATGGGACTGTCAAGCAATACAATTTAATCAATTTGCCATTACCAGAGCAGCTATACTGCTTCAGAGGTACTAATGGCTTTACCTTGTAAATGGCAAATAGTTTACCTTTTCCTTTTCCAAAGGGTTGAAGAAGAGGTGGTACACAGAAGAAGGGGATTTAGGAAGACCACCTCCAAAATACAAAAGGAAGGAAAAAAAATCATAATTAGTAGTTAGGTCATGGAGCAAATTCTCTGGTAATAACAGATTGACAGCATGTAGTACTGCTGAGTCCAACAGAGCAAAAAAAAAAAAAAAAATCAGTTTGCAAAAAATCTGAAAAGTGAAGGTCCCCCAAAAAAAGTTTTTTTCTTTACCATCTTTTAAAAACAGTATGTACCTTACTGCATGTTAAGTGTAGGTATCAGGTTCAAATTCTAATACATTTATCTCTCCAACTGTATTTCTACTGCAGTACTTTTCAAGGCCACTCTCTCCTTAGCTTCACACTGAGTAGTGCTTATTTAATTCCAAAAACCCAAGCAAACCTAACACCAAATTTAAAGTAGACCCTAGCAGAACGTCCCATCTAACTACATGTCCATCCAGGTGAAAAGTGGTTAGATTTCTAAGCAAGTAATTTCCAAAAGACCAAAATGTATTTTCTTCTTGGTAAAGAACATGACTAACAAATGGGGAAATGACGAAAAGAACACTTGTAAGGGCAGTGCTATTTACATTAATTGCTGAAGTTTAATAAACAAATACTCTAAGTCTTTGAATAAAATCTAGCAACAGATCAAGACAGAGAAAGGAAGGCAGGCAGAGAAAAATGAAAGGGAAGACAGAAAGTTAAACCTGCTTTTGAAAACTACAGTCACAGATGTATAAAGTGTATTTGGCCATAGCATAGGAATTTTTCTCTTGAACTAGATCACCTGCTACTAAACATGGAAGTTCACACCTCCATATAGTCTGATATTTTTTAGCTACTTCTTCTTTGGAAAACAAAACAAAAAATTGCTTAAAGAAATAATTTGATTTCTTTTCTATCAGTGTTAGAAAAGTGTTGTTCAATTGCCAACATTAAAATTTGAAATTATGAGTATCTGTTGTCTTATCACACAAGGGTTTTGTACATTATGGTTCCTCAACAGAAATCTATCAGTTGCTACTCTCTGGATCTGTATTTGTTTGTACAACTGTTCCTGAATCAAAGGGCTTTTAAAAAGAGAACATGAAACAAAATGCACTTCATTCTGTAGCACAATATACAGTTTCGTCTAACTTTAAATCCGCTGTTAAATGCAAACAGTTTTGACTATAATTTCATTTTGTTAATCCTGCAAAGCTTATAATCACCAAAAAGAACAGTACAAGACCTACACATGTATGAAGAAATGACTGAAGGAAATTCTAGATGGAGTTAAAGACAGAAGAACACATCAAAACAGTCTACTTTCTATTTATTTTATTGAAAGAAATCTTTGAACATCTTGATCTGACATTTCCTCAGTGTAAGCTGAGTCCATTAACTACTTTGAATCTCTCATCTATGGAATTGGAGTATCTGTTGCTTCCAAGTGTCAAATATTACTTCTTGAAACTCCAGTAAGCAACTGAAATTTCTTAAGAATGCCTCTTCCATTCAAAGAGAAAACAGGAGTAAGGATAAATATACTTAGTAATAGTGGCTATTGGTTAGAGAGGTAAGGAGATAAGTCTTGCACATTACATCCTGATGAACATAAAACCTTAAATTTTATTTGATTCACAACAGCAATTCTAGCTCAGCCGGATCAAAGACACATCCTTGTTGTTGCATTTAATATAAAATATTAGCATCTACACACAAGGAACTGGATAATTAAAACATCTAAAAATTGCTCTTATCTAGTTCTTTGTAAACAATTTAAATGTGAAACAGCAGTATTAAAGCATAGCTACACTGTGTTAACTCCACAAACCTGGACAAAGGTTTTATTATTGAAGGATCTTGTACTGAGTTCTCTGTGAGAATCTAAGCATTCTAGCTCCTCGTATTTTCAAGATGCATCAGAATTCTTGGCAAGATCTTTTTTAAATAGGGTGATAATCAGGAGCTATTTATGTAGCGTTCATTATCTTATTCAAAGGATTGAAACATCATTTGCTGCTTTGCAAAAAAATATCTTGACAGTGGCACCATTTGGAGGTGTCATCACTACCTTAGCCCATGCAAAATTTGCTGTCTCCTTAGGACCATTTACATGAATTTGTTTTGTTACCAAAGTGCTCATTATGATTGCGCACACAAAATAAGAAATTTTAAAATTTAACCAGAAGTTCGGAGTATGGCCTTGTTTTAGCAGACCTATGTATTTAACATTCCCATAAGAAGCTATCAACCATTTCTATAGGTGGAAGATAGCTTTGAACACTGTAGTCCTTGTAAGGGCACAGCCCGAGGCAAAAACTCAGAATACAGTCGGTGACTCCTGTGCTGCTTCTCTCTGCTGGCTGCATCAAGCCCACATGAAGCAAGTTCTGGTGAGTTAGAGGTTCTCCAGAGGCACAGCTGTGTGCTACAGCTTCATCTGAGACATCATGCCTCAGAGGCTAACCTGCATTAATTTAACCCAGGAAACAGTGGCAATTGCACTGAAGAAGGATAGGGTTTAGTATCTACCCTATGACTTTTGATTTTTTTTTAAACTATTCCCAAAAGGCTTCTGACTTGCCTCAAGAGTAAAAAGTTCTTGATACATACTATCAGTCTAAAGTTCTTGCCACAGTATTCACTAAAGGTCAATTTTTATTAGACATTAAATCAGTTTGATTTAACTATTAGAAAGCTGATTAGTACGTGTCTTGTACAGCACTCACACAAATCTCCAAAGCAAGCTCTGGGATTTCATCATGAAGAATTTCAGAGCAACTAGTATTCAGGATTTGATTCCACTGTGATTAAATCAACGAAACTGCTACTGTCTGACAACGGATTCTCACTACTGTTCATGTCCAGGGACAAGTCTTCTCCGTAGCTCCAAAACATTCTCTTGGCAGCTCTATGAGATTTAATCTACACTCACAAAGTAGTAATGCCCTAAATTCGGTAAGTATTTAATAAATTCTTGCTTTCAGCCTTAAAAATCAAATTAATCTCTTCCTATTAGTCCTCACATGGTTCAGGCTTATGACACTTTCCTGGCCCACACAAGGTTCAACACAGCCAGGCTATTTCTTCCTCTCTTGGACTACCTGATTGCTAATTCCTCAACTAATTCCTTAGACTGTTTACAGTCAGGTACCTCCTTGGAAATGCCACCCCATCTTTCAGCATCTTGCTAGCTGAACACTTCCAATCAAAAGTACAGCTTCATAATTTCAGGTTTCTCTTTATGAAATAAACTACCTGCACTACCCAGACTTTTCAAGTTAAATATACAGTCAGTTTGGTAGGTCATGGCAGAATCTTCAAGCTAAAAAAACCCACCAAAGTAATGGAATATAAAGTTTCAATTCTGCATTTGAATTCATGCACTTTTTCACCTAGAAGCTGGTTATCTGGATGTGCTAACAATTTATTCAAAAAACTGATTCACATGCCAAAGGCATACTCACATTGTGTTCTACTAGCTTCTGTGAAAGCTCAGCAGTCATACACAATTTTTCAGTTAGTGATTTCATAGCTGCATTCCCAACAATTACAGGGAATAAAATCAGTTTATTAGTTCTGCAGCAGAAATTTACTTATTGGCCATACTCAGTGTCCAGGGGTGACTTTATGATGCTGAATTGTATCCCCATTGTCTATTTAACCCAGAAGTAAGTTTTGCACCCTTAAAACTAGATCTGAGAGTGAAGGGGGGAAAGAAGGAAAAGCGGTGGAATGTCTGAGGCAGCTGTATTCAAAACACAGAGATAAGTTTCAGCTTTTCTCTCTCATGGACTGTGTTGTCTGCAGTATAGACATTGGGAGAGAGCTTTCCTTTGCTTTTTAGTTAGTTTTTAGCTAGCTGAGGCAGAGATGTTCCCCAGATTTTTATTTTTCTTGGAACTGATCAGCCCTGCTCTGGACTGAAAACCCAGAAAAACACCAGGAGCTCACACCTGTGGCACACTGGGGCCCAGGATGCATCCACTGTCCTTCCCACAGGAGGGACTGATAAGAGACAGAGGAAGCTGAGCTACACCCCACAAAAAGGACTTTCTGCATTTGCCATCTTTTCTGAACAGCAGAGGTTTTATTGTTTAATATTATTCATCTTTTATGCTTGTGAATAATTTGCTTGGTAAATAAGCATCTTTTTCCCACTTTTCAGCAAGGAAATCTTCCTGAATCAGTTGGGGGAGGGGCTGCTTGAATCTGCTTTCTAGAGACACCTTTGGGAGTTTCTTCCCAAATTTGTCCCTAAACCAGGACACTCAGCAACAACAGAAAAATCAGAATACACAGGAAAACAGACATGAATGGAACAGACATGAAGGAAAAGAAACATATGTTAACTTAAAATAGATGAACTGGCCCACCCCAAACCCAAGAACAGCCTGCCCTTCCCCTCGTTTATTCCCTCAACCCACAAAGCCACACACCCTTACTATTTTAGCTACAATATGCACAAATTTTATTGAAATAGTTTCACTTTTGGCTTGCTTGTCATGACAGCAAAGGTATGATATTCATCTTCTCTGAGCATTTGGTCAGTGCCATTTTGGGTATTTTCAAAACTTGGCTTTTTTATTAATAAGTCTGCTCTCCATTATTCAAGGCTGGCCACCTTCAAGTTACATAGCTAGCAGAGAGTACTCTGGATGAATTTTAGCTTTTTATTCTTGTGAGAAACTGAAAAAGAGACTGCAAAAGCAAAGGACAAGACATCTCTAGGGCAGAGGCAAGACGCTGTAGGTGGAAGCTGTAAATAACTCAAGTCTTCCTTGTATCAGGCACAGAAAGGGATGCAATACATATTTCACCACTGTGTTGCAGGATGCACATGGATGCATCTAAAAAAGCTGAGGATACAAGTCTTTACTGTTCTATTTTTAAAGCATTGCCAAAGTATACTAAAAAGCTCTACCCCCGTCCACACCTGTTTCAGGTTTCTCCCTAGATAAATGCTATGTGTATAGAGGGGTTTTTAATCATTTAGGGCTGCAGAGGAAGCCCTAAATGATTAAAAAAAGCCCTAGGTGTTGTCCTAATATACCAGTGCAATTATTTATTTTCTGAATAAGGACCACTTGTTTAAGAACAGCATCTTTACCATCATCATTCTGAAATTCCAATCCCTTAAACCCCCCACCACACAATGAAAATATCTTCTACCTTTACTAGAATATTAAGAAAACAATCAACAGCAGAAGAAAAAACTAAGTATTCCATGTGTGACACAGCAATGCTTTGTATAATTCAATTCTACTTACTAAAAAAAATTTGCTTTTAGGGTGAATGCTACTATTTACCCAGTAATTAAACCCAGTAACATTCCATGGCAAAGTTATAGGACCATTATTGTAACATTTTAAAATAAAAATGCCAACACAGATCTGTAAACAAGAATACAAATCAGGTGCTCATGTGGCTGTACTGTGCAAATTTTGCTTTTTCTGAAAAAGTTTCTGTCTACAAATAGTACTTTAGCGTAAGAAATATTAAGTCCTTTTTTTGAGCCACAGGACATCAGTTTCTCAAGTTGTTTTCTTTCTCACTTTTTTCCCTCATATGGCTTCCTTTCTTCTAGTTCTAGTATAAACAGTGATGAGTTTGCCAGAGCACCAATGAACTTTCACTGGTAGCAATTCTGTGTTGCAGAATCAGATACATCTTTCAGATAGACCCATCTTTCTTTCTGAACATAGCAGAAAACAGCTCTTCACTGTGACAGACTAATTAATTTGACTACTGAAAAGGTAGTCAAAAGACTGTCTATGAATTTAATGCTTGAATGAATTATTTCAAACCTCCAGATGGCAGGTAAGTCTGGGAAGACTGGGAAGTAGAATGTGCAAACTGGAGTATCTCAGGTTGATGTATGAAAAATGAGTCCCTGAGCAGGACTCAAGATCTCCCAAGTAATCTTTCTCTCCAAAGGCAGCAAGTTGTATTTACCACCACAAAGAGCAGTCACTGCTTTCAACACTAAACACCAAGAACTATAAAGCAGACAACTGGGACAAAATCATACTACAAGCTCAGCTTCTCAGGTATAGTTTTTTAGTTTTTGTTGGTTGCCTTTTTTTTTGTTTGTTTGGGGTTTTTTTTGGTGGTTTGGTTGGTTTTGTTGGCTTTAGTTTCCAAGGGAACAGAGGGAGCATGGCAAACTTGTCCTCAGGTCTCCACACTAGTATTTTGATAAATAATTGTCTAAGCTATGTATTTATTAAAACACACATATGTAAACCATGAGATTGCTTCACTCTTTATGTCAACATTTAACGAGACCATCTACTTCACACTAGCACTAACAGATCAGCATAGACAGAAGATTCTTTCACCAGTGGAAGGACTTCACTATAGGCTTCTTTTGTTGAAGGATCCAAAACAACTGGCATAGCAAGGTTCCCTAAGAACTTAGTACACATTATCTCTCCTTGCTTCCAACCAGATTGTTTCAGTCGGTCCAATAAAGACTGTTTCTTCTTACAAGCCTCATGTCAGCCTAGACAAAAGTCAGAACTCATCCATTTATTCCATCAGATATCTAAAGTGTCCACAAGCTGCATGCTGTGTCACAGTAAAAATGGACGCTGCTATGTACCCCTTAAAATAGGTGCACCCTCACAACAAAATTCTGAGATAGCTTGGTAAGATCACACAGCTACTTAGAAGTTTCAAGTCTTAGATTTCTGGGAGATTTTTCTTGACATTTTCTAAGTGCAACTAACAACAGCAGGTAAGCTCAAAAGCAAGTCTTCTATCTCAGGCTGCAATTTCACTAGAAGTGAGATGAGCTAAGTGGCCTTCTGCAGTCAAGAAGAAAGATCTCTCTCACTCTTCCATCTCAGTTCCACAAACTGACTTGTGTAAGGTAGTTTGAAAGTTCTGCCAGCATAGAGAGTTACCAGTTTTTGAAGAAGGATTCAAAGTTGATTTTGTTCTGGTTTAGTAAGTTTAAGCCGTTCAGAGTTCTAGGAGGAGAGCTGGAAAGAATCCCACTCTATCTTTCAGGTGCTAAGCTCCAAGCTTACCTCATATGGAATCAGGTTTAAACTCTGAACTTGTCTTTTACTAAGGGAAAGGATAAGTACATGAACGAAACAGGCTACAGAACAGATTTAATACACACACCAAGAAACATCTGGTATTTCTAAGGCTTGGAGTGGAGCCCCACATTCAATCTATATTAGAAACTGGTTTGCTTAAATAATATTAACAATCCACCTGCAAATATAAATTTGTCTCCATAGCATTTGAAAGCTTTAAAAACAGCACTTTTCCTTCTCCAGCACCGAGAATGTACAGCGCTGTTCTAATGGGACAGATTCATGTTATTTATTTTTATTTCTCTAACCATGTTTTCATAATGACCAGTACGATTTATGCAGCACCAGATTACAGTCCATGTCTGACCTGGAGCAGGAAATGCTGTTACACTGACTGGTATGTGTGGTGGTTTGCACCAATCTTCCAATTTTATGCCTCCTTGAAGCAGCTTTCATGTCTGATGAGGCATAAAGCCTACTGATACAAAACTCACCCCTCAGTGCTCTTTTAACTGATTTAAGCCAGCAAAGCAAGTTTACACCAGATCAGCACTTTATGCCATAGAGTTGTGAAATATTCAGTGTCACTTCAGGAGTTTTAAAGCTCAAGTTACTGTATCATAGAACCATGACCTCAGGCTAGTCAGCATTACTGCTAAAACTTAGTCTGCTTCTCATTTTTGCTGGTCCTGTCCTTACCCCCTGGAATTGATTCTCCAGACCCACACTGCCCTTATCAGTTGCTTACTCAGTACATTATGAATATATCAAGAGAAAGATACAGGTTAAATTTTTCAAGGAAGGGTATTTTTAGCCCATACTGGTTCTCCCCATTCAGTTAAAAATATAATCATACAAACAGCTGCAGTGACACAGCTACTGGGACCGCCTGTGAACAAAACAACAGTATATCTATGCCTGTAATAAACTATTAAAGCTGAAAGACTGAAGAGTGCTTTAATACATTAACTGTATCTGACAAGATTTTAACAAGTCTGACCTGACCAAACAGGCAACAAAATACAATCTGGTTTAGCATTTGTAAACCTGTAAGGGCAACTCCCAGCATCCATGAAACAAGCACAGCAAATAAAGTATAAAACCTACACAGTTCACTTCTCACCCATCTCAGGAGCATTCTTTAGGGGTTCACAATGTATGGCTTAAATAACTGAAGCAATGCACAAACCAAAGGTGAGAAGCTGCTTTTATGCACACAGGAATGCTCTGGAGCAGTACTAACCCATACCCACCTTCCAAGTAAAAGACAAAAAAAATATTAACATGTAAATAGCTTTAAAGCCTTCTATTCTTTCATTGAATAAAAATACATTTCAAGTTATAGCATCTGAAATATAAAAAAGAAAAAAGCCAGATGATACTAAGTTTCAGATACAATAACCTTCAGGAACCTCAGCTACTTTGTGATTTTCCCAACTATGTTTTGACTGTCTCTTCCAAAGCAATTTCTGGTGCAAAACAGCATGCAATTTATCTGTATAACTCCACCAAAAATGCAGAGAAGTAACACATGATACTGTAATGCACAAAAATGGTGCAAACTATTTCACCTGGTTTTGGCAATACACATGAGAACATAAAACATAATTTGCAATAGAGGCAAAAAAAGGTACTATATTGCTACACTGTTGGTTGTGTACTGTTAAAGACCCTGCCTTTAAACATGAGGAAAAGAAAAGTACATTTACCTGTTGCTTCTGGTACGCAGTGTTCGGATTAATTTTGGACTCCAAAAGAAGAGAGCCTAGAAAAAAAAAGTTCCACTTATTTATATGTGCGCTAAAATTTTAATCTCCACACAAATTTTCCGACCACTCTTTCCTTGAGCAACAATGTCTCTTAACCCCTACCCTTGAGCGTTATATTTCATTTGTCCCCCAGAGATACTGTTCACAGTACAGAATAATGCTCTGAGGACTGAATTTTAAACCTTTCTTATTCTGAGTAGTGACTTTTCCACAGAAAGTTTTTTAGACACGAAGTCTGCAAGTCAGCACACCAAAAGCATCACAACTGCATTTCAGAGATTACCTGTGGTGGTTTTGTGTGAAAATTCTAATCATGTGGTATTTGTTCTTAAAGGTAAGCTAAAACACTTATGTTCCTAATGTCCTGGGGTGACTTTATAATGTTTGTCTCACCTGGGAAGCATATCTAGAAACTAATGCTTAGAGCAGTAACCATTGTGACTGCTAATACCAGAAAACTTCACACAAACTCAGAAACAATGGTTTCACAGCAGGTTTTACTGATGTAAGACACAGAACAGCAATTTCACTCTCGTGTGTGCATCTTCCTTCCCTTCTTTTTGTGTGTTAACATTCTTGGGTCACATTTAAACAATCCGAAGCACTGATCTGTGCAAAAACAACTTTTAAAAATTATTTTATTCTTGGACCAATCACTTCCCTCATCCACCTTGCTACTCAGCTGCACTAATGCCAGTGCATGACTTACATTTACGTATCTGCACAGCTTCATGCAGCTTACACGAAGAAATACTGACAGATTAACTTGCATTGTCAATCATATAATTAAAACATAAGGCTGCTAGCACCCCTTTAAAGTGGCATTTCTCCATTTACTTACCTGGTTAAATTTAGGCTTTAAGAAAAGTCCAATCTTCAAGAAAAGAGTTAACTTCTCAGTTTCATCACTACAGTTCTAAGGCAAATGTATTACTAAAATATGGGCTCTCCATCTGTTCATTCCCTAGCCTGGACTGATACCAGGGGGCTGCCCTGACCCAGGTGCAGCACCTTGCACCTCATGAGGTTCACAAGGGCCCACTTCTCAGGCTTGTGCAGGTCCATGTGGATGGTATCCTACCCCTTAGGCCTGTCAACCACACCACTGCAGCTTGGTGTCACCTGCAAAACTGCTGAGTGTGCACTCGATCCCTCTGTCTGACACTGATGATGATGTTAGGTTGGGAGATGTGAGAGAAGAGACCGAAGAACCAGATCACAGAACTTCACTTGCTGTAAGAGGGGTGTATCATTAAAGAATTACATAAATACCAGAACATGCTGTTGTCTGATAAGGTTACTACTTGACGAATTTAGAAGCTTTACCAATTATTTTTATATCCACTAGATTACTACGTAAGTGATCATCAGATACAATTAAGTATTTTTTTCACATTAATGTACCTGTGAAGGCTGCTTGTTCCCAATTTCTAAGTCTATTGTTCTACAAGAGGCAGCCTTCACTAATGAAGTTGGCCTGAGAAGCTATCATCCTGTCTCAACTGCTCTTGGAGTAAAAGCTGTTTACAAACTCAATACAATTCAACAACAAAACTGAAATAAACACCCCTCAAGGGAAAACAAGACACACAGAAAAAGCTCTCTTGCCTCAAGCCCAAATATACTATTCAGGTTTTTTTGAGTTTTTCCAGTTTTCTGACACACATCAGCTCTGTTACCAAAGCAGCTTATTTGTTTACGTGTAACTGCATAACTAAAGAAAAAAAATAATCACAAACCATAGAGCAGGACAGAGAAGGCAAACACCTAACATAAGGCTTACAGATGAATCCAATACATTGCTCATTTGCTCATAGTCTAGAGCTCTGAATTTAAGGTTTGCCAAAAGAACATCTAAACCCAGCATTTCCTTCCTACAGTCGTCAGATACACAGAGTCATTTGTGCTTTCAAAGTCCCAGCCTCCTACTACGTGAAGATTTAGAGTATTATTTGTGCTATTAAACTGGCAGACAAACTTCTAGAAAGTCTTTACTGACTAGAAATATTTAATACCAGCAAGTATGAACTAGAATCTTCTAGGAATCAAAAGTAATTGATCATTTCAACATCATATTTAATTGGCTGAACACAGACCTACAGACACAGAGATCCCAACATTAGAAGAACATCATACATAACTTAAATGTCATGTTTGACAAAATACTATTTTAGAAATTGAAAACCATTAGATGCAGACACTTTATCTTCCAAGCTAGAAGCAGACAATAGAGAATGACTTCTTTACTAGACTTATCAAAAAAGAGCATTTCTTCTTCTCTACTAAAACTGATGCGTGCAAGGAAAGACAAATCAACCTTTTTAGGGCTTGAATTGCTTCTCACTACCACATGATTCAACTTCTTCCTCACCATTCTGGACAATAACTAGAAAAATATTGATCTGGTGATAGAAACATACTGAAAGGTAAATTGTGCTTTGTAACTAATAACTGCCCCAAATCCATCCTTCTGGAAAATATGATACTCCATTTGTAAAATACGTTCCCCAAAAAGGGTTTAACAAGTCAAAGATCAGTGACTAATCTAGTAGATAGTTCAGTGAGTTTTTTTCATCTACTAAATTTTACAGGATCAGGCCCCTTCCTGATATGAGGCAATGTTAGGTCTTTGTTACTTGCATGTAAAAACCAGGCAGCAGTAACAGACATCTGAAATACACATATATTCTTTAGTAAAAGGTTATAGAAATATAACACACCACAAATAAACTTTCACTCAAAGTCATTATCACTTGTTTAAGATGTTTTTGTCATAAGCATGGATTTCCACGTAGGTATTTTTCCATTGGTACTATCCTAGAAAATGTTAAGACTATCCAGACTACTTCATAAAAACACACCAACAAAATTTCATCTTCATTGACCCAATGACTCTATTCAAGGTTAGGTAAGACCTGAAAACTCACCTTAATGCAAGCTAAGTTTTTAGTAAATGCTCCAAAATTATGCAGACCTAGTTATTTTTTAAATTACAGCCTTAAATGAATTTGTAAAGGTAACTGCAAAACACTGGAGCCAAAAAATAATATCTGAAACCAGCTATAAAAAAGAAAACTGACTTGCAGAATTCTGTTACCTGTCACTGTAATGCAATACAGCACAGCTGGGGGTTTTGTTAGTAGAAAATACCATCCTGTGCTGCAGAAGGAATGTGGGTATAGGGAAAGACTTGCTCAAAAGAGATTACATACAGATATTCGATGCTATTTTCAATTATATTTAGAGACATCAAATATTCAACAGTCTTAAACAGCAAATTTGCAGCTTTGTTTACGAATATGCATATGGAAGAGATCAGTTAATCTGGAACGCTGCTGCTCTCCCAGCAAACTGTTACGTGGAGGCTTCCTCAAAAGCAGAAAAAAAAAGTGCCGCTCATTACCCCTCACCAGTATAAACATGTTTACATTTAAACGAAAGTTTCAATTCAAGAGCTGTTTTTTGCAAGACGCACACAGAGGTTTAAGTTCTGCAATCAGTTCTGCTGCAACTGAATCACAGAAACCAATCCTCAGAAACTCAAGAAACAGCTCAAACTGAGGCCCAAGAAAGTGTTCTACAGTTCCAAGAGAATATTCCTGAGATACTTCTGGAGAGTCAAACCCAAATATTAAGGTAAGGGGAGAACCAGGAGAAAAGAAACAAAAGACCCCCAAGTCATCTTCCCCGATGCTTTATAAAATTTTGATCTAAGAAATACTGTGTTGCTTGCCTAACAAAAAAAAAAAAAAAATCAGTCCCTTGAGTTTGAATAAGGTAAAAAAAACTTAAGCCAAGTTTTGCCTAAGTCTGCTAGTTGTACAGGTTTACTGATACCTGCACTACAGAAACAGCAAGGATAGGTGCTTGCCCTGTGGCAGGAGTCATTAACATACAGGCTTCAGAAGCAGCAAACTACAACTTCTGAATGAAATTTATGAGAGTTCCTAAAAGAGCTCACAAACATGGCCTGCAACGGAGGGGTTAACTTTCACTTGTCAAAAAGTTTAGATACAGGACCAGTAAGTTTTAATTAAAGGTTTAAGCTTTCAAATTAACACAAATTACTTGAACAGAAACGTTCACTTTAGAGGTCACTTCAGTCATCTGGGCTCAGAACAAAAAGAAGGTGATCTGAAACCATGCAGTAAACCCCAAGAAGCACAAAGACATTTTAAGAATAAGGTAGGCCACAGTTGCCTAAAATACCATGTCAGAAATGGGTAAGAAATCAAAGGCTTCTGATTACACACAGAAACATCATAGGTGATAATTTGTAAGAAAATATTTCACTCTTGCTCTGCTGCAATTCAAGTAGAATACATTACAACTGGGCATCACACAGAGAAACTTTTCAGGGTTTTAAATAAAAAGTGAGTAGCTGCTATAGTGTAAAAAAATTACAATTTCATGCTTCAAAGCATAATATACTTGATATGAAACCAGTTTATGGGATTTCTGTTCTAAAATTGATTATTCCAAATTGTCTGCAATGACTCTTAACAGTTTAGTGCCTGGCAACATTAGACATGCAGCTAGCAACACAACTCACTCATCTACTCTAAATTATTTTATGATGGTGGTAAACACCAGCACAAGTTAAAAAAACCCTCCTACAGATAAAAACTCCTTTTACTCAGTTCCTATTCCTCCAATGCGAAATGATAGCTTACACTGGACGTGGCATACTGATTGTACTTCCCTTATCTGAACACCCTGACTGTGCTGTAAAATCTCAACCCGTTGTAAAGTAGCCTACTACACCAAGTCACAGCTGCAAAATCCCAAGACTGAACCATGTGCTAGCCCACATGGTCAGCCAAAGAAACCACTGGTAATTCTACTGTTGATTTGTGCACAGCCAAACTGGCCCTTTAACAGGAGTGGGAATCTCCCACACATAAGGAACTACTGCTCACATACCCAGGACCTCCCCTACTCAGGAAATGGAGCCTTCACCTTCAGGCAGATCCCGAGGTTTTCTGTCAGCTTCCTGAAGTAAGTCAGTAAGAATATGCCAGTGTGCACAGGATGAATCTCAGCTCAAAGGCTAGGAAAAGCTGGTTTAGAAATGCAGGAAGGAAGAAGTTTCATTGTGGAAAGAGGAGGAGCTGACAAAGACAGACAATACAAGAATGCAATGGAAACATGGAGGCAAATGGTGTATAGGTCAGTTCCTACTGCTTCTATATCTTTGTAAACTGGGAAAAAGTTAAAAATCACACTCAACTATTTCGTTTAGTTAAAAAAGCATGCAAGGAAGCAAACTGCACAGTATATAAAACACAGGTATGGCATTACCTTTTTCCAAATCATTTGCTCACATGTAAAAAGTACTATTTGCCTTCAAAATTAGCCCACAAACAACACACAGTGCAAGTAAACAAAATATAAGTCAAATTTTATGAGCTGTTTACACAAGCAAGTTAGAAAAACTAGCCTATTAATAGAGTGCACATTTACCCAGGACTGATACTACCTACTATATTAAGAACTTTAACTCTGTGTATTATTCAATACTTTGAAGTACAAAGTATGCAGTTTGAGAGAGGTCTAAAGTATTTATCCTACAAAACAAACATTAGTAAGTTTGAGACAGTTCCTGCTTTGATTAGAGTATCTTAGCTATGCAAGATAAAGCAATTACTTGATTTTAGTTTTAATACCAATTTGTATCTTCCTTCTTAGAGATGGTTCATTTACAAGTGAGCTGGCAACAACAGTCCAACTCAGGTTCTAATCAGTCTGAAGCACACATATTCCACTGAAAGTTAATAAATGGATTTTAGTTCAAATGAGCTATTTCTTCACAAGCAGGTTAGGAACCGCAGTTCTTTTGATTTCTTTTCTAAAAAGAGTTAAAAAAATTCATAAAATTTTTAATATTCAGGAGACGTAACAGTTTTTAAACATGACCCCAACAGCCATATAGCCCAACAGCCAGGACAATACCTATGACAAAACATACTGTAAAAATTAGCCAAAAAATTTAGTGATAATTTTTTAAATTCCCTCCTCATGTTGAAATTTAACTGAATCTATTTCCATTTTGAATGATTTCTCTTTCACTATGAAGCTGCTTAAGGTTTAAATACATCTTCCTCAATGTAAAATAAATAAAAATCAAATGTCAGTCAACCTTTTAAAGTATAATCAAAAAACTACAAGATCTCTCTGGTGGCTTATCAGAAGCTCAATTACCAAAATCCTGCTTAGATGACTGATTCCTCCATATCAGTTTATGATCTCTGCTGTAGAGATTACATATTGTACAGTTTATCAAAACTTTCTCAAAAAGTAAGGATTAATGATTCTCAAGTTGCTTCTCATCCTACTTCTTACAATAAAAAAGCTTAATAAATAAAATTACAAGGTCTGTTGACAGTCACAAGCTACAAGTGTTTAGATCTACAAGTCACTAAATACAGTATCTATACATCTAATGAAGTAGTAAGTCATTCACTGACAGACTTTAAAAGCAAAATGGTACAAGGTTGATACTGTGAAGTACACGTTTTAAAGTCTCTGATCACAGCAGTCATGAACTCACTTAACCAATAGTCAAGACTAGCCCAAACATGTAGCTACAGGGCTAGATACTACTACTTAACATATACTACTGACATATGTTGCCAGAAATCGGGAAAGAAGTTGATAGTCCATCATTTTAAATTTATTTTGAAGCAGACCGAGAATTGCTGAAGGGCTGAGTACTTTCATTCCATTAAAAAAAAAATCTCTGAAAATGCTGTTCTGTCCATTGTATTATCATTACTACCATAACTGTACTTTGAAAACCGTTGACAGCTGTTAGAATGTCTTATATAACTCTAAAAGCTACCAAGAAAAGGGTAGGTGGAAACTGAAGGGTGTTAGCCATCCAGCCATTTTCTATAAACAAATACTAGAAACCAAAATATAAGTTTTGAACAACTTTCACTGGGGCATCGCTTCCAGAAACATCCAGTGATCAGTTCTGAAACCAGACCAGTAGATATCCAAACCCATACAAGACTTAGAACGAGACTCGAACGCATTTTGCATGCAACATTGTGTATCCAGTGCCTACCATACTTGCACTTGATGGCAATCTTCTGTTTCTTTCACTTGGCCTAGCACGAATGAACCCTGGTTAGTGCCTACTTGCTTTTAGGAACAGCATTTGAATTATGCAGCAAAACATTAAGGCAACAGACACAAAGCTACACCCAGTTCCTTTTGTGGGTAGGACGAGGAAAAACTGTACCTTCAGCCGTACACACTTACCATCGCTCTCTGCCCTGACTAGCAGGGACATGCCCTTGAGCCTCTCCACGTAGCAAGAGGACACATGCCCTGTGCCTCGATCATCCCACTGGCGGTCCTCATTTAGCGTGTACACCTTCACCCTCCGCCGGGTGTCCGTCATCCTGCCGCCTGCCACACCGCAGCCACCACTCTGCTTTGCACTCGCTGGAGGAGCAGGAGGCTGGTCGGGGGCCAGGCCCCCCTCGGGGGAGGGGAGCGGGAAAGAAGGCAGCAGCCCCACACGGGCACGCCAAGCAAGCTCTTCTTACTCCTCTTCAGTGCCCCAACGGGATCCTCATTATCGAGGGTAACAGAGGATTGGGGAAGCGGGAGAAACAAGAGGTGAAGATGTGAAAAGGGGAGCTGCTCCTTCAGGTACAGTCAGACGCTGCACAAAAGGCGAGTAAGCCTAGGCAGGGAGAGCCGCAGAGAGGAGAGAGGCTTTCTGCAGGGCGAAGGGCAGGCAGGAGAGGCGGTGAAGAAGGGATCCCGAAGGAGAAGGGGATCCACGGTAGTGGAAGCAGCGGCGGACTGCAGCCGGCCCAGCGTGACAAGAGCAGGCGTTCCTCGAAGCCGGAGCCCTGCCGAGGAAAACAGGGGGAAGGCTGGTGAGGCCGGAGGGAATCAGAGGAAGGGAGGCAGGCGGGAGAGGGGCCGCTCGCCCCGGCCTGTGGCCCGGCTCTATTGTGCAGCAGCTGCCCAGGCCCGAAGCCCCTCGTTCGCCGTCCGTCAGCGCGGGGCTCCGAGGAGCCGCCCTCCTTCCCGCCCGGGCTGCCCGGGGCCTGCGGACACTGCCTGTCCCGGGACGGGGTGAACGACCAGCCGAGCTCAGCGCCCCGTCTTCCCCATGGGCTCCAGTCGCAGGCGGCGGCTTCACTCCCAGCCTGACTCCGCCGCCATGTTCTTCTTCCTCCTCCTCCTCCTCCTCCCGGTGCTGCGGCGGCTCAGTCCCGACTCCCCAGCCCGCCTCGCGACGTAGCTGCGCTTCCAGGCGTTCGGCGGCCCGGCCGGCAGAGAAACGCTGTGCCCTGCGGAGGGAGGGGGCGATCTGCAGCGGCTGGTGCGGCCCGGCTCCCTCCGGCCCCGGCTCCGCCTCAGTCACTGCGCGGCCGCCATCTTGGTTTCACCTCTCACTGGAGGCGCGGGGTCTCCCAGCCAGCGGCGGCACGGGCCGCCCGCCGGCATTTAAAGGGCCAGCGGCCCCGCGCGAGGGACGCGCGTGCGGCCGGGGCCGCGCCGGTACCGCAGGCCTGGGGCAGGCGCCGGCGCACTCTGGCTTGGTGGTTCTCTCGTCCTTTATTGTTTTTTCCTCCTGTCACACCTTACCGAGCGATCCCAAAGTTAAACAGCTTTTGGCTGAATATCTGTTGGATCTCCACAGTTATAGATGGGATCAAATAATTCCAATAGCAGAAGCTGTCGAGGCTCTGCTTCTGCCACTGCTGCCAATATCTGAGGGTATGTTTGACAGATTTCCCTAAAATATGTGAAAACACTTTCACACACACGTTTGGGACCGCAGCAGCACCACTGCAGAAGAGAGTCCATTTCACAGTACATTCTACTTAGACAGCGTACATGGGAGCTCACTGCATTATGTACTCCGTTATTTTATGCTTTTGAACAAGTCCTGACACTCGTTTATCAAAGTGAGTTGTATTGAGGGTGGTTTGAGGCAAAACCACACGTTTGCAGCTTTCACCAGGATGAATGATGTATCACAAGGAAGCCTCTAGTCAAGCCCTGTTTTCCTTTGTCCACCCTCTATTTTGTTTGCCCTGTGAGACAGACAGTGTTTGGTTGCAGGATTGATACGCGGTTTCCTGAACAGGCTCCCAGGGTCACAGCGCCAGCCTGAGAGAGTTCAAAAGGTGTTTGGACAACGCTCTGAGGCACATGCTGTGACTCTTGGGGTGTCCTGTGCAGGGCCAGGATTCGATGATCCTGATGGGTCCCTTCAAAATCAGAATATTCTGTGATTCCTGATGTGCCCAGACAAAGCCATTTGGCCTTTGCTCTGATGCCCAAGGGCTGGTTAGAATACAAGAGCCTTGGAGAGCGTTGTTTGGGTGCCTATGGCATAGCTGAAAGTACGTTGTGCTTCTTGTTCTCAGCATGGTGTTCTTGGCTAGAGCAGCGACAGCTTTGAGGAGATTCAGACGTCTGGAGCTGTGGATTGTGGGCCTGGCTGAAGGGGAGCCACCACACAGCACCGGCACAGAAAGATGCTCAGTGCCTTCCCTTGGTGGCCTGGGCAGCTCTCGAGGGGATGTTCCTGGGCAGGTGCTGTGCCAAAATTTCCCTCAGGCCAGCCTGGAGGTGGATTTTTGTGACTTCAGAAAACATTGATGTCACTTAGAGAAAACTCTTTAGCACCGTTATGTTCACGTACCATTTACAAATTGTACCCTCTTGTGGCCATCAGATTAAATAGAGACCACACTGCTCACTGCAGGTTTTTTGTTGGTTTTTTTTTTTTTTTTTGGTGAATTAAAAACAATAACCAGATTTCAGTTTGCATAGTTTGCTTTACGAAAATTTTGGGCTCAGCTTCTTTTAATGGGCCTTGTGTTATTTTGATACCAGTCTGGTATCAAAATAGTGCCAACAATAGTGCCTACTTGTCAGGTTTTAACCCAATTCTCATTATATTTGGCAAGGAGGTTTTATTTTTTCAAACATTTCTACCCCAGTCATTCCAGAAAGAACGCTGGGCATTAAGAGCAGCTTCCCATGCTGGAAAGTAGTTGGGAAAGAAAGAAACATTCTATTTATTTATCTTGGAGTAATGAGTTAGAAAGCAAGTCTGTCAGGTCACACATCAATTTCTTCTCTCCATTATCACCAGTTTGAAAGTTTGTGTCCAGAAGGAAATATCTTCAGTCATCAGGAGAGGCTGTTATTAACAGAGTTTAAAGGTTTAGGCCCTTTTAGTTCCTGTAAATAATAAAAGACCTAGCCCTGACAGAAGCTTTTGCCCACCAGGAATTGAGTAATAAATGATGAGATGGAGTGTTGAATACAGTTTTAAACTTTCATGTTCCTAGGAAAGTAACTACACATAGATCAATGCAATAGGAATAAGCCTAAACTGGGTTTACCATAGAGAGCTACTTTCTTGCACAGCAGTCAAGACTAAAGAACAAGATAACTTTTTCTTTCAGTGTCTAGTAATTATTTTGGGAAAGAAAATTACATTGTTATTGTGAAGAACTTCAGGTCACACAAATAAATTTGGTCCTATTTACTAAGGCATTATTAGCTCCTAAAACCCCTAGCTAACTATTTTCTGAACAAAAAAAATGTTAGGGAAACGAACAACTTCAGACTTTATTATGGTGAAGATTATTGCTAGAATGAAAGTCTGTGCTTGCCTGGGTATATAGATATGGCTGTACTCAGTATGTGCAAACAAGGTTACAATCCATACTACACACACAGACACTCCTATGTCTTCTTGTTCCCAAGGCATGTATTCTGACTTGTGCCCCAAAAACCTGTGGAAAATGAATGAGTGCAAAGAAAAAATTAAATAGAAAAATTATCAAATAGGGGGAAGCTATAAAGAAGATGTCTGTAAAGGAGTCAGAATATTGTGATCGAGAAGAGGGGAGATTCAGAAAAAATATGTTTCTAGTTTAGTGGGGAAGCAAACACAGCAGTTTGAAATAAATACAGTAGACAAAAAGCAAAACTAGCAATCATTACAAGTTATGAAGCACAGAAAAAAATGGATAAGGATGTCAAGGAATTTGCATGGTGGGTAGTTCTAGGAACAGCTCATGTTTCCTAAATCTTAACACTATTATAGGCCTATTATATCAAGATTTAAAAAATGTTGATATTGATGAAAAAAAAATAGAATTGTTTAATAAATAAATTTGTTTTATACTTGAAAGAATGTGTGATGTATTTGTATCATATGATGATGACTAAGTACTTTCCTGTTCATTATTTAGAAGGATATTAAACAACTTTTCTTAGAGAGAAACATTCAAGTATGCAGGTCCTAAAAAACTTGAATTTGAGAGTCCTAAAGAGGCTTGCATGTGTGATCTCAGGAAGCATGAAACCTTATTAACATTTAATAAAGCTTAAATTATTGCAGAAATTCTGGAAGACATGAAGACTGACCATAAGTATTCAAATTGGACAAGTGAGAAGCCCAATAATAGTAGGCTGATTTATCTGACATCAGTCACAGACAATAAATGCTCACACAGAATGCAATAAAGAATTACAAGATGGGATAAAAGCAGTATCAGCTGATGTGGCTTTAGGAAGAAAAATATAATTTATTGTGAAATTACAAAGTTGCTCATAAGTGTAATGATGCAGATATAATCTACATGGATAGTTCTCAGGTATTTTTCTGGAAAGGTAAAACTGTATTCTCTGAAGAAAGCTCACATTGCATGGGTCAGATTTGAGGTGACTGCTATAACTCAAAAGGAATTTTTGATCTGTGGAGATGATCCTAGATGTTTGTGAGAAATCAAGAGTAGGAAAGGTTACTGGCAGCTGCTTCTGGCTTATTCCAGCTTTACAAATGTCTCTGAGCTCATCAGTGCTTCCCAGTAATTTAAGGCAGGCAATGACACTTTCACTTAACATTTTGAGCTGTAAACAGTGTTTGTTCAAGACCTGATGGATGAGCAGCTCAGGCAGTCAGGTTGTGGCCTGGTAGTGCTGTGACCTACACCTCCTAAATGGGACTCTTCAGATACAGCCAAATACAGGGTCACATCTATGGGAATAAATAGTAAGGCAGCTCTAAAAGAAGCAAGGCTGCATAATAAACAAGCAACCAACACAAACTTCTGATACTGCTCAGTGTCTGTAAGATCCTATAATATGCCTTTTGGGCATATTGTAGACTAGCACACTGTGGAAGAATATAACATTAGGAATAAAAGTAGCTTTAATGCCACATTCTATAATCCTGGTGTCTTCATGGTTAACAAATTTTAAGAAATTGAAATAGATCTGGAATGACTGCTCTGAAGAGCTTTATTTTTTTGCAGATCCATTTGTCACACTCCAAAATCTCAGATTCCTGCAGGTGCACTTTTTTGCAGCCACACCCTCTGAACCATGTCTCAGATGCTGCCACTCAACTTTCACATCCTGCCACAGATCCCTGAGAAGCAGTAGCTCTGCTCTTGTACCTGAACCACAAACATGAACCTGTGAAGGTCAGCAGTTAAGATTCTGTGACTCTTCCTCCTACATAATGTGCATAGGAATCTCCTCAACAGAAATGTCATCTCTTTTCTTTCAACTTCTATTGTCCTCTTAATTTTCACTGAAAAGTACTGAAAAGACCCTTGTCTTCCAAGCAGAGCTTTCTTTTAAGAGTTCTCTGCAACTGCACAGTCATGCAAAGTCTGTATTTGTTTTGAATTCCTGTATGCCTCTCTGGAAATGCTATGCTTTATCTAAATATGTAGGCCTCATTATCAACAGACTGAAGAATTTCAAAGCACTGCTGATGCAAAGAACATGCCTGTGTCATTTATTCATCCAGCAGTGAAAATTCCCCTCCTTCTGTGAGGGGAACTCCAAAACATCTGAATTGTGCTGGCTGTCCCTATGCAGTACGTATTTATATTTTTAGATGTATTATTTTGCCTGTTGACTGTGTTTGCAAAGTTTTAGTAAGAGTTATTGAGTCCTTTTTTCCTTTTTCTATGGCAGACTTCCTATTCCTAACTTTTGCTCCCATGTATTTTTTTTTAATAAGGTTTCCAGTACTTCATCCGTAACTCAGACTACAACAGGCTTCTCTTAGACCCATACATTTCATGGTCTTTTGAGAAGGCGATGGACAGAGAGGCAAGAAGATCCACATCATAACTTTGTTTCCAGGAAGTTTTGTGAGTCCATCAGAAACACATAAGTAAACACTACCTCAATTTTTTCTATTATATCTCTACCTAATAATCTAAAAATTACTATCTGCTGCAATACTCTCATTCAAATAAATTCCTCATTACCTTAGGCACATGCTGAGGTGTGTGGGGGAGCTGTTGAAGGTGTTTCCAGTTTGTGTAAATAAGAACTACATAGGTGGATTTAGAGTAAAAAGGGAGAAGGGCCAAAAGGGATGGAGAAGGGACATTGTCAGAGCCAGAACAAGACAGCAGCACATGGATACAGATAGGTGGACACTCATCCTTACACACACACAGAGTCTCAGCAATTCAATTGGAGCAGTCATCTGGGACGACTGGACTAGACCTGTGCAAATTTAGGATCAGGTTCCTGGACAAAAGCTAGCGAAAGTGACAATATATCTGTCTGTAATAAAGTGTAATAGAGTTAAAAATATGTCAGAAACCTGAAAAAATGCCCAGAAAAAAAAAAAAAAGGAGGCAGGTACATTTTTTGAAGAAAGTAATTTAGAATCAGCCATTGTACTGACAGCAATTAAAATATGTTTGGTTTTTCCAGTTTTAAAATACATGAGTCACTTCAGTGTTTGTGACAATGATGGTCTTAGAGATGCAAATAATTCAAGACTTGCACAGAACAGGAATGATTGTGGTGCAAGTTGCAACTTAGTAATATAAATAGATTGGGAGCACATCCAACTACTCAAGAGATTACTAATTATTTTAGATTATCTAGTGTCTTCCATTTTGCATATGAAGACAACAAAGCAGAGGTGAGAACCTGACACCAGGCTCTGTGGATGAGCTCTGGAGTAACACAGGCCAAGTATTTAGGGAGGGAAATGTGCACTGTCCTCACTTTGCACCCCTTCTCTAGCTAAAAGCAAAGCTAAGTAGACCAAATGCAAAACTGGAGGTTTTGCTATTATTGTTACCTATAAAAACAACCTAAACTGTTATGGAATGGGTTTGCCTCAGTAGCAACATAGAAATTCCTCTGATTCTACATTCTCAGCCTAGCCTCCTCTTTCTCCACAGGTTACCTCTCTTCTGGTTGACACCAGAGATAGGATTTGGACTCACACCTGAGACAGGATTTGGCAAACATCTCTAATATCTTGAAAAGCATGAAGAAAATCATCAAGGGTCAGTTGTTTAGTGTCCCCTCCAATATGAGAACTGAGGAGCAAGAAGTCCAGCAAGTAGGTGGGATGGTCAAAACAAGAATAATTGTTCTTTTTTTCATAGCTCGTTGGAGAAAGTGATGGAATGCTCTGCTGCAAGGGAACATTGATGCTGAAGTCAAATTTAGTAGTCCAATGTAGTAATCTACTATGAGAGACTCTTGCAGAGCATAGGTGGCCTGGAAGCAGAGCTCTCAAGTCAGACACTTCTGTGACTAATGAGCAAAGGCATTAGAGGCATGTGGGGGATTATCAGCGGATGTGCGGGAGGAAGAAGGTTGGGAATGGCGTGTGTGCCAGGGAGGTCTGGAGCAGGGAGGTGCAAAGGGGCTCTGGCAGCTCTCACGCCCCAGGTGTTGAAGTGTGGGGTGACTGCAGTGATACAGCTCTGCTGTGCACTGGTGGTGCAGGACAGTGGGGCTAAATCCACAGGGAGAATGAAAAGTCCTAAATAAATATAACTAGGACCACACTTGGACATTACTACCAAAGACAGTGTAAGTGCATACCATTTCATTAATCATCACTGCAGCTTGTCACTATATAGAAATTAGTTATTATATTGTATTAGAATTATAGGTATTAAATATTCACTAACAATTGTCTAAACTAATTAACATGCAAGATTTATTTGTGATGTTTATGGCTTTCATTAGTGACAGAAACTGAGAAAATAATGAGAGAACATACAATCTATAAGAATATATCACAGTTGTATGAGTTTATTTGTGTTTAATACTGACTAAATGAGTATGGTAAGAATTCCTTAAATTTTCTGAAATCTTCTGCATAAAAAAATCTTAGTAAACATCTATTCTCTGGTAGATAGGTGTTTGAGGTTCCCTGATGTCAAGACATTCTCTACAATTTCAGATATGTGGTATAATATAGCCATTCAATTTAATGTGCTTGTATTGGGACAACAGAATTGCCAGCTGGCATTTGTTAAAGTCCCCTGAAACAGCCACCCTAGAGCCTTGATCACCTAAAGGTCTTACAGTGCTTTGCAGCCATGAGAGTATTCTGGAGCAACTAGAGGTAAAGGAAAACAAGACTAATTCCAGTCAGTAAAGCTGAAACCTTGATCCCTTCCTGCTTTCCTCTGTGCTTCTCACTTCTCATAATCCCAAATCACTGGGATTCCTGATTATGACTGAAATTATGATTCCTGTTACCTTTTATATATTACATGGACCAGCCCTAAATCCCTTCACTGACCTTCTCACCAAGGAAACCATGGATCCAATCAAGCTCATCTCCCTCCTTTACTCCGACAGCTGCCCTCTTTATAGCTCTACTATGTTCCTCCTAATTCCTTTCAGCACACCCAAATGAGTTGTGCTTAGGTTATGTTCTCACCTGCCATCCTGCTCATAGCTATCACTAGTTTGAAATCTCTGCTGTACCATGTTCCCTGCTATAGGAATAATCTCTGTGCTTGCAAGGTCCTGCACAACTTGGTTCCCCCTCAAGCCAAATACATTTTCAGAGGTTTTTTCCTATCCTTCTCTTTCCTGTTTTATACTTGCTTTGAAAGCCTTCCCCTATCAACTGGCATGTATCAGCCTCTGCTTTATCCCATGTGTGGTGCTTTTCTTCTTCACATTGCAAATATTGTTCTCGTTTTTCCCACGAAGTGACTTTTTGGTGATTCCAGCACACAAGCTTGTCATTTAGTTCAGTATAGCTTCTTTGTAGGCATGAGGAGTGGCAAAGGAGAAAGAAGATCCCTGACAATATTGCAATATGTCTGCAAACTGTGATGAAGGCATGGACACGGGAAAAGTAACAGTATGGGGGAAAATCAGAAATATGAGTTTAATAGGAGATGCAAGTTTTGTTAATCAACTGCATTTTAAGCATAGGACAAATCACACAATTTTGTAGAACTTTAAACTCAAATCCATGCAAAATGAAACAAAAACTTGTTATTAAAACAAGACTTCAGCCATTTAAAGAGGAGATGTTTTTGGAATGACAATTAAATGTCACTTTTCTAATAGTAGTACACTGAATGGTATCAGAATTGGGAACTGTGCTGTTTCTTGCCTCCAGCTATCTCAGTTCAGATCTTTCATAGCAGAAGAACTTAGAGATCCTGAGGGATTTTTTTTCCCCCTCCAAAACACTGTACTGAAAATAACCCCCTAGGAGGTCATAGGGTTACATGGAAAATAGCAGTTTAATTTATTCATCCTAAATAGCAAAAGGAATATTTTAGCATATATTAAAAATAGACTAATTTTATGCACTTTTTCAGTATAGTGTCTGATTTTGCTGTTGATTTATTTCTGCACAGTGCATTCTCCTTAAAGAAATTTGTAGGCTGTTGTTGAAAATTTCTTCAGATAAACGTGCACATAAGAATAGACAGGCTCATGGTTCTTTTGCAAAAATGAATGCGCAAGGTAGGAAGTTCTCCACTTTCTACATCAATCCCTAGGCACCACCTAATGGTGTCTTAGCTTTCTTATCAGCAGCTCTTTGAGGAGAGGAAGACCATTTCAATCTTTTGTATCTTTCTGTAGCCACAGTTCAGCAGTCAGTGGAACTGGAGGAATGCAATTAATTGATTTCCTACATATGCTGCCACTCTTCTGTACTATAATATATGCTACCATATCCCAAACACACAAGTTTTCTGGGATAATCACAGATGTTATAGATCTACCCTATAGATAGCTGTGTTGTGAAAATAATTAGTAACTTCCAAAGCAAAGATAGCCACTTAAAAGAATTCAGTAAATACCATGTTTGCACTGACAGATACATCTGCATTGCAAAATTTGCTCCTCCTGTCTACTAATCTAATGCAAAGGTATGAAGGGACTTGTTTGAATTTATCTTGGAACCACTCATTTCAAAACTGCCATTCTCCTTCTGTAATGCTCCTACAGTAATGATCAGAAGACCATTTCATTGATTCCTCTGTCTTTGAAGAGTTCATAGCTCTACATTTGTTGTAATAAAAGCCTGATTTTGTTAGTTTTCAGTGTATATTGCAAGGCCATACTTTTACCAGAGCACTTGGGAGGAGCAGTTGCCGATTATGAATTGGTAAAAGTGGTAACAGAAATGATGTGGACAAGTATGGTACAGGCAGATCACAGCCACATGATAGGCGCTGATGTTATTTATGTGCTTGCATATTTTTAGCTATTGGCAATGCCTGTCACAGTAGAGAGGGGTGGTAGATACAAATGGAAAGAATACTTTGAAAAGGATGTTATTTTTATACTGAGCTTCTCATATTGCTCAACTGATGTTGCCTCAACATGACACTGAACACAGTCAGAGAAAAAGTGTCAGTCACAAGACTGTAAGACCTGCCACACTGGTCAGATCAAAGGTCCATCTGTTTCAGCATTCTGTACAACTAGGTGATGTTTTAAAGAAAGTGTTTCCTTTTGTTTGTTTCAAATTACTATACATCTTTTGTGCTTCTGAGAAATAATAAATCACCATAGTTATAGGACTGATTTTATGTTCCCTCCACCTTTAATCATCTTTTTTCCATGAAGAAATGTACTGTCTGGCTGCTCAGCATTGGTTAAAATTTTCTTCAACTCCTTGCTGTATGCTTTAGTTGTGACTTTGATGCACAACTTGTTATCTTTCCAAACCTTCCTGCTTCAGTATACACCTTTATGTTGTCATTGGTGAATCGCTTATGCAGCAGGATCTGGACAGCTGGAACCCTATTTTCTTTGTTATTTGTGGAAAACCATAATTTTTTGGATCTCCCATCCAGTTGTTTGCCCATGGATTATCTTTACTCCCATTCCATGAGAAGTTAATTTCTTCAAAAGTTCTTAATGAGGTGCCGTTCTCAAAGAAGCATTTTACAAATCCAAATACATAAAAATCCCCTGCTCAAGCTCATGATTACTATATTTGCTATGCAAATTCCATTCTCAAACACTATATTGATTGTTCCTTCATATTTTAATTTACTCAAATTTCTACTTGTTCTATTTTGCAATAATTTCAATTAGTTTGCCACCCATGAAAGTCAGACTTGGGTATTGTTGTTCCTCAGATAACCTCTGAGATTAGTAGTTTTTAAAAACTGGTGACATGTCTGTCGTCTTCTGTTCTTCTGGTTGATTGAAACGGTGGGTTAAACACCACAGTTTTTAAGTGAGGAATTTTGTGTTTAAAATTTTTGAATGACCTTTCCATGCCCTGGCAGTCATTTACTATTTCTTTAACTGATTAATTTGACAACCTTTCCTTATGAGAAATCAGCATAAGAGAGTTCCCAGATTATTTTTCACTTCTTGAAACATCCCACTACCTATCTAAGATTTCCCATCTGTATCAGAGTCATTCCATTCCACCAGAAGACATTCTTAAAAAGATTGATCTCACTCAATGCATATAGTTTGATTTCTTTCAATCTTTCTGAACTACACCTCATGAGATATTTGTCATTAAATGCACATCTCTATGGAATCAAACAGAAAGAAATTGGTTATTTGGAGGGTGATATGAAGGAATATAAGAAGTAATAATAAAGTAACAAGATTGAATCAAAACAGAAGAGGGACATTTCTTTTACCTGAAGTTTTATAAAGAATAACATTTTTTGAACAGTTTTCATTATGTAGAGGCATTAGTTGACATATTGTCATATAGATGTCATACATGTAGAGATTTGTTGACATATATTAATGTACTATCCAAGGACTGAGAAAAGATGACCAGGGAATTTCAATAAAATTTTATATAACTATTTTTTATACTACGTAATTTTTTTTTTTACTCAATCTAAACATAACTGTAGTTATGATATTTTATGAGTTTCCCCGAGTGCAGATTTGTTAAGTTTTATTCCAAGGGAAACTCTCATTTGTATTATGTTTTAAAGACATGAGTGTCTGGCTGTCTTGTTTCCCACATGGAGGATGTGGGCCTTTTTTCTCTCTTTTCTCTGTCAGCCAATGATGTGAAAAATTATTATCAATAGAATTTGTAAGCATTCTTGCACTTTCAGTATGGAGCTTGAACAAACAAATAGCTAAACTCTGTACCTGAGCAGAAATAGCTCAAATCTTTCTAAACAATAGGGTCATTTTAATAAATTATATTTAACCTTCTGATATTACAGTCAAAGAGTCTTGATTCACCTCCAGTGGGACACCAACAACAATAGTAACTCTCCAATTTCCCAAAGCTATTCAGAATAAAATGTGTATTAGAACAACCATTCAGAATAAAAAAATGTGGAAACAAAGCTATTGATTAGAATTTTTTTCTCCCTTAATGGCTTTTACTGGATGGATTTTGTAACTGTAATGACTTTGCTGCAAACAGAGAATTCCAGTGTGTAGCTATCCATTTAATCCCAATCCTCTTTTGCATTCACTTCCAGTAATGATTGATTGTCAACAACAAGGTTTATTAAACACACTTGAAGCATTGTATTTAGTACTCTGTAGTTTAAGCAAATCCCAAGGAAAGAAAAAAAATAATTCACACTTTAGAACTCACTTCTATTCAAAGCTATGTGAATGGAATATGGAAGATTTCTTCATCATAACTGTGCCCTTTCCCTCCATGACACCAGTTATTGCTTCTTTGCCAGTTTGGCCGACTGGCTAACTAGTCCTTTATTGTACTGTAGCCAAGGAAATGAAAGTAACTGTGGAAGGATATTTAACATTTTGTTTTTGTCTGTAGCCATTCCATCTCCACTTATTTCATGCTTTAAAATCTGTACAAAGTGTACATTTGAAAGTTTCCTTTCTGACTTGAACTGCTCTGAGCTTTCCAGCCCTTGGGTTTAATTCTTTCTTACAAGGCAGCTCCCTCCCTCTTTTTGTTGTTTCTTTTTTAACACACACACACACACACACACACCCACACACACACACACACCCCCATCCACCTCCACACCCATCCACCCCCACACCACACATTTCTTTTTAAGTTTAACCATGTTAATGCATGAAAGAAAATACATGCAAGTGTAAAGGAAATTCTCACAGCTGGTTTTCTTTGCTTTGATCTCAGTGAGGATTTGAGTACTAAAAATAGGATTTATTGGAGTTTCAAGAACTAAAAAGTGAGTCTAGGGTCAGAGTTTGCCTTTCTGTTTGGCCTTCAAATTCTCAGTGTTCACAGAAACACAGAATAATTGAAGTTGGAAGGGAGTCCCGGAGACTGCCTGGTCTAAATCCCCTAGACAAAATAGAATCCAGGGCTGCTTTGGATCTTGTCCAGTTAGGTTTTGAATATCTCCAAGGATGGAGAGTCTCCAGGTGGTATTTAAGCATCCTCACAGTGAAGCAGTTTTTTCTTATGTTTAAATGGAATTTCCTGTGCTTCCTTTTGTGACCATTGCCTTTGCCATTGTGTTTTTTCAATCCTTGTCTGAGCATTACCAAGCCTGCTGTGGCCTATGCAAGGAACCTCCCAGCTCCCACATAAGTTAATAAGGATCCAAATGTACATGGAGTGGCACATCAATTTCCTAAGGAGATCTGTTTTGTTGGCACATGGAGTTGGGTAAAAGGAATCCTAGGTGCCACTCTTCAGTTTTAAAACATGTGTGTAGCTATTTTAGTTTTCCAAAACCAGCTGTTGCTGGGTGTGCTGGCTGTTGGCAGTACAACTCTACTAGTCAGAGCACTCACCCAGAAAGTTCAAGCCCTGTGTTCAGCTTCCCTGAGTCCAAACCCTTTTCTCAAGAGACAATCCTGACTGTTAGCTTATACAGCTGAGTGAGGATGTTACTGTCTACATCTTTCCTAGTGCAGAAATTCTTGCTCTTAGGCATTTACACAGGGCTATGGAGCCAGAAATACAGCATGTGTGAGGAAGCATGGTGGTCCAACCTGTAACACTGCAGCAGGAAGAGTGTCCTAAGTTCCTGGCTGACAGCTGGAACTGGCTTTGATTTCCTACTCCAGTGACTAATAACAACAGCCTCAAGACCAGAGACCAGAGTTCAATGATTAGGCTGCAAAGTCATTGTGCAGTGAGTGAGAATCCAGAATGAAGGGCTCATGTACACAGGATGGACTCATCTAGCTATGGGAGGGAACAATTTCAGCCAGAATTCCAGCCACAGCAAACAATGCAAGACTATCAGTAGATTTGTAGAGTACACAAGCATCAGTGGCACCAGCACAGTTGCTTGTTTTTCCTTTAAGAGGCAGAAAGGTCAGACAGGTATTACTGAAACTAATAACTGGGCCTGAAACTAATAAACTGACTATCAAGATTTTAGCATTCTTGAAGAGTATGCATACTATATAAGCATCTTGACAGGTGACCTACTCTCATCATGATCAGCTATAAATCCTGGTGTTACTGTGATGATCAGCAGGGTGCTTGTTCAGCACAGGATAAAGGACTGCTGTGTCAAGAACACCTTGAATTCCTTCCTGCCTCTCCCAACGGGTTAAGTGTAGATCACATCATATCGGATACATGGGACAGGATTTTGTCTCCTCTGAGAGCTGGGATTTTCAAAGGTGTTTTTTGGGATCTAAGAGCATAAATTTTGCTAATTTCCTAAAGGGACCTGCATTCATAAATGCTGTAATCTTTAGGAAATATGTCTTTGAAGTATTTTTTCCTCCTGATTTAGAATGTTAAGTTCTAGTACCTAGACACTAGTTTCCTTAGTGATTCCAACACTCCTAATGCCATGTGCTTGTCTTTTCAATAAATTGTCAGTCAGGGTAAACTCCAAGTTTAACTAGTGAAGACAAATTACTGTAAAATTACCCTTCTCAAGTCTGGGTGAGAGATGTTTATCTTAGTAGTTAAGACAATCTCCTCCTAAGCAATTTATTGTGCAAACTTTTACCAATAGAAATAACTTTTTTTACAAGACATACCCCACCAAAATCCACATATTTTCACACAATTAAAATAAATATCAAATCATACACATTTTTTTTCTTAGAGCAAGATTCTATTTATGTACTGATCTCTGTTAATTACATTCACTTATTTGAATTTTTTTTGACAGCTGACCCCCTCTGATTTTAAAACATTTAGCATTTTTATTTCCAGCCTATCAGATTTTGACTTACTTAAAATAGTTAGATGCAAAGCTCCTAAATGATCACAGTACAAACTGACAACACTTGTTAGTCTCAGATCTGGCAAATGTTCCCAAACATACAAAACTGAAATACAGGCAACAAATTAGAAATAAATAATCACATGAAGAGAAGCAGAAGTTGTGCTGCTTAAGATGATACACAGTAGAATTGAGATTCAGTATTTCAATCAGATCTCTTGCTTTGGCATACACCTGAAGAAACACTTCCAGAGCAAATTGGCAAGGGGAAGAAAATAATCTTTTCAGAGCAAATAGAGAAGTTAACAAAATAGAATGTTTTTTTCCTAAGATACTTGAAAAGATACCATGTACTTTATCAAGCAGTGGTCATTGGAGTGGATACTTACATGTAATAAATTCAAGAAGGTTCTACAAGAATAAAGGGCTTTGTGTCTTATACTTATCTATAGGCTGGAAAATATAGAGCTCAACTCAAAGCATGGCAAAAATAATGGAGAAATTCCCATTGATTTCAATCATCTTTTATAGACAATTTGCTTCTTCCTAAAGCTGCAGTACACACCTCCCTCAGTGAAATTTATGTATGTACATTGAACTTGATAGGTTTCTTTGTATAGCAGAGGAGCAGTGAGCCAAATGCATTTTGATTCTTACAGAACTTTCACCATATAAAAATAATGACACATTTTATTCTCCTTCATGGCAAAATACAGTACCAAAACATTCAATTAAAATCAGCTCTTGGATTGGTGAATCACTGTGCTGTCACAGAAAGTGACTTCTAAAGAGTTCTCTCCCTACACGGGCTATTTTTTGTCAAGTGAAGAGATTAATTAAAATACAGCTGAATTAAACCTGTACTTTTCTGATGTCATATATATAAGCCAATGTTATGTTAGTTTGTTATACTTAGCACATTACAACAAATGGAAGGGGAGAAAGGACAGCCTCTCTGTCAAAATTCATTTCATACAGTGACAACACATGAGTTATTTAATTACAGCCATCTGCATTCTGTAGCATATGAACAAGGAATATATGGTACATGACTGATGAGCTTGCTATGTCTTGATTATCTCTCAGCAAGTAATGAAGCATGACTGCTCATGCTTAGCACAGTCACAGACTGCTTTTTCCTTGTTTGTCTGTTGGGATCACTGTAACACTTTGTCTGGAGCCTGCTGCTCTTCAGCTAGGTGAAGGATTGTACTTGATTCTACCAACTACACAACTAATTAAGCATATTACTGCTTTCTACAAATCTTGTCTCTTTATCAAGTATTCTAACCTGGAACGTCACTCAGAACTTACCAGCAGGAAGAATTAATGTTTCTGTAGAGAACATGTTTATGGTAAAACAGTATTAACAAAGTATGTGTGAAGACTGGCTAATGCAGGAGCTTTTTTGTGTAGCTGTCATGCCATGCTTCATGGCAAAAGTAGCTTTAAATTCTGCACCTGCCTTAGGGAAGAAAAGGCTCATGAAGGTGACTGAATGACTGTACACACATATTTGCTTTTAAATTTTTTTCATCTTCAAGATTTAATAATTGAAAACAATTGCCTCCATCACTAGATAGCCATGCCTGTTAAATAAATAGCACTCTGAATTATTACATATACGTAGAGGCAGAGCCACTGCAGAGACTGCTTTTTAGTTAATTAATATTTTCTAAAAAGAGAACCTGTCTACTTCTTCAAGTGTAAAAATGCCATTTATTTTCATAATTGTCTGTAAACTACTGTACATAGACTAAACTGACTGAACACAGAACTCATTTATAAAGAAACCTCTCCCTGTTGATTTGAGATTTCTTTGTAACAAAAACTGATTTACAGACAGCTTCTTCAGTAGTGTCTACAAAAGCCTAAAAGGAAGGATTTCCACACTAAACGTCAATTTCTACTGATGGTACTGATGATGAATAACTATTATTTTAAAAAGTTTCACAATTTGAATGAGACTGCTGATAGAAACAGTAAAAACCCTGTGAAACAGTGAAAATGCGTGAAATTAATGATTTTGAGCTTGTTTCCTCTGTAAGTTCCTCTGAAACTTTGCCAAAACAGTTATAACAGCATATTTGGACCACTTACATCTTTACTTTACTACTTAAGTGGGAAAAGAAGAGAAAAGGTTATGTTACACTTAAATTCAAAATTACTTTCTTTGTATACATACCTCATTTCCATAAACAGAGAGAAATTACTAAGTGAAAAAGCATTCCATGTGGCAAAAATCTGGTGTTTGGAAACACAAACCTTGGAAATGTGGGGTTCTAGATTATGGCCTCCTGTATTGCAAACAGCAACCATGGACTTGTGCTGAAGAAAAATAACACATTAAGCATCAATAGATAGTAGTATAATGGCCCTGCAGCCATTATACAAACTACCAAGAAAGTAAGAGTAGACTATACTTAAGCTAGGAATGAATTTAAAGTCAGGAAAAGGCAAATACTACACATGTGTTGGAGAAGGAAAACAGGAAATAAAAAGCTTCTTTTTCTCAAGATCTGAGTAAGTTGTTTATAACGTTTTTACAGCCATGAGCTCTCCGGGAAAGGCTCCTCATCCCTCCCGGCCGTGCCAGGGGTCGAAGCTGTCCCTGGCTGCAGCAGCAGCTCTGTGCACTAGGCGGCGCTGCACAGCGAAACCATCATTCTCTGAAAAATAAAAAGACACATAAAAATAAATCTATAAATCATGCGCGTTAACTTTCAGGCAAATATAATAACAGGCAAAAAGAATGGTTAATTGTAGTTGGGTATAGCTACATCACTTAAAACCTTCTCAAGGCAAAAAATATGGAATCTGGTCAGCAATCTGAAAGACCTCTAAGGAAATAGCACATGAATTATTCTCCTAATCAGAAAACTGAAATGTCTGAACATAAACAAACAGCAGCACCACCCCCCGCTGGAGATCTAATTATTCTGATTATACAGAAGATCAAAGCTTTGTTCATTCTGTTTAAAAACATCTCTTTGCATTCTTATAAGAATATTCACTGGTAACATCCCAGTCAAATTCAAGTAGCTGCAACTAAACTCCAGGGTTACAATTCAGAGTTGTCTGGCCTACCCTAAAATGTGCACTGATTCTTTTCTGGGCAACACATGTTCAGTACATCCATTTGTCTGGAAGTTTCAGCTTCTAGCTTCCCACTCCATACTTTTTCTATTCTGCAACTCACCTATTTGAAATAAACAGCTACCACCTGCTACTATTCACCTCACCTTCAATTAGCTATCATCAAGTTTTTTAGCACTGAACTTCAAAACACTGTATCAGGAATAAAGGAATGTGAGTGAATGAAGCCTTATTTAAATATGTAATTTCTCTTGTAATGGTCTCTAATTTTGAGAGACTTGCAAAGATGCCTAGCAGACAAGACAAAGAATAAATGATAGGTAGTATATCTAAATAGTCCCACAAGACCTGTGGTAACACAGAGAATTAGTGGAACAAGTGTGTCAGCATTGTCATTAAAACCAATTTATAACTCATGCAAATCACCTATGTATTGGGAAAAACTGGGTGTCACCTGTCCTGTTTAATTTTAAAATGGAAGATGCAAGAATGGGTGTTGCTTGTGATCTCTTTGTTGGGAACAAGCCCTACAGAGTCATACATCAGTAAAAACTTCTTTCTCATTTCCATATTGTTCTCCTCATTTATGCTATATAAATAATATCTGGTTTTCTTAGAAAATTACATGTTTTACCTTGAGAAGTCTTCTGATATTCTTTCTTTGCAATTAAACTGGTCAAATACTTCAGACTTCGTAGATGAATAACTGATTGAATTGGTTAAATTCTTGGTAAACCCTTTTTTTTTCCTTGAAAGCAGATGTGCTGTAGCAATTCTGGGATCAGAGAATCCATAATCTTAGTGAAAACAACTTCATATACATCATTACTTTCAGTCTAAAGTGAACATATGCAAGTTAGGTGTTTTATGCAAAAACAAATTTATGAGTGGAGAACAATGAGGACCAAATTCAAAGTCATAGGTTGCAATTAACCGAAGGTGACAAATATGTATTTTCAAGGTGGAAATTTAAGTTTCATAACCAAAATGAGAATGTAAGACTGATAGCTGCTGAGCTTGCTACTGGTACAGAAAAGAAACTGTGCTGTGCCAGTGCCACGGCAGGCTGAATTCACGCTCAAAATGCACCCAAAGACTTCTGACTACAGAATGACAGAATGGCTGGAGTTGGAAGAGACTGCTGAAGGGCATCTGGTCCAACACCTCTGTTCAAGTAGGACCACCTTGAGTTTATTGCCCAGGACCATGCTGGGATGCCAAGTCCAACAGCAAGTGCATGTTTCCAGTTACATTTTTCATAGAAAAACTGTGTGACAAGATATGACTGAACATAAATTTTGAGATCACTCACTACCAGTCACATTTAATCGAGTAATTCCATTCAGTTCACTGAATCACATGCTTCAGTTCAAAAATTTTGTAAATCACATACCACAAACTGATTTGTGTGATAACTTCTCTCAACAGACTAAATGGATATTTAGTAATACTATTACTTCAATAAAGAACGGGCATATAAAAGAAAATCCATTATTCTATGCCTAAGAAAATCTACTTTTAAAATATGTGGTCATCACCAAAATCAAAACAGTAGTCTGCCTCTCATTAAGGTTACTAGCACAGAAAAAAATACATTAAATTTTAAATTTGCTACTGGTAATGCTTTCCTGATATACAGATCCCCCTGAGAGTAAAAGCTATTGACTCTGTCTCCTTTCATCCCTTGGACTAGCAGTCCTGCCTCAATGACTTCAGCCACTACAGAGCTGAAACTCACCTACACTGCACTTCTGACTCTGAAGACCAGCAGCAGCAGTTTGAAAATGTTGACAACCAGAGCTGCCTGCTGCCAATCTCTCCTCCTGGGGAGTTAATACATCTCATTTCACCTTGGAAACAATAAGACGTGTGCTCACAGCCAGCTGAATGGAGGAGTCAGCAGCATCTGAAGCAGCCCTCACACATCTGCTTGCAATCATCTGCTCACATGTTAATTGGTATGAGGTACATTATTCCCTCTGAAGGACTTATGGCAGGTTTTGTATACTCCAGGCCAGATGTAGAAAAGAACAAAATCTAAAGAAAATAACTACCACCCCTATTTTTTAAGGATGTAATTTCTTTTAGAAGTATCCATATTTATAATTCTATAGACAGTGAGTAAAGATCACAGAATCAGTCAGCTCTGAATGCTGAACATTTTCTCCTTCTTAGAGAACAGGGAGCCAAGTGTGGACAAGCAGGTTACTGTACCATAAACAGCTGTGCAGCAATACACTGCTGACATGACTGCAGTCCTACCAGCTGGTCAAACACAAACCCACAGGAAAGCCTTATTCACAGGTGATGCCCTCCCAAGTTGCAAAGGAAAGAGCTTCAAATACAGGGTAATAAAACCAGGAAATAATTGGTCATCTGTGGCAAATATGCTGGAACAAAGGGCAAAATGAGGGAGTTCAACAGGTGGAAGCAGAAACTGAAGGAATAAAAGTAGTAGTGACATTACTGCCCTGCATAGCTAATTTATGCCCTGTACATATTAATGTATACATATACAAACATACAAAAATAGATATTTATAAAATATCAGAAGAACCCCTTAAGTCAACAGGACTGTGAAAATCACAACAGCAGTAAGTCTTCTACAGTTCTCACAACATACACATTAGAACACCTTAACATCTCTAAATTACAATGCTCAGCTCACAGAGTTAATAGTAATTGCAAGTAACATGTGCAAATATGTTAAAGTATTTTTAAAATGTCAGTAAGCTGAGTTCCAATGTGCCTGAGAACCAGACAGGCTCAGAGTGATGGTGAAAATGAGATAATGTGGTGAAAACTCTTGTCCCTAATTCACCAAAAATGTCTCTGACATAGCCAGGAAAAGACTTTTGATCTCAGAATTTCAATTTCTGGTATCAAACACTGATGCAAAGTGCAGTGGTAGTTTGTAAAAAGGTTTTTATGTATTACAGAGCTTGTTGGCTCACTCTCAAAAATAGAAACATGTTGTCATTATGATACTGGTATATTATCAGTCTAGGAGAACAATGTTGCCAAACACAGTGTTGCAAAAGCAATGATAAGCCAGTAAAACATGACAATTAAAATGAGCAGTGGAAAGTTGTACTTACTAAGGAAAATTGCCACTTAAAACAGCAGAAAATAATATTTGAAGACAAAAAATAGAGGTAAAGGAAACTTTTAAACTAAAGAGAATTCTAATTTAAATGAAAGAAATCACTAGTTATTATAAGAGTAATCTTCTAAGTTTAGTTCTCACCAGAAAGCTAACCATGAAAAAATCCAGCAGTCTCTGGGAAGTATAAAGAAGCTCATAGCACAGTCCATATTGCCAAACTAATTTCTCAGTCTCAAGGAAGCTGGGAGAGCTTTCCAAATACTTACTGCAAATAGCATGCTCCTTCCCTATCACAGAAATCTAAAGGTCAGTGGTGTCCCAGGTCTATCTCCACAAGTTTCCACAAAACAGCTCTGGCTGACTTCTTAATTTCTAAATTTCTTGCTATTACTGTGTGCTCTCTTTGCATTCCTGAGGCCTGAACTGCTTAGCAGCAGTAGAAGTGCAGCTTCAGAATAATATATGCTCCTACCCTAAACCTAATCTAAAGGATCTGCTGCTGAAAGAAAAAAGGGTTTATATAAGTTGATATTTGTGATAATGAGTTCTTATATTACTGCAGGTTTTTAGGAAGTGCAGATTTGTTTTGCACTATGAAATAGGTTATAGCCAGCAAGCATATTTCATAGAATCAAATACAGACCTGTAATTGGTAATTCTCACTGTTCTGTGCTTCTTTAGGACTGGTGGTCTAACAGTGAAAGGTTGATCACTCATGGTCAATCCATCAGCATCCAGCCCCCAACTCTATTCACTAAACATGGATGACATCTGGAAAATTTAAGACATCTGGGTTTTAAGGAGGATTTGGCTTTCTCTCTACATACTTTTTCATCATACTTGACCCTGCAGTAAAACTCTAGCAGCAAAGCTCATTTTGAAAACATGGAACACAGGATGACTGTAGACTCAGCCAAGTGAGAAAACAAAGATTAAGGAGATACATTTCTTTTCAAATACACTTAGCTCCAGAATTACCAAAGGCAACAAGGGAAGTGCTTGGCTTAGTGCATCCATTTAAAAAGGAATTTTTAAAAAGTTCATTCTAGTGCTAATAAGTGTTTCTCAGCTAATGCTGGAATCACCACTAAATGTGGGAGAGAATGTCCTAGGTGAACTTCAATGGCCCAATTATGTTCCAACCATTCTATAATTATGTGTAAAAATGGAAATTGTTTTTTGCGGTAAAGTCTTTGAAATTTATGAACCCTCAAACTGTTTGTTGGGAACATTAGGAAATGGCAGACTACTGTTACCTCTTATCTTTGATTCTATGTTCTCTGGGAGAGGTACTGCCTCTTTATTGTGTGTCTGTAACTGAAACTTGGCAGGACAGAGGCCTGCTCCCTGCCTAGCCCTCATCTGTGACCACTGGGTCAGTCAAGGGAAAATTTGCCATTGGCTGCAATGGGCAATAAATGAGACACCTCAGTAATACAGAATATGATTCTTAGTGAGTAATACCTGAAAAAAGGGTCTCAATAGGTTATAAATGTTTATTTCAAGGATAAAAATGATTGAAAGTGTCTCTCTTGTCAATCTGGATGCTACAAAGATGGAGAAGTCAATCCAGAAACCATCTGTTTTGCACATGTGTATTTGAATTGTTGGAAGCACAGGGCCATCAGTCTTCGTTTTCAAATAGCATGGAAACTAATTTTTTTCAGCAAATGAAATGGCATACTAAGCCGTATTTTTAAACTGTACTTTTCTTGGACATATAAATTAAAATTAATACCATCCTGACTGTACATTTTGTGACCTTAAATGGAGAGAATTCCTTTTCAAGGAAGAGCAGGAATTCATTCCACCAAATAGTATTAGAAATGGGATGCAAGGCAAGACACTGGCTTAAAAGCCTTCGTGGACAATGGGGTAAATTTTAACTAGCCTAATGTAGTCTCCCTGTTTATCTTCTTTAGGTGAGAGAAGCTGGGCTGGTAAAGAGAAATATTTCCCAATCGATGTCTGTTCTGAGGTGGGTCAGAACAGTGATTAAATCTGGGTGTTTCCAGCTCATCAGACAAATGTATCAGATGGCTCCTTACCAAGGACTCTGTGGACACCATAAATCCAGTTCTGTGAAGTACAAATCAAAAGAGACTCCTTATTCATACAGTCTGCAAGGAGGGAAGCAGCAGGTTCTCTCGCCTAACTGAAGACAGCAACATGTGCTGAAATTGCCAAACCAATTTGAGAACTCCTAATTACCTGTGAATTCCCTAGAAGAGGACACAGAACTACTTACTTACCTATAGGAATTGCTTTTCTCGGTATAGGACTTCCTAATAGCCGTTGTTTGTGCTTTCAGCTGTGGCAGTCCCTAGAGTGGTGTCGGTACCATTGAACGCTATTCCCCATTTAAGACGGGAGCTAACAAGCACTTGCTAAGCCCCCAGAGCCCAGTGCTGCTCAGCACCCTGCGTGGGGGGCACACGGCCCTGGAGGAGCGGAGATGGGTTTGGCAGCCCCGATGCGGGCAGGTTTTGCGGGCCTCCCCCGATCCTGCCGCCTCAGACCAGCACCAGCCGCTCCCGGCTTCCAACGCGGCTCTGGCCGTGCTCAGTTTAACACATAGTAACGATGTTAGAATAAACCAAACTCGTCACTCTTAGTGTTTGTTTCCCACTTAAAAGAAAAGAACAGCCGAGGAGCTTGGGAGCAACCTGTGAACTGGCTCCGGACTCTGTCGATGTGCGAGCCTGCATGGAGCCGGAGCTGGGAAAGTGGGGGGCTGGCGGGTGGGTTTGTACTTTGAACTAACCACAACAAGGCGGGGGAACTAAATCTGCCCTCAAACCTTCCGATTTATCCACGGCCTGACCCACAGTTTTCCGACAGTTCTCCACAGCCGCCACTGCGTGGCAGGAGAGATCAAGAGGATGGTTTATATTCTGCGGCGGGCGGCCCGGGAGGAGCGCAGAGCGCGGCCGCCGGCGTGGGACGGGCGCCATCTTGTCTGCGTGCGGGCGGCGTGTGGGGACCCGGGGCCCGGGCACCGGCACGGGTGGAGAGAGTGACGGTCCGCGGCTCGGGTGTGCCGCTGGCTGCTGGTGGTGAACATTAGCGGGCGGAAGGACCCGGGAGCAGGCAGCTCGTAGGGGACGGGCAGAGGCACAAGCTGGCACTGCTGAGGGCGGCGGCTCGGGCCTCGCTGCCCGCCCCTCACAGAGCGGGGTGGCGGGGGAGTCGTGCCCGGGGCGGCTCCGCAGTGGCGGCTGCGGGACGCGGCTGCGGGCCCGGGCGAAGCTGGTTCTGAGCGGGAGCCGGGATGCGCCGGACGGCTGAATATAAAATTAATCCCTTCAACAGAAGATAATAAACTCCAGGGAGTTCCTCTTTGGCACAGGGGGAAAAATTAAATGGCTTTCACCTTACAATCCAGCAGACTAGGAAGCTGTATTCGTAGCAAGTACTAGAATTCCTGAAAAACATGCTCACAGAATATAGTAATTATTAACAAAGTCATATGCCACTTAATAAGAAATGTTTTCTGGATACCTGAAAACTATATGGAAAAGGACTGTGCACGGTGTTGCTGCAAAACTGGGACAAAACTAGTTGTGAAGTTACATTTCCATATAAAAGTTGATTTTCCAGGTGATGCATAAAAAGAAATAAAAATAAACTCTTTTGTTTTAGGTTGACTAAAATGTTTTCTGTTCTACCCAAACCAGAATTGTTTTCCATTTGTTTAGTTTGGCCACTGAAATGAGAAGGTACTATGTCATTATCCACACACAACCGCAGGAAAGACATCTGAAGGACAGACAGGATTTTAATTAGCTGCACTTCAGTATTTAAGATTGACACTGAAAAGAATTACAGTCACAATATATATGTCCTGGCCAGGTGTTTAAGTAAAAAATGCTATTTTTTTCCATGTTAGTTTTGAATTAGCTGCTAAAAGCTTCAGGAGTGAGTCATTGCCTCTTTGAATTAATGACACACATATAGAGGAAAGATGGCACAGGCTCAGTGTGCTTGTAGACAACAGATGTAAACATAGAGTTGGGTAATACAAAATAAAAGAGAAATATGATTGTTTATGATGTAGAGTGCGTAATAAGCTACAGTCTCAGCCATTTGCTTAAGTATTGACATACTGAAAGACAGAACCATACCAAAACAACCCAAACCTACATCACTTAAAAGAAGTCATTGTGCCAAAACATACTTGAGGCGATACCAGACTGTGTTTAGACAACGGTGTTGAACATTACCATGGGAACAATTGATGTTGAAATCCAAGACTACAAAAAAGCAAAAGCACAAAAACACCCATATGGATTTGCAAAAGTATTAAGAAACATGATCCAAATTTTAAGCAATTGGTTTCTTTATATAAACCCATGGAAATTAAAAAAAAATTAAGGAATGCAAATACAATTTATCACTCCTTATTTGCTTGTGTGGGAAATGTTTAGGAATTCTGTAATGGACCTGTGCCTTATACCTTGTTTGGAGAGGAACTGTGTCTTGCAAACCAGTGCAAAATTTCAATGGCCAAAATGTTTGTCTCCCATTTCTCCTGGCAGTCTTACCAGAACTATGATATTGGTTCTGAAAGGCAATATGCAGATAGCCTGGCTTTTATAAAACATGTAGAATATATGTCCATGAACATGGGCATTAATCTCAGTGGGACTGTTTCCTAAAATCTTCGATTGAGCTGGCCTGCATAAGACTCTTAAGTCCCTCACTTCTACAAGCAGCACCTTTACACTGATTACAGGCTAAACAGATTTACAACTAAACAGGAAAGAACTGTGAGAAAGTTTAATGTTGATCAACTGAAGACACTGTTGCTGCAAGAAATTACTGTGACAAGACTAATCCTACTTCTTGGACATCTGATTCCCTGGCTAGACTTGAAGAGAGAGCTTTGGGTGTACATGGAATGAAGAAACAAAATCCATGGGAGAAATGGCCAAATGGAACAAAGAGAAGATCCTAGAATAAAGAAAAAACCTAAAGTGATTAAAATTTACTGAATGCACAACGAGCTATTAATTTATGTGATCTTTATACATAGGCCTCAAATTTGTAGTCTTTTGAGACTGGTTTTCATTGTGCACTGCAAAGTGAAATGCAGAGAAGCACTTAATAAACAGGCATCAGTCTGTACCCAATTTCTGCTCATCTCTTCACTTACAGGCTGATTTTGAAGCTGTAGAATTTGACAGTGAATCTAGATTTTTCCAGGTAGCCTGCCTTCCCAAGCCTATGAGGCTAGAACACCCCCAAATGTAATTTCTTTGTCATATACCTTCAGGATCAGCATTTGTATTGTGACCTCATTCACCTGAGGGTGTTAAAAAATGTATCTTAGTGTTATTATATTAATTATGTATTTATTATATATTGTATCATATTTTGCTATATTATCTGATAGTTATTATATTTACAGTATTTATTATAGTATATTTATTCTATTTAGTATATATATATTTTATTATATTATCTTAGTGTTACTATATTTAATAAAGTGATAAGATTGATGGGAAGTTTGGTTAGGGTTTGGCTCTTTCATTTCCCAGATGATCCAGGACTTGCTATCCTGAGGCATAGGTTTGCATCCAACAGCAGAGGTTGGCTGAAGATTTCTGCTAGACTTAGAATCCTGTACCACTTGGGGAAGGGGTGCCTGGTTTTCTAGTCCCATCATCTCCTGCCTTGCCTCTGTCTCATCCTCAGAACCTGTCTTTGCCAGCTGCTCTGTGTGAGCAGAACCTGGAAATTTCTGGCTCCAGGCACTACTAATGGCCCCTTTGTATGTTTTTCTGATGAGCACAAGTTTGCATTTTAAACAGGATGATCGACTTAAGTCATAAACCTCCCACGTCAGCGTGTTGATAGAACCTTAATCCTTTTCCATGTTTACAGGTCATGGCAGTACATCACCAGGCAGACTCCAAGCCCTACGATGTGCTCAGTCTACATACCACTCTGTATGTGACTTACCTGAGCACTCTTCTTGGAGCATTTCTTTGCACACTCATGTCTATAAAAAAAGCACTGAGCTTTTTTTTTAAGGGACCTGCACTATCCTTGTTATTTTGAAGATATGTGTGGTTTGTCTCTTTTGGGAGCTGTGTAGATACATCCATAATTACCACAGAGAAATTGTCTCACTGCAGTGACCTCTGCCTAGGCAAAAGGCACTGATGGTTCAAGTGGAAACTGTATGTATTCTGGTGAGGTCACAAAAAGAAGCAAGACTAAAAAAATGTCACAAGGAACCTCAGTAACCTCAGGGATCTCTGTCACCTCTGCACCTCATCTGACCTCCAAGCAAAATGTTTCATACAGGCAGTCCCAAGTCTTCATCTGGGCCAGTAGATTTTCAGGAACGTTGCAGCATCCAGTGCAGGACCTGGTGATTCCACTACATTTACACTGTGAAATGTAAATTCCACTCTTCAGAAATTTGGATGTGCCACATTACAAGAGCAGCAAACCCAGGGCCATTGAGGCAGAGTTAAGATTCCATTTGTCTCTTAAGTGCTAAGGATCTTGAGGTTAGCATCTCTGTTAAGTATCTAAACACCAGCATGTACATGTAAAATAAATGAAAAACTAAAATTGTTGGAGAGATGGGCAAGAAGCATAGTTTCTTTTCCTATATACAGTATTCAGTGCCTAAATATATAGCAAAAGTTAGTATATTAAAAAACAATTAAGCATAGACTAGGCATGGGAAATCTTCCTCAAACAGATGTCCTGTTATGAATTACAGCATTTATGAGCCTACTGATGATACCATTTATTGTAAGTCTGCTCTTTCAAAGTGAAACCATTTGATGAATGGAAAAGAGTGGCAGCTTAATGTAAGATAAGACTGTTTATTAAGCTGTGCTGATGGATATTTTATGGATGAACTTTCTTTACAATATAGTTTAGGGGTATATAAATTCTAATTGGTATATGCAAACAAATGGGCAGACACCAGGTATAACATGGTTTAAGTTAGCTGTCAGATGTCACTTCTGGAAGATAGTGGGACTACTGGTGCCAAACTCCCACAATATCAAAACCTTGTGTAATTCCCATGTCCTGATGTATGAATAATGCCAGTTTCAAAGGAGCAAGGAGAAAGACAAGTTTATAGTAATTTTTTTTCCATTGCTCTCGGAAATTTTATGCTGCAGGAAAAGGTGTAGAATCTTGGAATACAAGAGGAAGCCACATTTCCAGCTATTCCCTAAGAGTTCCAAAAGCTAGAGTCTAGAAAATGTTACCCTGCTGATTCCTTGGAACTTTCAGGAGGTTTCAGGTTTGGCTTGTGACTGTGTCTGTCAGTCTCCTGTTGTGCCAATTGCCTGCAGCACTTCCTTGGAGCTGCAGTCTCCTTACAGAGAGCAGCTCCTAATAGAGGGCAATGAGTCATGTGAGCTACAGCTCTCACAGGAAGATATGGGAGTATTTCCAAAGTGAGGCTTTGCAGTTTTTGGCTAAGAGACTATTTCTGAGTATTTAATTAGTTAATTTAAAAGAAAACAAGATTTTCCCCAGAAATCAGTATTTTTATTTAAAAATGTGCATTTAATAAAGATCTAATTTTCTGCAAAAGCTGTTTCAACCAATGCTGGGAATTAGTTACTAACTAACAAAATTACTTGAAAATGGATTTCATAGTGTAGAGTAAAATCCAGACAATTTTTTCCAGATGACTTTAGAGTGATGTTGTTATTACTGCTAAACTAAAAATGATAAACTAAGGAAACTTGTAATTAAGGTTAATGAAAAAGTAGCACATTAAAGATACAAAAAATACATAATTTGAGCATGAAAATGACTTAAATCTCTGCTTTCTCATGCTTTAACTTGATAGCTATGAAAAAAAAAGGATTTATTTGGTTTGATTTACTCCGGAGCATCTTAAAGCAGCCAGAGCACACTGAATAATCAAATAGTCTTCAGAAATAGTTGGTATTGCCAGAGTAGCACAAGTGTCAAGCCAAGCTCAGCCCTATTGCTTGTGTGTCAGCTTCCTGCTACCTTTTGGGCTTCTCTGTTCTTCTGGGGGGCCTTGATCTGCACACAACTATCTTGTGCCAGTTTCTTCTACAGTTCCTTCCACAGATCCCTCTGTAGATACACACAAACCAGATGCATGAATTCACTAAGAGAAGCCCACATAATTTTTCTACTACCCCATAGTCATTTGGCTTATTCTTAAGTATTCTGCTTCTTTCTTATTCCATCTTTGTGGAGTATACCTGAGGCACTGAATGGTCTATAAAGAACATAAATAAAATTAATGATGATTCTGTCATTTCTTATTGACAGACATACTCTCCTTAGGAAAAGAATAGCATTAGAAATTACTTTTCTAAAGTAACTCTGTTGATTTGTAAGGGCCTAGGACGTTACCTTGAGATCTAAACTTTTTACAAAAAATTAGCAGTAGAGCTAAATAATAATAATATTCTGTTTTGCCTGTTCCACAAGAAAACATCTTATGAAGAGAACATGACAATAAGTACTCAATTAAGTCACTTAATTCTGTTCCATTTTTCGTGCAGAGCTTCGCATACAAATCTTGGAACCATTTATGGCCATTGTTTTTTAATTTAAATTAATATTCATTCCAATGAAGAAGATCTAAGTAACTAGAAAATAAACTAGATCATCTGCATATTCATTTTCATCTGTAAAAATATCTATTCATGATTTCTGTTGTGATGTTTTTTGCTGTAACACAACCTATGCATTTTTAAAGCTTTCTGTGCCCAGAGAAAAGCTCACAAAATCAGCTGAGCAGAGGTTATATCACAGGTGTTATAAGAGCACCTAGCAATGCTGCATAACAAATGGAGATGGGAAATTGATAACCACATTGAACAGCTTTGGAAATTAATGTAACGCTTACTAAGGCCAAGTATGGTTACCGTAGTTGGCCTTTGTCCAGAGCATACATTTATAGTAGTTACGTATTTGCTATCAGCTAAAATTGGTTTATGAACAAGAACAAAACTTTTACTTAAGCTAGAACCTAAAGACAGAAAGGATATTTGGGATTTTATAGCAGAATTCTTGCTGAAATTGATTTAAAAAATTCTATTCTACTCTGTATCTCTGAGAGTATCCGGGGTTATTCATGAGGCAGGTACTCAAATGATGTCACAGCTAATGCTTAGCATCATTTTCCCATAGTCCAAATCCTTTCACACCCTTTTTAAACAAAAAGTTGGCATTAGACCAGACAATACTACAAAAGGAGTCAAGACTATATGCCATTCACACAGTGGCACATTTCCAAGAGGAAACACTGTGGAAAAAAAGGAAATGGTTTCAATGCATAAATGAAGTGTAATAAAATATCATAATCAGAAAATCAACATGAGACATGGTAGGCCCGGTCCTGTTATACCTGAACTTGTTCGGGAATCAGCAAAGTTGTTCGTGCGTCAAACTCTTAACAAATATGACTGGACACAGAAGGGCTTTGAAATTCAGGATGTGCTTATTCAATTTCATCTGGACTGAGATACAGCCTATACTATGAATGTGGATAGGTTGGGACTGAAATGTAAATAAATTAATTTTAAAAGTCTCCGCTGGTGCTGTTCAGGTTTCCAACTATGTGTTACAGATACGTAAGCAAAAGCTACCTTCTTAAACTTTTCCCTATGCATGTGTCCCATTAATGCAGAATGTGGGAGTTTTTAAATTACCTTTTACTTGTTACCAAGTCAAAACACATTCAAATTCAAAGCAGCCAACAGTTCACCAAGTTAAGGCAAATTCAGCTTAAAACCAAGAACAGTCTATATTTTCTTGTTGCCAGTGTTCTGTTCCAAATTATTAGCATAGCTGTTCTCTCTGACTAAATCCTTGCCATCCCCATAGACAGAAACATCAGATTCCAGATTCTAAGTGAAAATGAAACTAATGGTACTGTGGGATGATACTTAAAAAGAAAAAAACCCACAAATTTAAAGCATTTTTATTGATTTCAGTATGGTCCCCTTTGTTTCAGGAGAGGGAACTGGAACAAATTCCACCCTGGTCGTATACCACCATGATTTTACTGCAGGCATTTTCATATTGTTTCATTTAGAGTCACTGTTAATAACTACACTGATGAAAGTGGGCTTAGGCAGTGAAAATCACTAGAGGAGCTTCCAAAATGAGATCAGAATCACACTTGCTAAATCAGAATCACACTTGCTAAACTTTTTCAATAGTACTTTATAAACTCATGTTTCTGGTTGATGGCCTGACAAGGAACCCTGTGCATACTTGACACACCCCTTGCAATGAAAGGTGCCCAAGGAAGGCATGATGAGGCTCCTGACTGAGGAAGTCAATGAACCTTTGTTTTAGCTTTTTGTTCATACCTGGTGTAATGGAAAGCTTTTACAGAGCAATGTTTGTGGGACAGAACAGACAGTAGGGAATTAGTGGATTAAATAAAAGTGGAGAAGCTGTGTTTGCTGAAAGTTGTGCTTTATGGTAATACTAACATTCTATTTATCATGTGGACCATTACTGTATCAGAAATAAATATCTACCCTATGGGTGAATTGTGTTATTGTGGGTGAATTGAGATGAAGTTATTTCCTCATCAGTGGTGACATGAGTGCATCACACTCCCTTTGCAAAATTAACTTTTGGTCAGTCTTATTTATGAATACTGCCAAACTGCCATGAAAGGATTGGAAGGCTAGTCAAAAAGGGATATAATTTTGATGTCACTAAAACTTCCCATATATAATTTTTGGACTGCTGGTAAGAACTGTTTTCAAAGATTCTTCTGCAGGACAGCAGACTAAAGAAGTAAAGAAAAATACCTTCTCATTCATCTTCAGTAATAATCAAACTTCTAAGGTTTGTATCTGAGAACATTCTTTTTGCTTCAGTATTTTATAGAGGTGATAAAATATTGCTGGGCCATTTAAAAAATCAAAGGAGATATTTTCTAGCTGAAACTTTCTTGTAATCTGTGATGATATGAGTATTCAGTTTATCCCTAGTTACATGGAGAACAGTCAATCTTTGTCTTCCTTTTCCACAAATATTTGTGTGTTAGAATATTAGAATTTTATCTCAAAGTTTTCTCTTTTCCATCTTCAACCACCCAGTACCTTACTCCTTACTCACAGGTTTTCTTGTTCTTGATATCATAATTTCCTTTAAACTCCCTTTGTTTTGTTCTGTATCTGTCTGGAAAGATGATGGCTAAAACTCAACACTATTCTGCAGCTGGGGCTTTCCCAGTAGAAAGTGAAACAATGAATAACTGTGTCATCTGTGCAAAACTCTTAACTATGGTCTCAGGATGGTATTTCCCTTTTGTTTTTTTTTTTTTTTTTTTTTTTTTTTTTTTTTTTTTTTTTTTTTTTTGGCAACATTAATATATTGCCAGTTCAAGAATCTTCATTCTGAAGCATAAAATCCCAGTTTCACCTTCTGAAAAAGTGTTCTGTGCCCATTTGTGCTTTCAGTATCAACCTCCAGAAATTACCGTACTCTAGTTTTGTCCTTACCATCTCCTTCCTGTAAATCACAAGAGCAGGCTAATTTATTACAGCTGTCAGGAAATGTTTCAATATTTTAAGAGTGTATGTAATTTGGGAGGCCCGCAATCAACTTGGATAAACACAAATTAAGCAATTAACCTCAGCACACTGGAATATTATCCCTGACATGATTGCACACTCAAAATGGAATGAACTACAAAGAATCTACATATGATCTACTACAATGGTGTGATCATATCATACCCCAAGGGCTGTGTGGTACCAAAATATGCCTTTCTTTCTGTCTGATAGTTGGCTGTATCTGTAGTGTCTCCATACAAATGTGATACTGTGCTATGCTCCCTTTGCACTTCAAGTTGTTTTGCACCTTCTGCCTACACTTACCAAACAGGCCTGCTGCCAAAGTGCTAAACAGCCTTTTCCTGTGGAAATACTCAGCACAGGCTTGTGAGGACTATGTCTGGGAGTAAATGACTGCCAGGTTGACAGCTGTAGAGAAAGATGCCAACTTCACTGGGGGAGATCATAGGAATTCTCTCTCCCTAAGAAAAATGTGCTCTTTGGTGGTGTGGCATTTGAAGAAAGTTGGATTTATTTTTTTTGGCTGGTTTACTTCTATTCACAGTAACAAACTCACTCAACAGCAGGACCACCTCCTGTGAGGCTGGTGCCTAAACCATTTGTCCCCCAGTCTATGGGTGTGTGTGTGTGTGAAGCCAAGTGACAGGTCCCTGAACTCCAGAATATCAGGATTTTTGCTTTGCCATCTCTGGCTCTAACTGACACCAAGGCAGTTGGGTGCCAGTTTCCAACATAAACTCAGTCCCAGTAGTTTCTTAGCTTTCACTCTGTGACGCTGTCCAGTAGCAGTCAGTAGCTTGTGTGCTTTACCTGTCACAGCGTGGTCCCCTGACCCTTCCACCACGAAGAATTCCTTTGGTGTAGCAGTGTCACTGCTTCATCTCTGCCCAGGTTATTGGCATGAGCAATCTCCTTAGTGGTTGTCCAGTCTACTGCAGGTTTTGCATCTTTATCAAAATGCTGAACGTTGTCTTAGGTTGTGCCATTTTCTGCAGCATGCAGAAGCAGTGTGGCTTTTTCTTCTATAACCTCTTCATTAGTGTTACCTTGCCTTTGTTCTGCCTTTGTTCTTTAACCTTCTTCTAATATTTTGTTCGCCGATGTAATCGTAGCCTTTGTAAACCTATAGGAGCTTCTGTGAGCTGGATGCTGCTGCTTTGCAAAGTCCAGTGGTATTATCACAAATTTATGTTATGTTTGCAGTGTAAGTCTCTCACCTCAGTTTCCAGGTGTGTTTTGGTCTCCTCTTGGGGCCTCAATGAACTTCTACAAATTCAAAGATTATAACATACTTCACCCTGTCTTTCTAAAAATGTGAATTTAGTAGTTTTCCTGTTTTCATGTAATGCAGTCTGTGTATTTCTGTAAGGCAGTTTCATATATGGTCTAATAATCAGCTAGAGTCTTATTTGCACTTGTTGGAATTACAAGTTAGTAGTCAGTTCTGCATCCCTCATGACCTATCCTTCCTGTGGATGCTTTGCCACCCTTGTTTCCAACAACCTATATAATTTTTATTTCACATACTGCATATTGATAAACAGGTAATGAAATGTAAAAATTAAACCAAAATTCAGATTTTAGATAAAATTCATTAAAAGATGTTATTAAATATTCTCTACAGATAGACAGTTATTGAATGAATACTGCATGAGAGAAGTTCAATCTCACTCAGAGGTAATACTGCCAATTTACTTGCATTGCTCAAAGTCAGAAATGCAGGAGTTCAAATGAAGAAAAAGCAAATGTCTGAAAAAATCATTGTTGGTTTAACTCTCTGAGTTATTTAGTAACATAGATATGGATATATAATACTGTATTTTAATGAATAAGCAAAATATTTGATGTTACTATATTCTAGTTAATAAGCACTGCATTTTATGTAGTTATTGATTTAGATCTCTTCTGTAAGGCAATAAAGAATTGTCTTGCATCACATGAAGAAACAGATTTGGTGCATGTGTCAAAGAATTAGTTCATTGATTTTGTGGGTTTTTTTTTGTTCAGTATCTTAATCTTTTCTCTTGAAGTGGCTTCCCACTTGCAGCTCAGAAAACTAGTTCAGAGAAATATTCAAGCAGCTTATAGGAGTGTTGACAAGGATCACAGTAAATATTCTTCCACCTTCTTCTTCCCTGTCATATCAAGAAATCCTATTTAATAAGATGGATGCAAATGGACAAGGCTTGTTGATCATGAAGCTGTATTTCAATCAGGAAGCACGAGAACTGAGAACGTAAATCATGGATCTCTAGAGTAACTCTTCATCAGTCCAGACTATAGGTGAGAGTTCTTTTTTCCCATTTTCGTGTGAGCTGCTGAAAATGTATTTCCAACCCTGAACACTTACTTCTGAGACCTTGATACACCCTACTGAAGATTTCCAACAGATGAACAGCAGCAGTCACAATCTTACTTTTTCAGTGGAAGATTCTATTTTCTGTGACTTGCATGTCCAGACCCCCAGATAAGATGAGCTGGCTTGGATCTACCAATGCACAGTGCAGTTTACATTGCACCACCTGAGGATCTGCACCTGAATATTGGATTCATGGCTTGTACTGCCAAAATTCCTGCTGAAGTGTTGATGCAGTTGGCATGGCTCATATGCTCATACTAGTGCTTTGATCTGATCATACATAGGGATATGTTTCAAGAAAATATCCATGCTTTAGAAATGTATCTTTCTAGACACTGCTTGAGCTGCCTTGAGAACTAGTATTGCTGGAATCATGATCAGCACTGATCTGAAAAGCTTCTCTGGCCTGTGTCAGAACAGAGGAAAACACAGCTAACCCCTAGGGTCCTGAAGCAGCAGAGCTTCCTTTCACTCATTTCTCTTCCAAGGTCCACAATAATTTTTGAGGCCATTTTTTATTACACCCAAATTTGACTGATGACAGAGATATCACAGATAATTCTGTCTTCAAAGGATTTTAAAAAACACAAGAACATTCAGGTTCAAAAGGGAGAGCCAGTTCCCATTTTCCCAGGTGAAAGAATAACTGCCATAGACTCACCCCTTATTAGAAATGAGAGAATCCATCAGAGACAGAAACTCTGTAATTATGTGATGTGCAGCAAAAAGATGGCAGAAGTCTACCTGGATTTGCACACCAAAGTCAATCATAGGGACAGATCTATAGGAAATCAAACTTAATTAGGTCTAGAGCTCAAAGGTCAATGAACACAGCAGAATGAAGTGTTATATAAATAGAGAGGATGAATTGAGTCTCATGCCAGGAAGTATCGGTAGAACCTAAGTAAATACCTAAATGCGTAAGCATCTGTCTTTAGTTATGTCAAACAAAAGCTTTGTCAATAGTTACAGGCATGTTACATTGCTTTGAAAAGCAATGTTTTTCAAAACAAAAGCACTGCTTTTATTTTACCTCTTTCACTACCTCCCTTTCAACAATTCCCAGCCCAACTTGCCCTTTCTGCAGGAAAAGAGACAGCTAAGCATATATAGTTCCACCTCCGTGTTGAAAGGACTAATGATGCCAATGCAGAGGAAAGCCAGCCCTGTTTTGGGGGGTATGTGCCCTTTTCTTCTCTGTGTTTCACAAAGTAGGAATCCACTCCTCTCCTATGTGAAGAGACAAAGCTTGGCTATGTTAAAACTAAGAAGTACATTCCTATGACTGTTTTTTTCCAAAGACCTCCAGGATCTTTTAGTCAGTTCTCTTGCTTCACAGAAATATGCAAACTGTATCATTCCTCCTATGGCAAATGAAGATACCCAGGTACACATCAAAAATTACAACTAATTTGTCCCATTATTCTATTCAATGGAGGTAGACAACACAGAAAAAAAAAATTGGGGAGCACCAAAAGAACCGTAACATTGAAGCTGTGAAAAAAGGTAGCTCAGACATGTACAGCATCAGACAGAAGTGAAGCCCTAGGATTAAAACCTTCTGCCTATAGCTAGTTCTTTAAACAGCAAATTACACATGTATAATGCTGGTCCCAGTACTAGGTAAAGAAGGGGGAAACATTACTAGAAACACAGAAAATTAATCACAAAAAGCAGACTTGTTCATGCTGAGGGAGAAGAGCAGCCTACAGTCAAATCAAAGGAAGTAAAAAGCTGCACACTCAAATATGGGGGAAAAATAAGCACAGGGGATTTAAAGACTCTGAAATCTATGGGAAGAATTGCATTACATTAAGGTATGCAGGTCTACTTTGATGAAACTCAGCTTCTACAGAAACATCAGTGTGAAGAGATTTTCATCTATTTTAAAAACAGATTAGAAAAAAAGAGCTGTGTATAACCTTTCCTTAGATAAATGATACCATCACTAAATCAGCTTTGAAGACTGGTTGCTTCTGCTGAACACAGTGGGAGTTCTGCCATGGACTGAGAGACAAGAGCCTGTTCCTCAGTGCAAGCTGGAGAAAAGAACGTGCATGAGCTGGAGCAGTGTTTGTGAAACATGGTGCTGATTTTAGTGATGGCTTTTTCCATGCACCAAGCATGACATCATGTACAGGGCTGTATTTACATGGTGATGTAATTTTGCAGCAGGAGCTGGAAAAACAAGGAGGGTATATCCACAACTATGCAGCCATGTCATATATATGTTGGCAGGATGAAAATAAGATGTGGGACAACCCTGCCCCAGACTTCTAGACAAGCTTATGTTTTGGCTGCAAAATCCACTCATAACTCTAAAGGGAGCTTTCATCAGGCAAACAATTTTTGAGTCAAACAGCATATGTACTTAATTGAATGCTTACAAAATCACCTTTTGTTTTATACAGATGTTCTGCCAACAAAAGGAAAAACCAGAGATGCCTAATGGATTTAACATAGCTCTATTTATGCGATCACACAAGATCAGATGCTCAAATACAATTATTTTCCAAGTAATGTTGTATGATAATGTGGTTTACAAACTCTTACACCCACTCATCTTCTGTGGTAGAATCTCACATTTTTTTCTTTAAAAAGAATGCCATGGTGTGTCACTGAGACATAAAAACTTGAAAAATAAATTTGTTGACCTTGTTTATATACAGAATACTATTAGTTATAAATAAATAAAACAGAATTGTTTGATTAACCAGTGAAATTATACACACACTTTTGGGAAAATCTGATCAAGTTTAGTCTATGGTTGGTTTCTAACTATGTAGACAGAGATCTCTATATTAATAACATTTAATCTAAGATCATAGTTGTTCTTCCAGTTCATCCACATCCATTTGGGAGCTCACCAAAATAAAACTGGTGCAGCTCTGAACCTCTGCTGCTTTAATCAGAATTGTTTTAGGTTAGGAAACTGGGTGAGTCACTAACTAGAAGCAAGAGCAAATCCAACTATAAACCACGTGTGCCTTTTATCTAAAAATGAAGTCAATTGACAAAATAGCTTTAACAGTATTTTCAATGACAGTAAACTTGGATGTAACAATCAAAATAGTGGCTGAGGATGCTTTAGAGGGAGAGCATACAGCTGTGACCAATAGAAGAGTGTCCCAGGACACCTCCTTTTTCCTTCTTGGATGTCAACTGTTAACTCATTGAATTCTTAGATGAATGTACACAAATGCAGAACATGCTAAAGGCTGGGAATGAGCACAGGATGAAGCAGTGCCTCAGAGCAGTTCTTCAGAGTGCTGCAGCACCTGTGTGCATCTTGCACGGAGCAGCCTTATGGATCCCCTCCCTGTGTCAGCAGTTAACTCCCCTACAGACAGCACTACATGAAACAGTGTTTGTTAGCTGGCATTTTCTCAGAGAAAAAAGTAGGAATTGAGCTTCACTTTGAGATGTTGCTAAACATTAGTATAAACAATTGGGAAAAAATGAATATTTGCTGTTCATAGACTTTATTATAAACATATAGATTAAATATTAACATAGGAAAAAAAGAAAGAAGAGACTAGTTAGGCCTTCAGAAGGGTGTGTCCTAAAACAGCCCCAGAAATCCATTTTATACAGCATCCACTGAGTTGGCAAACTCTGTAGAACCACTGCTGTGGTAATTGAAGTCTACAAAACACTGGGGTATTCCCTGTCCTCTCTTAAACAGAACAGCATTCTGCATCAGGAAACAGTTAGTTTGCACTTTTGTTTATTGCCACAATGAATAAAATGTTCAGCCACAATGAATAAAAAAGATCCATGTATTCAAGTAAAGATACTCCAAAAATATCAGTTCAGCCCACTTCCTATTTTAATTTTTCCCAGCAGGCCAGGCTCCTCCTGACTGTTTTAACTGGCTGAAAAGGATCAGTGTTAGTCAGGATCCTCTGAGCCTACTGGGAGCTTTGCAAAGAGCAAGAGCTAGAACCAATGTTTGTTCTCCAAGTAATATGCAAAGCCTTTTTTCAGTTCTTTTATGACTGGTTAAAAAGCAGAATATTTGTGCGTCTGTAAAAATCCTTCTGTTTCCAAAATATTAAATTTCAAAAACAACAAACTGGATGGTAGAAGTTTCAATAATCAACTGATGAAAAAAAATAATTCTAAGCAATTCCATTTTTTCCTGACACTCAAGGACAAAACAGTTGAAGTAAAGATGCTCTGAGGTGGATGCTTGAAGAGGATGTGCTTTCCTGTTACAGCATTTTCTCTGCTCCCCCTGTTCCTTTGCCTTCCAGTGCTCTCACTGCCTCTCTAGTTCCTGTCAGATGGTGGAATCGGATCCAAGTTATGAAGAAAGGTAGATTTATTCAGAATCTATACAAACATACATATTTGTACAGTCCAGACAGCCAATAGTACATATCTAAGGAGTTAATGAAGTTATGTATTTATTTTTTATTCAGGTAGTTGAAGTAGTGCCAAGAGGTCTGTGCTTTTAGATTTATACATTATAAATTATATACTTGCTATTTTCCCCCCTTAAAAATAACTGTGAATAAACACCTGAAAATATAGGAACTAATAGAAAATATAATCTTAGGATTTTGTTGGAAAAATAGAATTTGCAATAAAAAATATGTTAATTTCTTCTTATTAGAAACAAATAGTAAAAATATACTCCCACACATCATTTTTTAGCATCTCAGACATGTGACAAATACTTCTGCAGTATCAGCCCATCCTTTAATAAAGAGTCTGAATCCCTTACAGTGCTGCATTTTAATTAATATCGAAAAGCACATAAGTCAGTAAATCTTTCCTTACTCCTTTGTACATGTTAGCCCGTGTTTTGGCAATGTAAGCAAATGCTAGAGCATGTTGACTAGATAGGAAGTGGTTTACACATAAATATTCTATATAAGAAAGTAATCTAAAAATACTGGCTCTGATCCTAGGCAGGGTCATTGCCTCTTTGTACTATTCCATTGATTCCAGACAGAATTTACCCAAACAGAGCAAGTCTGGAGGGCCCCTCTTGTAAAGATCACTAAGTCAGAAGAACTTTTATATTTCCATCTCTCTGTTTTGAGAAAAGCATCGGGCAAGCTCAAGCTACAGCCTCCTGAACAACCCTTCATCCAAAATGGAGATTAGAAAAGCCTACGGGTACTGCCTTATTGTGTACTTCCCTTTGTGCCTTCTCCTGCTGCCACAGCTTCCCCACTTGCTCAGGCACATGTTATTCTGATCAAATGGTGTCAACAACCCCAGAGGCTCACAGGTACCCAGAATCAAGCCACTGACATGACCCATTCCCTGGACTTTGGAGTCTGCCAAAGACAACAATGCAGATGAGCATGGTGTCAGTGGCTAGCGAAACAGAGTTGATTTAAGCTGCTTCTATCCAAAATTGAATTTCTGTGCATTTATAAAATCCAAAAGGGGCAAAAGGGCATCTTTCTTTCAAGATGAATTTCGTGAAATCAAATGAGCACTTTTTCCAGTTCCTAAGTCTTCTTTTTAGTAGTATTTAGCCAGTATTTCTCTTGGTGAAACTGAATTTTCCTTGTTTCCACAGAGGCATGATGCAGTGGACAGCTTCTGAAGAACGTGCATAGACAATACCTTTCTTTTTAATTTATACTATTTTAGACAGTATATGAATTTCCATAGAAAAATCAGTTCTGAATTTCATCTTCAGTCTTCAAGATGGGCCAATGCTGTACCATTTAACAACAACTTTTTCAGGGTTTGCAATGGTATCTTTCCACTGCTCTACTGCTTCACTGTTGCTGCTATCAGAACTTAACCAGATCTGCATTAAGGGAGAGAAAAAAAAATTAGTTTACCTGATATAACAAAACCCAGCATTTACTAGTTCCAAATAAATACCATGGAAGTGTAGAACAAGATACAACATATAGACTGTGCCCAAAGCATAAAAGCAACAAATACAGCTCTGCTAGTCCTAATGTTTTGCCTTTCAGCTGGGAACACAGGGAGTCTGTGTTTAAATTTAGCCTCTAAAATAGTTTAGAGAAGCCACTACATAATAATGTTTCTGTACTTAATAAGATGTTTTAAGTGAAGCATTCCTTGCTGTATTCAATGCACATGCTGGGGTCAGGGGCTCCCCAGGCCAGTGGTGGCTCCGTGTGCTCGGACACAGTTGGCTCCAAGCCATGCAGCATCCGGCACGAGCTGTCCAGCATTTTCATGAGCATTTAAAGTTGCACACTCCCACAGCCAGGGCCAGACCTGCATTCCACAGAGGTTACTAACATGCCCATACCACACATAGTCACGTAGTAAGAGTCTCAGTATTCAGTTAGTGGATAGTGGCCATTAAATGAGGAAATGAAGTACAAATAGGAAATTTTCCCTCTTAACATTATCACCAGCCTCCACTGCCAAAAGAATTCTGCTTATGTAAGTAGGTAGTGTTATTTACAGGACTCTATTTCCTCAAGTCTTCCAAGAATGAGTCCTTTTAAGACTTCTCAGAAACCTTGACCATGAAGTACATTTAGCCTATACTGCTGGGGCATGAGTCCTCGAGAAGTGAGAATAATGTCTTCCAGAATACCACAGACAGCTGATGTTTCATCCACAGAGATTCAATGTACATCTTGCTCATGATTAAAGACACGCCTGTAAAAACAGCTTAATCTAAGAATTGTCTGCTTAGAACAGCATCCAATTAAACACCATTCTCTGAAGAACAAAGTTAATAGATCCAGCTATATTCATTTTTTTTCCAGCTACCCAGCCAATTGCTCAAACTACATTTTCCCCTGAGCCATATTTTATGTCTTCATGTGTTATGTGGCAATGTCTGCCTTCATGAGCTAAAACAACCTTTTCCAAATAACCTCTGAGGAGCACAAGTTTTCCTCCCCCTAAAAATAAGATCCACAATTAAATGCAACTCATCAGAGTGAGATTACCTCACATATTGCTAGATGACTGCAAAATCATACTCAGTTATTTCCCCTCCAAGGCAGCTAAGACAGCTAAGAAGAACAATTTTTTTTCTTTTTCTATTTCAAATCTAATTCCACCAACAAGAAGATGGGACGTGCAACATGAGGCTACAAAAAATGGAGGAATTTCACATAACTCTTGCTGGCACCTCATTTCTATATCTTATAGCACATGAGCATCTCCTGCAGCTGCATGTCTTCAGCAGGCACAAAAAAGGTCACCAGAATAGGACAGTATCATTTTTTTGTACCTAAGGACAGCACAGTCCTCTGTCTGACAGGGGATGTTACAGTTGGGATCTCAAAATCAAGTCTACATTATTAATTTATGCATTTATTAAAATTCTGTTACTGCATCTAACTGGGTCAGGAAAAGCACAGAGCATTAAGAACAGCTATGGCTCACTCCACCAAGAAGAAGAGAGACAGAAAGGACAGGATGATGGTAAATTAGAACAAGCAGGGGAGAGAATAATGAGACCAGACTACTAAGTTTTGTGGTGGTTAAATGAATATGATCACAAATGCTTTCAAAGAGACACTACTGAAGTCATGTCTGTTAACTAAAAAACAAGCGAAAAATATTATGTGTTTGGACACTTATACTATGACTTGATCATACATAGACTATTGTACTGGTTTCAGCACTGTTTTGCCCAGGAAAGGAGTCTCACTGTAGTTGTTGATACTTCCTTTTACACACCCCTGTGGTGAGTATATTGTTGTGGTAAGCCAACACCCCCTTGCTGTAAAGGACCTTGTAGGTTATGGAGCTTCTGTGGGTGCTATATTTTTCTTTAGAAAGTTAAAGACAACCAGGAGATCCTGTAGCTTTTGGAAGAAATCTGTCACATAGTAATACTCAACACAAAACTGACTTTAGGTTTTTTTTTTTGAAAGAAAAATCAAGTGTCAACTCCCATTCTCATGCTGGTGCATGTTTAAGAGCCCAGTAACATTTTTGCTTGGATTACATACAGAAGAGTTTAGTAGAATTTACTATTTTGTTATATGTCACCTCATTTAAAGTATTTTAAAATTCATACCAAGAAACTGGTGGAACTGGATTTTAAGTAAAGGGTATCAGGCTGTTTAGCAGAGACCAACCTGTCCTAGGAAGTGTTTTCTTCTCACTGAGCTTTTGCTGTAGAGCTTGATGAGAAAGCTAATTCCTTGTTCTGCTTGGCTAACTGGAAAAATCATCATTTCTCCCCACTTCACTTGGCCATTAGTGGACTTCAGAAGGCGAGTCTTCTTTTTATAGATGATCCCTTCTGTACTAAACATTCCAACTTTCACAAAGAAATCTAGCACAAAAGGGAAGGAAAAAAGGCATAGCACAAAGGGTTACTCACAACACACCCAAAAAGGAACCAACAAGATTCATATGTATGCTTCAAATTGCAGCAATTTCTCCAAAGTGTGGCCTAAGATCTCTACAATAGCTTTCCTGACTAGTTGCATAAACAGAATATGTTCGGTGATATTGGACTGATTAACACAGTATCCAAACAGCAAGTGCAAGCTAGTGCTCTTGTAGGTTGGGACTAATACTGGAGTAAAAATCTTCCAAAATACATAAACACACCTTCAAACCAAACAAAATGTAATCAAGTAAGACATCTCGGGAAAGAAGCCTTGGCAATAGAGATCTACCACACAATATGTTAGTCTGAGGTTTGTAAAGAATGTTATGAATTGCCAACCCATTTGAGCAGCAATTTACCTGTTACAAATACTTTTAGAGAGGAGGCATGAAACTCTGATGTAACTTACTTGAAGACAGTGGCATAGATGAAACAGGAAGGTTTTGTGCTTCAAGAATCTGTAACTGTATCCTCCTGTTTATTGCTTGAAAACAAGTTCCTATTTGAAGTTCTGCACGGCACACCTACAAGCAGAAGAATGTTGCCATAACATCTGGATTAAGTTGCTTAGAAACTCAGGAAACAGAGGAATTTTGTCATATGTTGGGCTCCCACATTTCTATCTGGGATTTCCTGGACAGAAATATGAGCATGTGTTGTATACAGAGCCTGCAGATGCACAGTAACTGCATCTTGCACTTGTCATAGCTGCAGTGCATGTGCTCCACTGATGAGCTGCTTATGTGCACATATGGCCCTCGTGGGCTGCATCAGGGATACTGGCCAAATCACCTAGTCCTCAGTTTTTACCTGGTACAGATTCTGCAGTGGTAAGAGCAGACACATCCAGGTGAAACCAGATGTGCCACTGCAACTTTACTAAATCTGGGTGTGGAAGTGAGAGAGCACGTAAGCTCCACTGACACAAAAACCTTCAGAGTTCCCCTCCCACGCTTTTGAATTCTGCAATATGGAGATATAAGCAATGTTTTCCATAGATACAAGGCCTGTCACTTAATGTCATGAGTGCTTAGGGTGACTGCATACTGTGAATTTCCTGTGTTATGAAAGTACTCCTTTTTTACATGCCTACATGTTTTACATGCCTACACACATACACCACTGCCACATACACAGTGTATGTATCAAGATCCCCAGTCTGATTCTGAGGGGGTTTTTTAGAATTTGTGCCAGTGGCAAAGTTGCACTGAAGTCATCATCTTTGCTCTCCTGTCACACTCTAATGTCCTCAGAACACTGTAAGAGCAGCAGGAAAAGGCCAATGGAGACCCACCTTTCCTGACAGCCTTCATTTAAATGGACTCTGCTAGTCTTTGCTGCCTTCAAGTTTTAATGCATTCAATGAACCAAAATGCACTAAGTAAGAGAGCTACAGGTTAGATAAAGAAAAGGCCCCAGTTCACCAAAGAGACCCAAATTCTCTTTGTAGCTCAGCCACAAGAGTTCTGTGTAACCCTGCAAGGAAGCCACTTTGTCAACTCTGAGCTTTGGTTTTCTATTGGCAGAGAGGGTAGGGCTTGCTGCCTGACAGGGCACTACAGGGATGAATCCCAGAGTGTCTGGAGGGCTCTTGGATACCACTGTCACTTTATCTTACTGCTTCTGAAGCAATATGGTCATTGCCACATTAGGACTAAAAAATGTCAAGTGTAACTTATGTTAGAAATCAAGAGTATCGTTCATATTACTCCGACACACTTAAATAAAATTTGCTTTTGAATTGCTAATTCAAGTTTAATTTGTTGAAAATACAAATGTCTAGACACAATCTATAAAAGAAACAAACAAAGTGAGGGTAGGGGGAAAGGAAATCCCACTGAGAAAACCACCTGCTTCTTATTACACTAATGGAAATGAACTGTCTGAATTACTACTTCACAGCATGAAATCTGAACATTAAATATATGGCTGTCTCTACAGTTTTAGATCACTGAAGATCTTAGCACTTTTCTTCCATAACAAAAGCAGATTCCATTTGCTGTGAGCTCTTGCTGTGAGTCCTAAGGATCTCTTGATGGTTTTTTGGTCAGAAAAGACAATTACCCGGTGTTCTTTGCTAAATATTTCCCCAGAATGTCCCTCCCTCAAGCAGTGAGCCATGGTGTGGAAGATCTTGCTCTAGCTCTTTTCCTAGAAACATCTGCAGTTTATGACCAGAACAGCTATGTGCAGAGTTCAAAAGTCTGCATTTTTTCCCCATCAAAATACTTTCTCCAAGGAAGCAGGGTAAAGGGAAAAAAAAAAAACCCTCTGGTTTTTACTACTGAATTATTTTACTTTCATTTCCAGCAACCCTTTCTAGGTGAGATAAAAACATACTTTCACAGTATTGGCACTTACAGGTGCTTTGGAAGGAGGAGATATATCCAGCCAATGATTTGACTCCTGTGAGCTCAGCTCCCGCAGTGCCAAGGAACATTCTCCAATAGTTTTTTTCCTGGGAGTCTGTGTCTGGATTTTAAATACCAATCTGACAGCCTGCAGGCTTTGCAGTTTAATAGCAAAAACAAAAGTTTCCATAAATTCAATGTCCTAGAAAGAAAAACAGATGAGCAACATAATCATTTTAAGAGAATCCCACTGAGCACAAAACCTAGAAACCAAGGCATCCTGGTTCTGTAGCCACTGCTCCTCACTACCACTTTACATTGCCATGGAAAATTGTGCTTTTATAGTGCAAAGTCCACACACACTCACCCCTGCATTGTCACACCCTGGCAGGGCCCAAGTTCTGGATTATTTTTCACTACCATAACAAGTTGTGGCCATCTCTTCTGGAGCTTTACAACAGCACACACACATTGTCATAACAGATTCTCTAACCTTTTGCTACAGTCTCTCCAGCTAATTTTATTTTCTTTCACCTTTGGCTCACATTATGGGAGATTTATGTTGCTTTACTTTCCACCCCCTTAATATTGCTTTACTGCCACTATCAGGCATCTTGTCCCATGTGACCAATTTTTACTGTTTTCTGTAGAGACAAAGTGTGAAAATTGTCTCGTGCCAGATGAGAGGCAGTACCTCAGCTACCTTCCCTGGGATGAGAGTGCACCTACAGGTTTGCTCAGTCTTCCTCTGCTCCCTCATCACAGAGGTGCCACGGCCAGCAGCTCATGGTTCAGTGCCCTATGAGCATATCTGTCCTGCCAGCTTCTGAGAGAAGGAGGGCAAGAGTACAATGCAAGACAGGATACAGGGGGAGGAACGGGAATAAGGGTTTTAACAAGATTTTGAGAAGTTGGGGGAAGTAAAACATACCTGAGTAGTTACCACAGCAAATATGGCACAGGAGTGGATGTTTGGTCCATTTTAAAAATCCATTTACGTGCCACATTTATTTTTTGTGGGGAAAAATACTTCTCAGTATTTTGCATGCCTCTACTTACATTGCAGCCCTCCTTGGCAGAAGATCTGAAATGCACTGGCTTGGGCAGTGTGAGAATTCCTTTGACACAGACACGAGGATTTTCCCCACAGCTAGAAGGCCAGCTCAGGTCTTTGCACTGCAACATTGAAAACAGTCAGTTTAGACAATGCAAGACTTAACCATTTGATGTAGTTACAAGGTTTCTGTCTACTCAAAGTTCCATTGCCTGAAATTATTCACAGTTCCTGGAAGTACATAAAACAACCAGCATCACAGTATGACATTTGCTGACAGAAAAGCCTCAAGAAGCTATGTGTCCTCAAAATTCTATTAGGGTTCTGCCCTGAAGGAACTGTTACATTTAAAGTCATAGAATCAAGTCACTTAAATGGTGCCTCCACACCTGCTCCCATTTACTGCCTTCAAATTTCCACAGGAAAATGTCCGTAGGAGAAGCAGCCTATGACCAGCTCAGCTTTCTAATTTGTGCTGAATAGTTCCTCACTTCACAACTGGAATGTAGGTTAACATATGTATAGTAACATAAGGAGATATATACTATTTCTTCTTATTGACTGCAGCAGAACAGAGACTGCAACAGAAAAAAAATTAAAGGAGAGGAAGATGCTTTAGATGCTTTGAAGCCTAGTATTACATTGGACTGAACTTTGTTTAGATCCACATTTGCCAAAAATTTTTTTTTTCCTAAAGAGTATTCATTGAAGTAATAGAGAGACAAATTTTAAGACAATTACCACTAAGTATAGTTGAATACTCATTATTTGAATAAATAACCAACTTATTTATATTTGCTTACATGTAAAACTGTGATCCAAATCTGTTCTACAGAAGAAACATAACACAACTTCACATTCAGTCTTCCAAAGTCTCTTTCATCACCTGATAATGTAATAGTATCTATGGAAGAAAGCCAATTAATATTTTTAGAAGTAATGCAGTATCTTAAAAGTTCACTCCAGAAATAAGGGAACTCATTAGTAGGTGGACTGCTTATCTTCGCAAACTTCTCTCAAAATAACTTTGAAATATTTTAATGCCTACATTTCAAGGACAAAATATCCACCAAGTCCAGCAACCTGACCTTCTGCATGGCTAAAAGCCTTCACATTTCATGGAATAGAATAATGTAATCATAGAATATCCTGAGTTGGAAGGGACCTTTAAGGATCATAGAAGTTCAACTTCTGGCCCTGCACAGGAGACCACACCAAGAATCACATCATGTGCCTGGGTTATCTCTACTGAATTTCATAACTTGTGTTATACTCAAACAGCTTTTAGAAAGAAAAAAGAGCATGTTCCTGAGACACCCAGAACACATTTATATCCTATCACTTCCCTTAATCTTGTTCACTGTTAAGTTTATAAATTGGCCTCCTCTTTATCTTTCTCAAATTTCAATTCCAGTCTAGTAAACATTTTACTATTATGCTGTCTCCAAGTCAGAAGAGCCATTTAATCTACAGCATTTCTCTATCACGACTGGAACCAGGTCATTGCCTCAGTCTTCTTTTAGAAGGAGACTGGGTCAAACTTTGACTTAGGGTCAAAGCAGGGTGACTTTTGTGGGGACTTGATTAATTTTTGAGGGTTTATTTTGCTGTATCTCCACTTCTTTAGCATTCTTTCATAAATAAGGATATTGGGTTTGCATGCAATATTCTTGTCTAATTACCAGTGTAATATGGGTATTGGATTTCAGGCACTTCACACAGAAAAATACTGATACATTAAAAAGGACTAGACCTGGGATCTTGTGCTGCATTCTATCCTAACATGGTGTCTGTAATTTCTTAGTTCACTTGGGTAGTAAATCCAAGTATGTCTTTCACAAAGTCTCATTTGCTCAATCTCCAAACAACAGGACAGTGCAAGTCCAAAACTCTTAATTTCAAATTGCCAAGTCATCTCCAGCTGATCTGCCAATCAGATTCATCTCAAAAAAACCCCAAACCAAACAAAAACATCAACAGCGGAGTAGAAACAGCTTAATGCTTCATGTTCAAAGGGAAACATTTAATTACAAGGTGAACAAACAAAACATACCCAGACTCCTGTTACTGCCTTGTGAATCCTTTCTGGAAGAGGTACTGCTAGGTACACTGGAGACTGAATCATATCTCTGGGACAGGAAAAAAAGGAATTACTTAATTCAGAGCAACAGATGCAAAACCCAGAGATTATACCATCAGACAAGATATGAGGAAAACTAAATACTCAGTTTCAAATAATTGCCTCATTCCTTACTAGTTTCTTGATCCAGCAGCATGCAATTACTATTTTGATGCAACGAGCTGACAGAGGACCCATTTGACCAGCAGACATTTTTTTTTTGCTTATATATACACAACTTCATTGCTATGTAAGACATGATTATTATAGAAGGAATAAGTAAAGGCAGTGTTTTTTGTCAATGGAAACTTCCACTGTTCAACTGATGGGAGAAACCACAGGATGATGAACAATGACATGCTGTCTGTCCTGTCCTGCCTAACAGCCTGCTTGGGTTTCTCAACAGCCCCGCTGGGCCAAAACAGCAAATGTCAGGGGAGACACCAGGAAAAAACCTCTTGAAGTTGGTCAAGATGTTGAAATTTTCCCTCTAGTCCTCCCAGTGTACAGGGCAATGCCCTCCAGTGTTTACTTTGGAAACAATGCAGTGGGAACAGATACACGGAGTGAGCTGAGTTCTCAGTATAACCTTGGTCACGAGGGGAACTCACCTTCATGAACCGGTGAGGTGGGCTCCTGAGATCGAACATCGAACGACTTACGTCAAGGGATCCAGGCAAAGCACTGGGTCTTAAATCACTAACTAACAAGACAAAGAGAACAATATGTGTTAAAGGCTGCTAAAATCCTGTATTTCTAAAAATGCAATTCTAAAATGTGTATTTTATTCTCTTAAAAATATATGGAATAGTCTTTTCATGTAGTCTCTATGGTGATTTGGAATTCTTTTAAAACAGAACACAGACTGAGACGTTTTCCCTCAGCTGAAAATAAGAATGCTATACCATTCTAAATAAAACATCTTTAAAAATGCGAGCTGTTGCCACCTTCTGATCTCATGGAGAGCGTGTGCCTTTCCTGGAGTGTTTGAGTTTCTGAATTCATTTGCCTTAGCAATCACAAGCAACAAAAAGTCATTTACTTCAGTCTGAACAGCATTCATTATAGGATACCTACACCAATGAACCACACATGAGACAATTTTTACCTAGGTAGACAAACACTTGCTATCTAAACTTTTACTATCTTGCAGCCATCCCTCATTCTTACACGCTGAGAAGTGGGGACATTGCTGTAGCTTCAAAAGCAAACTACAAAAAAAGTCAGCATATAGCATCATGCCCCATTTTGCACCTGTTCTTATAATCTGCTCCTGAATGTTTTTTTGGTGCTTGCTCCTCTCCCCATATATGTACTCCTCAGGCACTCCTACTCAACATACTGCCTGGCTTCCTTCTTCCATCTCCCTCACTCCTTTTTCTGGTAGCTGAAATCTCCAGTACTGCATCCTGGTCTGGATCACAGGCAGCTACGGTATCTCGCTTTGCCTATTTCTCTATCTTTGTGTGATGCATGCAAGCCTTGTTAAGCCCCTAAAAGACAAAAAGTAACAGTGCAGCTGACAGTTAAGCAGAGCTGGCTCTGCAGGTTGATTCACCAACCAAGGAGTGTCCGTAGCACACCGAGCAGCTTGAGAACTGCTATAATCAAACAAGTCTTCTGTAGACTAATGGCTTTTCTTCCTCTTACCTATAAACCCTGAAAAAGCGAGGAAGGCAGAGAAGCAAGGGTGTGGTGCTTCTCACCTGATCCATACAATTTCCTGCTATCTGATTTTGCTGGGAAGCGCCTGACGAGGTCTGGTGAAACGCGATGCTCCAGATAGAAAGGGTTGTACACGTCATAGCCGGGCCCCTGGTACGCACCGTGCAGCTCTGCCTTCCGCTCACCAAACGAGGCTCTGGCTGACTCTGCAGCACAGTAAACACCAAATGCAAGAGTTCCAGACATAACACATGCTGCCTGGCTTCATAAGGCAGGCAGAGTGCCTTCAGGGCAAAGGACAAAATATTTCAGTATTATCTACTTTGGGTAAAGGGAAAAAAAAAAGAAAACACACATTCACATTATGTCAGGTTTCCACTGTGTGTGAGCAAACACTGGAATTAAATTGGCCATAAAAAACTATGCATACTCTCTCTTGGGGTTTTGCAGCAAATGCCTAAGTAGTTAAATACAGAAGGCTCCAAAGACAGACAGCAACACAGAAGTTAACAGAAAAAGTAGCACTCTGTGTACAGAAAACCTCCAAATTATTTAGTTACCCACCCCCAGCATATTCTTACTGAACTACTGGACCTCTAGACCTTCAGGAAGATCTTGTACAGAAAGATAACACAGCTTGTGACTGCAGTCTCCTTATCTACTTTCCATGGCAAGTCTGTCCATGGTAAAATCACTGGTCCAAAATTACTTGAATTGTTGGCTGACACATAAGTAGACATATCTGAGACTGCTTGAATCCCAGCCCTTTATTCAGCCCATAATAATTTCAGAAAAAACATGTATGCTTTGGTCAGCAAAACAGTGAAGAACACTGCTGTAGTGTTCTTTACTGTCTGGACTGAAAAGAAACCATATGTAACAGCCCATTAGAGAATGGGGTGACCTTCTGCCAAACTCTGATATTTACTTCCTTCATGTCACCTCCCTGGACTTCAACCTATCTCTTAAAAAGTTCTTTACTCTGCAATAAAGTGGCTTCAGTTCTGCAAATGTCTTGCACCATAAAAGGCAAACTACCACTGCTCAAGAGTCCTCTTCTGCATGTGTCAGTAAAGTAAAAAACTAAAACACTGAGATGGAACATTGGCAGTGATAAAGCAAGAACTCAAGCAAAATGGGCTTGAGCATGACGTAAATCAGGATGAACACTGAAAGTGAAGCCACAAAGAATTGCTACACAGCAGATAATGGAAAATCCAGAGTTCCAGACCAGGAGCACAGTTCTTCCTGCTAGCTGATTTCTGTGAGAGCATGAGACACACTGCAGTGAGCACTGAAGAGAAAGGCTGCCAGAACTTAATTGCTTTCAGAAGGGTTGCCAAGAGCTAACACTGAGCATGTCCTGTTTCACTAAAGGAAAATGGCCAGACATGCACAGAAAATGGTGAGGAACTGAGAGCAGGACTTGGACTTCTACAGATATTTAACAATGGCCTAAGAAAAAGGTACTCTGAATACATTTTTTGAGTATGCTGGTGCTTTGGCTAATGTGAAAAAAGAATGACAGCACACTTCACTCTATTTAGTAAATCTCCCTAAAAACTAAACACTGCATTTTTGAATACAACTTTATGTGGTTTAAGGCTGTACTTTTAAAAATTAGTATTTTTATTTGGAAAGAGCAATGAAAGTTGCCTACTTGACATAAGAGTCACTTTTCAAATATTTTAAAAAATTTTAAAATATTTGCTCAAGAGACTCAATTATGAAGAGTCAGGTCATCCTGCCAGAAGATCTAACAGCTTCTAGCCTAAAGGGCCACTCTGTACACCAGGTCCCTCAGAAATTATCAGGAAGCAGAATTCTCAATGTAGACAAGTCACTGACTGTTAAGATTGTGTAAGAACAGCATGAATAAGGAAAACATTAACCTAAAGGCTGTTAGACACATCTTCCTTCTTTCTGGAGAACATCCATTCCTCAGAGTCCTTGATGAACTTGCCTGTATCGTATCTTGAGGATGAGATAAGACTAAGCATGGCAGAGCCTAAACCTAGACCCAGTAAGAAAGGGGATTATCAGGAGCATGTCCTGCTTTTCCATATCATATCCAACTATGGACTTACAAGAACTAGCTACTGAAATAGCAGGCAGCTGGGGAGATCAGGCTCAGAGATGAGGGGGCCTCACATGTTCCACCTCCAGCTCTTCAGCTGCCTGTTAAAGGCTGCTGACATGCCAAAGGAAGCCCACTAGAAGATGGGGCACAGAATGGCCAGTCTGTACTGAACAGCTCTGCTGGGCTGCTTAGCTTGGCTGTGGTGCCAGTGGTACATGCAGAAGTGGGTGGGGAAGGAGTTTGGTAAAGCCCTGCAGGAGCAGGAAAGAAGCAACAGCAGAGACCTAGGGAGAAGAAGAGGGAAGTGTGGGAATAAAACCCTGCAAACACAAGAAAGTTAGGTAGTACTGCATTAGTTATTATGCAACATATGGTTGACTTCTTTCAGTTATTAGGCTTTTCACCCTCAGAAAGGAAATAAAGTCACATGGGACTAAGAACATACTACCAGCTTATCACGTCCTTGAGGCAAAGCAATCCTAGAGAAAGCAACTGTTCAGGTATGTCTCTGTGACAAAATTTTCCCTTGCCTAATTCTGTGCATCTCCTGGCAGGACTAAAAGCCTAACAGTAGCATATGCTCTATAACTCATGTTAGTGGGACAGGATCCTATTCTTTTAAAATGCCATTACATCTAAATTGCACATACCTCATTTTGGCAGTTTGAGTATGGGAGTAACAGAGGATGAAGTACAAGATTGTTGTGAAGCAGAAAAGAAAGAGTATCATATGAAACTTCAGAACAGGGGATCTGTGCCCCCTGGCCTCCCAAAAAACAGCAAAAAGAGCAAGAAATAGTAGGGACAAAAAATTCTGCCAGATAGTAGCACATGCCATCTATTGGCAAAATTTGAAAAGGAAGGTGTGTTAGTATAATAAAACATACCAGAATATTAACCATGAAAGCCCAAACACCCTCCTCCTTTTACTTGCGAGATATGGGTACTGGGGATATGTTAGGTTTTTCCTTGTCTTCAATAAATTCAAGAAATTCTTTCTAAAGATTCCATTTCCTTTAAATGTCTTTCATTACTTTTGAGTATGAGCACTGGTGTGCAATCATCCCATTCAGTTTTATTCATACAATGTCACAGAGATTCATAGTGGGATGACATACTCCCCAAAACCTCTCTGGGTATCCAGAGAGAAAAGAAACAAGCTCCCTAGGCTCCCCAGGGCCATGGTCACAGCACCAGCCTGACAGAGTTCAAGTGTATTCAGTTCTCTCAGGCACATGGTGTGATTCATGGGCTGTCCTGTGCAGGGCCAGGAGGTGGACTTGATAATCCTTGTGTGTCACTTCCAATGCAGCATAATCTATGATTCTTTGAAACAAGACTTCTAGCAAAGTTCTGCAAACATATGTTTTCAGTAGGAATACTTGACACCGTTCAAGTTAGCAGAACTTGACAATGTCCAGTTAGCAGAAGCTAAACAACAACATTTCAGCAATACTGTCTGTATTTTACCTTTAATCCCTCCAGCATGTGAGATACTGGGAAGGTTCTTGGGCTGTACATAAGCCAGTTTGAATGGAGGGACCACAAATGGTACCTCCTGACCATCCAGGGGCAATTTAGAGAGCAAATAATCCTCAGAACAGCCAACTTGACGCTTCACTGACACAGAAGACAATGGAGGCTGCTCTACAATAGTTGGCTTGCTTGCAGCTACTGCTTCAGATTCCTGCACCATGGAAACTGCTAAAAATAAAGAGCAAGACAGACAGTACACATGTGCATTAATTTTTGAACAATACTATGAACAGATCTCTTTTATTTAATAGTATCACTGCTTGATATATTACTTAAGAGCTGCTAGTATTCAGTTTTACAGCATTCAGGACTAGCACCAGGAAAAGATATTCATCCTCCTGACACCTGTACTGATCCAAATTCTTTGTTGCCTAAGCTTCTATATTTATAGCTACCTTCTTCTTAATTGAATTTTCACAAGAGCTACACTTGTATCATAGAAGAGTTCTTCAAACAAATAAGACACCAAAGAAAATCATAACAGAGTTAAAAATATCCAGAGAATTAAAAAAAAAAAAGGCATTCAAATTCTGAGAGTTTGAAAGATATAAGACCTTTACACAATCTTGGGTTAAAAAGATGGCTTTTTTAAACAGTATTCTAGACTGCAAAGAGTGGACTTCAGACAACTGTTATTTCTCAGTTCCAATTCATAATACTAACAAGCATGTGCTCAATCTCCAAGTGGAGGTATGGAAAGAATTTTGGATGTTGTAAGAGAAATCAAGTTTATCAGGGGTAACAGGGTCATTTTATTAATGGGAAATCTCATCACTAATGAAACAGCAAAACTATTATTAAACTCTAATTATGTCAGAACTCACGATCATTTTTTCCCTTGTCCATGCAGAAACACAATTTACAGCAGGTTTTTATACATTCTGTTGCCATTGTTTTCAGTGTTATAATTTAGAGGGGACCTCAATCCAGTGATCCAGTGCAGCTATCAGACCTGAAAAACACAATAAAAGAAACCATAGTAGATGGGAGTAAGTAAAATCAGAATGCAGTATTATCAGCTATTTAATATGCAGTTGGTTTTTGTACACAGTCCCAGGATCAATCAGAAAGTTACTTCAGTCATAAAAGGATCAGAGCCATCAGATTTCTCTCACTGAGAAAAATCACTTTAATATAAAATCACAAGGAAAGAGATAATTTTAACATATGGCATTCAAATACTTTCAGTGATCCACTCAGACAGGTCTCTGTCTTTTAGGAACACTAAAATTCTGCTCATATTTGTGTGTGCCACTGGGCTTTGGAGTTTACTCAGCTTTACAGCTGTTTTGATATGGTGTTGTCAAGTCATTTGCAAGATGTGTTTTTAATTCTGTTTCCCTTGTTCATGTTTCTCCTATCCTCTTTCACTCCCCTACTATTTTCACATCCATCTATACATGTTTACATTTTTCACTCGACATACTCCATACTTTTAACTTGAAAACAGACTTTATGAATGATGCCAAAATTGCCTTCTTTGAGAAGCTACTGCTTTCTCATAATTGCATACACATGAAACTGAAGACCTGGTTTATTATATAATTGTTTGCTGTGCACACAGAAATAAAGCACGCTGACTTTCAGCAAAATAAGAGGCATGTCATCTATGAAAGAATGAGAGCAAGTCTCTAACAGCTGGTTAACATTATGAGAACTTTATGACAATGCTAACTGGCCTCATTTAAATGTCTTTATTCATATCCTTGTGCTCTCTTTTCAGAGAGACACAGACAGCTGTGCTGCCTGTCCAAAACTTTAGCTGTCTAAATCTAGTCCTTTTACATCCACCTAAAGTACACAAGGTTCTTAGGAGAACATACCCAAGACACAATTCTAGCTCAGTGAAGATTAGAAGACACCAGACAACATGAACATAGGTTGAAGGGATGAGGAAGATGACAAGTAAGATAGAGTGGGAAAGCACTGAGAAAACATGCAGTTTTACCAACAAATGAAAAATGGACATGTTTGCTTAGTTATTTCAATTGCAAGAAATTTCTGAAAGCATCTGTGCACCAACACAGAAACCATTCCTACTGCAGCTTGAACAGTGCCTTAATTTTCTTTGTACAGTCAAAGACAGCTAGAGAATCGCACAAAGTCTATGGAAATAACTGTAATAATCCCCAAATTTTTCTTGCATGAAAAGCCCCTTGAATTCTGTAGATGTCAAATGGAGATCATAAGTTATGGACACTAACTCAAACACCATTACTTTGCACAGAATCCCTCTCTCAGTACTTGCCTTCATCTTAAAATTGCCCGTGAGTGTGAGCACAGCATGAGATCTGCATCAAAAATCTTCAGAGGTAATGCCACCAGCTCCAGAACCTGCTCTGCATCTTTACAGAAGCACGAAAGGAGGCATGAGAATTTCTTACTAAATTCTCCATGGTTCTAATGATCAGATTTTCACTGCTGCTCCTCCCTTGGAGGCACACTCATGATATCTAAGGCTGCTAATTTACTTTGGGTTCCCTTGCAGTGATTTTCCTTCCCAGCTGTTATCAGTACACAGCTGGAGTTAATATGCTTCACTCTTGTTCACCATGTTTAAACTGGACTGAAACAGCTGCTCTGTTTGCTCTAAGCTTTGCAACAATGGTATCTAAGCCTCAGTGGCAGTTTGCACAGGCAAAACAGACTTTTATCTCAAAATGTCCAGATTGAATTTATTCGCTACTGCTGCTGAAGAAACCAAAATGTTAGTACTGCCCTACTTTCTAGCCATATAAAGTAGAAAAATTCATTTTTCTGCATCAGAGAGAATTCAGTTCACAGTAGGGAATTGTTTAGCTGAAACAAGTAATGTGAACAAATAAACAAATGGAAATCATCTGTCACAAGCAGCTGCCTTTCCTGCATAGGGGTGAGTCCCTTAACTAGAAAGAAAGGGCTTTGCATGGGTATTGAAGATTTAACAGTCATAATGCAGTTCTACACTTCTGTTCTTCTATCATTAAAAAAACCCCATGTTTTTCACAGTAATGCCAAGTCAGCTGTGATAGCCTTTAACCATTACATTTTCCCCCATTTATCAATATGCACATGTTTATACATTTTTCTTCTATCTAAAGACAAATATAAAGCAATTCATTACTGCCTACTGTAAAGAAGAGTTAGGATTACAGATTGCTCTTTAGCAATAGGCAAGGCAGTATCAATAGTGAATGCCAAAGTATATAGACACACATCTTAGAGCCTCCATAAGTTTTAGCTTAATTATAGCAGTTTGAGAACAAAGTTCCATGACTAAGAGACTAGAACACTGTTTACACTTCTTTAAGCTTACAAATGTAATGGTTTCAGTGACAAACCTTGCACTTGGGCCCCTAGACTTACACCACAGCCACATTACAAAAAAAATGACTGCATGTGCTGAGGGACAGGCCATTTATACACAGTGCTCCTTCATTCTGCTTAGAGCACTTTGATTCGTTCATGGAATCAACAACACGGATTGTCTCAATTACTTTTAAAAGTTTTAATTCACTTAATTAAAACACCATGATAAATATTGATTTTTTTTTGGTTTGAGCAATTCTGGCAGTAAATTAGATGGCTTGGCTTCCAGTTAATATATTTTCTTGTATCTGTATTTTCCAAGCTGTCTACAGTTATTTATACAACTTTCACTGCATGCAAAAGTTTTCTCTTAACCATGTGGGAGAGAAAGAAATTTAGCAGGTTCTGTTGTATATTTTATTAACTGAAAATAAACAAAAACATTGTAGAAGACTAAGCAAGTATTTAATGATCTTGACAGAAGTTGACATTTCTGTCAAAGGTTAAACTTATCCCACATGCCAGATCTTTTCCTGGTGTTGGCTACCCAAAAATCTTCAGTATATAATTTAACAGTTGTTAAAATTTTGTACTAACATGAATTTATCTGGGAATATGTTTATGAAATAAACCAGAAGCATAGAGACATTCATTACGTGCACCACCAAATCCCAAAGAAGTACTGACTTCCCAGCAATGTCATCCATTTTAACAAGAATTTAAGACTCCTTGACACTATCTCCAATTTTGGGATCAGTTTTTGTTATGCAATATGCACATAACAAGGACATCCTCAGTTTTTGAGACTCTAGACGGACAAAAGGATGGGGAAAAAGAGAATTTGTCCCCATTTCCAGACAAATAAACAGAGAGAAATCAGTTTGCAGAAGAGGGAACTGAACCCAGATCTTGTCACTTGTGTGTAAAATTCTCTCTTTCTTGGTGCTTTTCACCAAATTCAGTAAGCCATTTCATTTCTGTCTTCCCAGTATCAAACCAAAGTAAGATAAGCGAATGTAACAGCAAGAGTACTTCCACACTAAGGCAAAAAAAGCCAACCTTATTAGAACATCCTGGAAACAGCAGTTTAAAACCTAACCACACACATACACTGAGCCTAGAGAATTATAATAACTATTATTTTAATGGGTTTAGATGGAAAACATAAATTATCTTAATGATTTCCAGATTCTTCTGATAAAAATTTTGACTGAGCTAAAATCAGATAAACTAAAATCAGTATCAAAGACTTTAGTTCCAAACGCCTCCAGAACAATTACAAGACAGAGATGTTTGGAGAAGAAAGCAAATATTTTCAACAACTCATTAAATAAAAAGAACATGATATAAAATGGATGATAACAATATTAAATATTAAAAGCTGAAAGCAGTCTGAACAGAAATGTCAGGTATTTACTGCCTTACAAGGCAAGAGTGTTTTGCAACAAGACTGCAGGTTGCCAATGAATTTTACTGCATTTAGTCACAGCTCTGCTCCATAGGAGTTGAACAGGTAACACATTTATAACTATACAATAGAAACAAAGGTGAAATAGCTGTTCTCAAACAGGGAAAGCTGGCTAAGCCAGTGGTTTCAAACATTTTGAGATTTATTGCCAGTCATAAATGCGTACAATGCATTCTCAGATGTGCATTTTAGAAACATAGCACAGCAAAATTCTAGTAGCAGTAAGTGCTCACACAGCAGGATGTGTACCCGGAAATAGGGATTATCAGTTCTTATAAACCACTTGGGACAGATCTTCGAATTACATAAGTGTCTACAACCCCAGGAGCCCCAGTGGAGCCTGGACACTTTGCAACATATGAGGACCAGCCCTCTGGAGAAAGAGAGCTCGAGCTTGCTGGTTCACACCTCAGCCAAACACCTCGTTTATGATACCTCCTATGCTACCTGTTTATGCTGCCCTATGACTTTCTGCCTTTCAGATCCAGAAGATGCAGTCGGTCTCAGGCACATAAATCCTTCAGAGGGCATAACACCACCAGCTCAGGTCTCCAGATGTTTCACAGAAGCACAGCACAGCAAAAGCTGCTTCTGATGCACGTCAGATGGATTATCTTCTGACTGCTGCTCAAGGCTTAACTTCCACAGCCAGCTGTTTTGTGGTTTTGCTTCTGAGGGAGAGTGTCTGGGAGCTGTGCACCCCTCTCAGCACAGCTCTTCAGCTGAAGAGGGGTGGCCACCACATCTCAAAGCCGGCCAACACTTGTAAAACAGCCTAAATGGTTTTGAGACATTTGCCTCCAGGTACTTTGCTACTACAGCAGCAGGGACAGCACATGTACCCACACACACACTTACCAAGAACATAAAGCCCACAGTTAAAAAAAAAAAAACAAACCAACCTTTTTTTTGGGGACTGTAGTCAGGTCTGACTTGTACTGCCCACACAGGAGGGACAGGTACTTCAGGTGGGTCTGAGCATGTGAAAAGAGAGGACACAGCTTCACTATAAACTTCAGCAGTAGCAGGATGTCTGCAGGAATTTAAAAAAAGCGAACAAAAAATGTCATACCAACACACACCTACGAGGTGCATGATAAGCATCTCCTTTCTATACCTATTTCTGGAAGAACCCCACAACAGTGATATATGCAGTAACTAGTGGGTGGGTGTGTGCATACACGCACCCTCCTTCTCTGCTTGTAGCCACAACCCTTGGAAGAGCACGAAAGCTCTGGAAATTTTCATGCAGAGATTATCCTGCTTCTTCTGCCTTCCAAGGAAATTAGGATAATATGAGGCTTTCTCCTTTTTTTGTGACTGGAAAAAAAAGAGATTTCACTCTGAAAGCAGTGGATCACAAAGAAGATGCTGAAATAACACAACAGAAAAAGAGAAGTTATGAAGTTTTTGAACGACACAATCAGAAAGACATTCTTGTGAGAGACATCTTACAAATAGTTCAACAGAAACATAATGAAGAGATGCAAAACTCTCCCAGTCCAGCAAATGAAAAAAGAGTGCAATTACCTGAAGAGAAGACTGTGCATCATTAGCCTAGTTTAGGTGATGGAGATTCTATGACAGACCATTGCACAGCCTGCCTTGGGCAAAGAGGCTCCCAGAGCTGTTTAGGCACTTATGCAGTTGACTCAGGTAACAGAAATAAATGGTAAAGTCACACTCCATGATGCAAACAAACCACCAACTGCCCGGGCTCAGGAAGCATCTTCCCATGCTGGTAAATGATGACACAGCAGCGCATCAGGGGAAGTTTGACGTGTTCTCTCACTGATCACAAAAACAGGAAACTGAACTGAACAGATCATGGTCTGAACTGTCACAGTCCTGTGCTGCAGCCTCCTCTCATTCACCTACAGTTTGCTAAAGCAGAATTTTTTTCTGAAGACCAGAAGGCCCATTATGAGCCCTTGTCTCACTCCCCTCAGTTTCTGACACCACTGGATTTGAACAAGTTACGCCTGCACTACACTCAGCCACTTCAGCAGAAAGACATGCTTTTATTTCAGAAAGTATTACAATAACTCATTTCCTTCACTAATAATATTTTATCTCTATCTGCACGAACTACCCACCTCAGACACAACAATATCACAAGATAATCTAAGGTGAGAAAATATTTCATTTAATAACACTTGTAAAGACAAGCTTGCTCATGCTCTCCCAGCACTGTACGGACATTCCAAACTGTTACCAGTGCACTATTAGCTCTGCATCCTTCTGACTGTATTTTGAGAAAGTGAAGATGAGGAAGGTGGAAGCCTGCAGACAGCATCTCCACACTCCCTTTGGTGACTGCCAGAGCATTCAGGTAAGATACTGTTTGCTGGGCTCTCCTACAGGGAACAGTTGCAGGCAAAGTTTAGAACTCTTGTAATCAGCAGGAGTGCTTAATATATTACTGTTATCAGTCAGGATGTGACAGCTGTACAAAAATATTATTTAACTCCAGCAAGCTTCTTTTGAGGGAAAGAAAACCACCTCAGATACCAGTTCTTAGCTTAGGTGTTGTCACAGCAGTAAAAGCAGAACTCACTGTGAGCCCATGAGCTGCTTTGCATGTTCCACTGCCAATGAGGTCTAGCTCTAATTGTGCCAGGGCAGAAACTTCTCCTGGAGCAGGCACATCTTCCCACATTCACTTTGGAGAGAACATACTGTGACCCACTCCAGCTTTGCCTTCTCTTCCCAGCTTCTCTGCCCAGACAAAGATGATCTAATGTATGTCTCTCTTTGTGCAGGCCCTGAGCTGAACCCTAAAGATCACTTGTGCAATCTAGATGTGGTCTCATTCAGCTCAGCAGCTGCTTCTTCCCAGGGCTCCAGCCTGGAGGAGCCAAATGGCTTTCAGCACATCTGCACACGCAGCCCAGGCTCAGAGCACCAGAGTACATCACAAAGAAGAACTAATTGCTCCTGCCTACTTCCCCGAAGGAAAATAAAGAGCAGGTGTGTGTGCTTGAGCTATTGTGCTACAGGAACAACTGCTTCTGCTTTTCAGGCACCCCTTGGAGAAGGGGAACAAACCCTGGCACAAGTACAGGATCCAGAGTTGTCCTTCTGGCAGGGGCCCCAGGGACATCCTGCCTCTGGTTTAGCACTACAGCCTTGCACCTGCAGCCCTTAAATGCAGACCTAATCCAATCCTACCCCAGGATGCAAAACATTAATAATATAACTTACAAGTGCCAAAAGCAAAATTTCTGTAAATCAGAACGTTTTCGTTTTTCTTGTATGAGATTTATATTTGAATTAAGAAGGAAACATTATAAATCTATCCCATGATAAAGTTTAAAACTTGGGATTTTAATATGCTGAATCCCCTATGCTCTGGGCTGTAAAAGTTGATATAGTGTTTCTTCCTAATGTTGCATTAGGCAAGTAACCAATTCATCCAATTACTGATCTGACAACACTGTTCCTGTGAACTGAAGATAAATTCACTGACTTGGACAAGAATGTACAATATTGTATGTACTGGGGCAGTAAACACAAAAGAATAAATCCATTATGTTGGACTGCAGACTTTCCTGGATTCAGATGGAAAACGGCAAAGCAAGAGTTGAAGTCAGGACACCAGGAAAGAAAGCTGAAGAGACTAAAATATCTGTAAAAAGAACTTGGCTTTTGATGAGAACATGGAAAGAATTCAACATAAGATAAGTCCTTTGCTCTAAGCAGATTAGGAACAAATCACAACAATCACCAATTGTTACTTTATAATCTAACTTAAAACTTAAGACTTTCTTTATGTATTCTGTGTCAGGTTTTAATCCAATTTTTTCTCTTTCTGGCGTTAATGCCAAGAAGCCATGAAAATAGAACTGTCAGCAGTCCTTCTACAGCTCTGATACCAAAGCAAACTGGAAACATCTGGATTCATTTTTCAACAGGACAGCCAAGAAGGTATTTTAGGCAAGAGCATCTGCCTGTGGAGTTCCCTAACATGGCTAAACATGTCTAGTTTTTAAAAGATGGCCCTTGGAAACCAACTCAGTGCAGCACTGAAAAAGAGCATTAAATGGCATTCAGGACTCCTCAGCCATTGCCATGACCACAGAGCCATACAGAAAACACATGGATACACATATACCAGACAGCTATCCAGACAGCTAATGCAAATAGCTCTTCTGTATATTTGGGAAAAAAAAAAAAAAAAAAAAAAAAAAAAAAAAAAAAAAAAAAAAAAAAAAAAAACCCAAAAAGTTTTGCATGGAAAAAAAATTTCATTACCATTAAAAAATATAAAAAAAAAAAAAAAAAAAAAAAAAAAAAAAAAAAAAGAAAAAAAGAAATAAGGAAACCCAAGAAGTTTTGCATGGAAAAATAATTTCATTACCATTAAAATAAGAATGAAGATTGACAATTTCTTTACATATACATGGGCACACACATCTGCTGCCCTGTTTTAGGTGAAGCAGTTTTTTAATAGTTAATTCACACATAATTATTATCCTGTCTCCTGATGAAAAGGAAAAACCCACCAATTATGGAGTTCCCAATAGGTGAGGATTCCCTGTTCAGCAGCTCTGCTCCATACTGTCACTGTAGAACCAGTTACACAGTGGTGACAGGTTGTATAGATGAAGGCTGAAAGACTATGGGATTGGGAAAGGAAAGGTGACTCAAGTACATTTCATATATGAAAACAGGTTAAATGAATGAATCAAGAACAGGAAATGGGAACTGATCTTAAATAATTCAAATCCAAACCAGATTGGGAGCATGGCTCTGCAGGGCATGTGTACTGAGCTCAGGAAGCTGCCTAAACACACACTGAAATGAAAGTACAGAAGGATACTGTCTTTATAAAGTACAACTATTTATTGCTTTTTGCATTAAATCCACCCAGACCAGGAACCCAGAACCACTTTAACAGCCCCAGCAGTGCCTCTCTGAGAGCTGTACTGGCTGGAGCTGTTGGCAGCTGCCCAGCCAGATGAGTGGTAACCAGGCATTGTGTAACAGAGGCATTTTTCAAGGAGTTTCCACAGACACGAGGAGAAACAGCAGAAATCAAAACTGTCTCAATTTAATGGCAGTATCTAAGATCCCAATCATTATTGGCCAAATGATGCTACAACTCTGGGACATGGTGGTGAGGCTCTGCTCCTTTCTGAGAAGACAGAGGTCCTCAGAGCAGAAGTTGGCAGCATGAAGCTACCATTCCCTGTTTTGCCTTAGGACAGAATTGTTTACCAACACAGTGAACAATAGCTACTCCATAAATGTATGGGTTTTTTTTTTAATCCTACTGAGTTTAAATCAACACTCTTCCTAAGAGATTTTGGATCCATGATTTCATACACTGGTGAACCTAGATCTAGAAGTACATATACCACTGAACAGAGTGGAAGCCAGAGTAATTTAGGCAGATGTTCTGTGTTTTATTAAGGCTTCATGGAAGAAATGTTTTTGCAACTCTGGTCACTGCTGAGAGGACAGAGAACCTGAATGGGAAAGTCAGAGAAAGTTCCCAATCTAGAGGCCAACAACACCCTTTTTCAAAAGTAAATAATGGAGAAAGAAAACCCAACAAAACCAACACAGAATTAAAAGTTTTAGAGTTTCCCCCTACTGCAAAATTAAACTGGTCTTGAGAATGTTTTGTTGTCACTTAGGAGTGCTAAACAACAGAATTTCTTTCAGAAACAGGAGACAAAACTTGCTTTTGTATCAGTTCACCTCTAACCACAAAGGTACTGTTCAAGTGACTTTTAAACCTTATCCTGACTGACCCTCCTCTCTACATGGCAGGTGCTTTCCTTATTGAAAGATGTACAAACACAGTGGACTGACTGCAGGCCTGAACTTTATAAAGAGAATTCTGCCACAGCCTCGCATTTCTCTGCCCTCTCCAGCCCCTGTCAAGTCCTGGTCAAGGGCTGGGCCATCTCTGGCCACCTGAACCACCTGACCCAAATTCAACAAGCAGGGTGGGCAAAGCCACATCCAGCCCCCTCTGCATGAGAGCTCTGTGGGAGAGAGGGGTTCCATTCCTTCAGGGAGGAGGCTCCCTCCAGCTCTGGTGATGAGGCTGTCCCACAGGAGCCAGGCAGGCCAGGCTCTCCATGCTCATGCAGAGCTGAGGCACCCCCAGCACGCTCTGCCCTGAGGCTGCAGGGGCTCAGCGCAGCGCCAGAGCCAGACACCTCCTGCACCAGCCAAAATCCAGGTTCCAGGCTCCAAAGCATAGGAGCTAAATTCATGGAGTGCCATGGAGGTTTCAAAGTCACTGGGACATGATCCTTCTAGACTGCTTTTTTCTTATTTGAAAGCTGGTTTAATTGCCAGAGGAGTATCTCCAGAACTCAGAGACCATTGCAGTAACCACAAGGACCTCCCAAACATCAATACTCTTCATTTGAGACCTAATTTTCTGTTCTCTCCAGTTTAAGTCCGGCTATTAGATCACTGAAAATCAGATTCGAAACAAAATCACCAGGGTACAATTTACAGGAAAGATAAGCACCAGATTGACGACATAATTTTTTTTTTTGGCACTGAATTAGTGCAAACTTCAGCTCCAATGACAGGCAAACAAATACTCATACTAAGCTTAAGACAAGTATCCTCACCAGTTCTGCATGGTTTGATGTATTAAGATCATTAAAAAATACAACAGAACACAAAGAAGCTCAAGCAAACCCAGTTCTGAACCTCTTCCCACATGAGGCTTCCCAGTTTAGATGTGGAGATCCATCCCAGCTGCAGAAGGCTACCAGCCTCATTTCTCTCTGCATGAGCAATCCTTCTGATGGAGCCTGAGCAGCATTACTAACCAGAATGACAACATGGCTAACTCAGATAAAGAGTGTTCTACTTCAAGTCAGAGCTTGCTCTGCCTTTCGCTTTAAAGAGATGAGATCCCAAGTTCTCTGCTGGCAGAGATTGGGTGTTGTCCTACTTAGATTAGAGAGAATATTTACCAGATTTATTTAAGGTATCTGGGGAGATAGCAATTCAGAGTAAACAAAGCCATTCTTTTATAAAATTAAACAAGAGTCCAAAGAGGGGAGCAATAGGTCAGGATATCCATCACATAAAATTCACTAAATTAAGTAAATAGCATCTTAATCAAGCAAAAAAGTTCAATAAAATTTTCACCAAAGTGTACTCCTGGTATAAGCCTGGTATAAGCAGATAGGAAAGACACAAAGACAGGAGGCCTAAGCTAGCCAAAGCCTGGCTTGCTAGTGAGGCTGTCCTGCTGAGGCAGGTCCTCTGGCTCTGCCCACCACACATGGGGGCTGCATCTGCCTGTCCTGAACTTGCTGAAAGGGCTGGCTGCTACTGGGGGAGCTGTTCAGCTCTGCCTTGCCAGCAGCCATTCCTGCAGGACCCAGTAAACATGCAGCTGCACAGTGAGCTGGCCCAGCTCACTGATTAGACACAAAATTAAATGACCAAAATAAACAACCTCTTTTTTTTTTTTTTTTAAATACGTCCTTTTTCAACTCTCCCTGTGGCTGACTGCACAAGGTGGGGTCAGAATGCAGTGGGGAAAATGGGGGCCCAGAGCAGGAGTGCCTGTTTCACAGCCAAGCCACAGCCCTGGGGAGTGCATTTAGAGTAACTTAGAGCAGAACCCAAACCACCCATGAATAGGATGAACGGAGCCGAGTGAAAACTAAACCAGCTGATACTAAACAAGTGACAGAACAAACAAGGAAAACAACTAAGCCTGAGGTTTAGGACAAAGAAAAAGAGACCAGTGCCTAAACTGTTTTTCCAACATCGCAAATTAATAGCCTGCACACACACGACTGACCGAACAATCCTGCCCACATTCATTCTTTCCACAGCATAAGAAGAAAGAGGAATTAATCACCTGGAGATCCATCATCTAAATTAAATGCAGGGGAGGGCAGTGGAATTCATGTGACATCCGTGAAGTCCAACATACCCTCTGGGTGCAACATTTTTAGTAGGTGCCATTTTTATAAGTATTGGCAAGAATCAAGGGACACTTTGGAAATAAATATATTCTCTTGAAATTAAGTATTGCTTAACCACATGTATTCTGCAAATATATATTTTAATATTTAGCATACAGTTGGAAAAAGGATGAAAAATGAAACTTCCCTGCTCCTGGATTCATGCCCTAGCCACCAAGTTGTAAGATCACAGCTCACCTAATGAATATTTGTGTACTGAAAGCAAGGTGAAACAGTTTCATAAGAAGCCAGAGACCACCAGCCCAGAACAGCACAGAAGTTTATGGGTCTAGCACCCTCTTGAGAAATGAAAGATGCAAAATCAGAACTTGATTCTTCACATGTGTCTAACAGCTATAGAAAAAAAAAACCTAGAAAGAAAAGGAAGTGGGGAAAAAAAAAAAGGCATCACTGGGAAAAACCTGAGCCTGCAGAGATCAGAGACTGAGGGTTAGGACTGCAAGAGTCCAGCTCCAAGGTGCTCACAGGATCTTTTAGATGGGAAGGCACTTGACAGCTGTGCCCCATGGACATCCCGAGATCGTGTTATTTTCCTGCACAATTACACTGGACTGACTGGAAGTGTGCATTGTAGGAACAGTCACTGACCTTTTTGTTCTTATCTAGAGAAACTGAATCCACACCAAAGGAGAGTTACAAGACCAGCTTAATTAAAGATGGTACTTGCTTCAGATTGCTGTTTAACAACCAGAGTGATCCGAAACACCCAGGAATCCAGCTTCATGGTATGCATTCAGCAAGTGTGAACAGGACAGCTTGAAACAGCTTACAATTGTATTGTTGCTGCTTTAGCAGTGCTCTTGGATACAGCAGGACATAACTTCAGTAAATATGTGTTTACTGATGCTAATGTCATCCCATACAGAGGGAATCTGTCTAGCTATTCACAACTTCCTTTAGAGGTTTGGCTAAACCACATCTCTAATTACTTGAAGTACAGATTAAGATTATCTAATTAGCTATTGCTGGCCTGTGTCAACACTTAGCTGTTAATTCACACAGAATATTTGAATTTTAGAAGGCCATTTTCATCCAGCAATACCACGCTGAAACTGTTCTAAGTACAATTGAACCTCGGACCTAATTTGTACGAAGATTCAATCCCCAATACTTCAAAGCAGTTACTACTTCCCTACCTGCCTCCATCTCCCTACCGCTCCATAGGAAGCGCAGACACGCGGCCGCCTCCGCCGGGGCAGCCCCCGCTCTCCGCTGCCCGCACTTCCCTGCCCTTCCCCGGCCGGGGATGCTGCCCTGGCCCCGCTGCCCGGCCCGGTACCTGCTGGGAGGGCTCTGCCGGCCCCTGAGCCCGCCGGAGCTGCCGCGGGACGGAGCCGGAGCCGCTGTCGCTGTCGCTGTCGCTGTCCCCGCGGCGCTGCCGCTCCCTCCGCGCCGCCCGCAGGTGCTGCCGCAGCGTCGCTCACCGCCCGCTGTCCCCAGGGGGAGTTCCCGCAGCTCGGGACTCTCCCGCCTCACCTGAGCTGCTCGCTGGGGCACACTTACCTCGAATGGCTGCCAGGAACTCTTCTTTGGCGCCTGCTGGAGCGTGACACCTGCAAAGTCGGTGCCAGAGCTGCCCCTAGCTTTGCTGGAAGCACAACCAGGCTTCTGTTTTAGAGAGAAAAAGCGATTTTTTCACGTTTTACAATGTTCTTGGAAAACGGCATGTCCAGTTGGAATATGGATCCGTGTTAAGTTAGGCTTCACATGGACACTTGAGAAAGTCCCTGCCACTACAGTGCATAGATTGTAGGGTAATTTAGGGATCACACACGGTTGGTTTAGAATTTCAGGAGGAAGTTCTGTTTTGGAAATTTCCTTCCAGGAAGGAAAAGTCCTGTAAGTCCCAAGGTGGTTTCTCTTTGATTCTAGTTTTCGGTAACTGAAAGTGCTACAATACCCCAAGAGGCAAATATGAGGAAAAAGTGGGGCTGGATCAGTAGGAAAAAGGGTGTATTTCCTCAAAGAAATGCTGTTTACACTCTGAAAGCATTAAAATTTCCAGTCATTGAAGTTTTGCAGTTGTCCTAATAGCTCTTGATTTGCAGTCTTTAGTGGATTCCCCATCCACCAAGGCTGTATTTTTTCTGTTACAATTTTTTTCATTTTAAATTTAATAACACCACAGTTCTGCTGCTAACTAAGAATTTCATGCCTGTCATCATGCAGTGTAACACAGCTACTTCAAGCTCCAGAGTCACTGTAGGGGGAGAGAGACCCTCCGCCAAAAGCACAGACTTATAAAATCTGAGCTGACAAAGCCTCTCTGTTCATCTCTGCACAGAGCCAGTTGCAAGTACTGGTATCACATAGCAGAGAGGCTCTGCTTCCTGGTAATGGAACTCATGAGATTATGCATGGTCACTGTTATAAAGAAATACCAGTAACCTGGTATGCTTCCAGGATTATCTGAGTCCTTCTGAGGTGCACATTAATCACACATTTCAAGGCATCTCACTGGATTAATTTACATGACCAAACAGCTTTATTTCCACTGTTCACAGAAGTGTGTTGTTTAACTACTGATAAGGCCCCTGTATGCAGCTTGCTGCTATCAAGTTACCTCGGCATTGTCATGCTCAAGGGTTTTTTGAGCTCTCAAGGACTTCCAGTCCTGCCTGAACGGCTCTCCAGATGCTGGAGTTGCAGTGCAGTAGCAGCCATCCATTGGGACTGCAGGTTGCCTCTCTGATGAAGGAAAAGATTTTAAAACCAGTATTTTTGACAAGGCAGTTAAAGGGAAAAAAACCTGTTTGCAATATGACCTTCCTTCTTCATCGAAGGAAGACGGTGCCCTGTAATTTGAGAGGGCCTATTAACACATCTCTGTGGCTTTTTTGATGGTTTGGGACACCTTTCAGTCTTTTCAGCTGCTTGAAAATTGGGAAATTTGTTTCAACAAGCACAAAATTCAGTTGTGCATGGTAAGGGCTGTGGTCAACCTTATCTTGTGTGGACAGGGAGAGCATTACTGTTCCGTAATGTTTTTAGTTGGGATGGGAGACAAACATACCCCCTTCCTTAAAAGATTTTTGTTCCAAACAAATGTAGTCTGAAGATCAGCAGTGAAACTAATTTACTTCTTTTCTTGTTAGCTGCAAATATGATCTTCCTTCCCTGCCAGCCTCCTGGCAGTGCTCCATGCTCTGCTGCATCTTTCTGGCTCGAGAAAGCTGGTGATGTTCAACTGACTCCTGCTGTTGGCCCCCCTCTCCTCTGGTGTCCTTTTCAGACTGTCATTGCAACCACTCATCCTCACTAATTCCTGGTTCCCTGCAGCTGCTCTTGCTGCTTACGCTGCCTCCACTCCAGCCACCCCCAGAACGAAAACCAAGCTAATAAACTGGGCTGCTTTTGGCTGGCTCTGCCAAACCACAGCACTCTCAGCTCCAGAAATGCAGGGCTCAAATACTTGAGCAGACCCATGCAGGGCCAACAGAAGAGAATTTATTAGTCTGGGCTATGCTTCACCTCTCATATTCCCCAGTGAGGTCTGTCTCATCTGTTTTGAACCTCTGGACCACAGACTTTTTCACTTGTTGCTGAGCCTGTTTATGCTATTGGATTACAACTTCCCAGTGTTCTTCTTGTTGAAAGAGAAGTAGCCAGAAGACTACAGAAAGTGGCAACAAGCAGGAGTCTGTATTATCATCTCTGGGCCTCAAGCCTTTAGGAACTGGACCTGAAATAATAAAACCTCCATGTATAAATACTGACACAAATCTTGAGTAATTATTTACATCTGCAAACACTTTCAAACAGGTTAAGAGCCTTTTTCTTCACTCTCTGCAAATGCTCCAGTCAACAAAGTTTTCATCAGGAAGGCTGGTGGAGGCTGCAGCTTTGTATAAATGTGAATTCTCCCTCGTGATCCTTTGCATCAGAAACCTGATCCCGCCACCTGTGCACACTTACTGGCATGCCAACTTCCATGTTCAAAATCAAGAGGTTCAGAATCAATGTTTGCACAGAGCACACTGAAATCTTCTAAGCACAAAAGTGGAAAACATAGTTGCTTAGAAGTTCTTGCCTAGTTTATGAAGAATTACATGAAATTAAGTAGCTGACGATTCCAAATAGCTTCCCCAGCTCTCTCCCAGCTGAGAATCCTTCAGAGCAAGCAAGCATTTAACACTACTACTTATGAAATATTTTAGTTTCAGAAACTAACATCAAGTGATGTACTTAAGATCAGAGTTAAATTCTAGTATATATTGCAGTGGCCAAGTGATGAGCTCAGCCATCAGGACCTAAAAGCAGGGCGTTATCAGGACAAGTCCAGCACACAGCCTACAGTGTCTCATGGCCAAGCTCCGTGTGTAACCACTAAATTAAGTTTACTGAGGCAGAGACATTTTGAGAGAAAAAAAGAGGATTTCGCAACTTAGATTTCAGTGAAATAGCAGAGCACTTTACAGCTAAAGTCTCTAAGAAGTTAATACACCTTCATTACAAACAACTTCTGCAGCCAGAGGATTTTACTACCATTAAAGTTTTTGCAGCAGCAAACTTTGTCCCCTGAGGGTTTTTTGGGAGAAACATGAAACTGTTTCCTCATTCTCCTTGTCCTGCTCTCAGCTGGAGCCTGTTTTTTTTCCATTCCCATCATAACCTTTGGGTTTAGCTGACACCTTCCCTCCTCTGCTACAGATTCTGGGTGTGGTCCACACACTTCATTATAGAAAGCTGCTATAATTCAGTCCGTGACTATTATTTTTTATTTTCTCCTTTTATCAAATGCATGTTTAACATCACACTTTCTTGACATTACCTGTTGTAATTCTGCCCACCATCTGAGACTGCAGCCAGTTGCCTCCTCCCACAGAGCTCAGAAGGACAGCTTCATTGCACAATGTCCAGTACCATTTGAAAATGTTGCTACAATGCCCAGATAAGCAATTGCATGGAGATACTCTGCTGTTCAAATTAGACACTTTCTTTATCTCATTCAGATTTGATGTACTGTGAATTTGAAAATAGATTTTCTGGCTTGTTATGTTTTGCCTTTTGCTATAAGGCAGATTTTCTTTGCACACACACATCATTAATGCATTCTGATAATAAATCCAAGGAGGGCTCATCCTTCATGCAGCAGAACACTTTGGTCCTGTCTCTCCACAGCCAGTCCCACATCTGTGTGAGCTGCAGCAGTTTCTTCTGCACTACACAGTGGCCTTTAACATTGTCAGTGGCTGCCAGCCCCAGACTGTTCAAAGACAAGGAAAGGTTCCAGGGTGGATAATCTCTGAGGCACAAGGGTGCTGCTCTGGACAGGCCATCAGCTTCAGCCCAGAGTGATGGACAGGCGTAACTGTGGGTGCAGGAGCAAATGGTTCTGTTTCCTCCTCAGGAGACTTGTGTTGCTGCTGCTAGGAATGTGTCTAGGAACCCAAGATGGTGAATCCAATAAACTCAGGAGGCATTATAAACTTTTATGTGGAGTTGAGAAAAGGGTGTAACAGAGGCAAGGCATGCTCCTTGCTGTGTTTTCTAATCTTATCCTTTTCTTGCCTGACTTCATTAAGAGCCAGAAGCTCTTAATCTGGCACAGGTTTGGGATGACATTGTCACATCTACTGAAAAAAGGTAAGATTGAATGTTATCAACATGTTGACACCTTCAGATATTTTCTATAGGTCTTATATAGGGTAGATTGTGGGTGGGTGGTTCTACCCCAGCTTTAAAATGAGCTTGCTCCATCAAAAATCAGTTGGCATATCAAATGTATCATCTAGATTCAAACTATTCCAGTAGTTTCCTCTTTGATTTGATGCTGTAAGACGATGTATTTATACAGTCTGCAGTTCAAAAATTACATTTTTCAGGGTTCAGGATAAAAGAGAACCTTATCTGCTGCTGATTTCAGGAAAGATATGAAAGATGAATTATCTTAAAAGTTCCTGTCTACCTTTCAGTGCAGTAGTTGGACTTGGTTCAATAACAGGGTTTCAAATTGTTCCCAAAGCTTCATTGTTAGGGAAAAAAACCCCCTACAACAAAACAGGAAAGACCTGTTTCAGGGAAGGCTGTTATATCACTGAAAAAGGGCCCATGGAACACCTGACCCTGAAATATGCTTATTTATTATAAATAATTTCCATGACGTCACATTAACAAACATAAAAGGTCATGAACTCCTGTATTTGAAGAAAATGTGTTTGACATCTGGGATCAGGCAGAAGTTCCTCCTGTGGGATAGATTGTTTGCACAGAGCTTTATTGAAGAACAATATTAAGAATGAATTACAAAATATTAGTGTAACCTAGTAAGAAATTATTGTATTTTACAAGTCAGAGACATAAGAGATCTTACAGAACTATTTCAGTTCATCTGATATAAAAGCACATCAAGGAATGCCAGCTGTGACCAGTAAGGAGTGAAAATCTGTGAAAAATGCTGCAGTTAGAAATGGACTGAAGGGAGAGGTCCAAATGCAGGCAATGGTTTAAATGTACTAAATCTGTATTTTTGTACGGCCCTGCTCTGTGAAGGGAGTGAGCAGGGAATTGGCAGGGAGCCTCAGTAGCTGGGGAAGCTGAGGGCTGAGTGGGAGCCAGGCCACCCCTGTGCACCCCCAGGCAGTGAGCTGGGCAGCACCCCCAGCCCAAGGCATCAGACACCTTCCTGGGCTGTGGGGAGATTGAGACTGTCACTCCTACTTCATCCTCTCGCCCCTCTCTTTCCCATGAGACAATTTCATGGGCACAGCCCTTTCCCTACCTGGGGCTGCTCCCTGGGCTGGTTTTGAAGCCCAGTCTCCCAAGAATGTGCTCTCCCCCTAGGCTGGGATCATGCCACCTCGTGGGGTACTTCTGGGGTGTCTTCCCAAACACTGTTACAGTCCCACTTGCTTGTGACAGTGCCCAGAAATGCCTCTTTCAATGGGAAGAGGGGATAGGAGGCAGCTTTCTCTGTCCTCCCAGCCTGCTCAGGGCCTGGGTCCCTGCATGTCCAAGCAAACACCTGCCTGGGCTCTTTCCTCCCCTCTCTCTTCTGGGACCTCGGGGCCATGTGCTGCTGCCCTGCCCTGTATTTTCACACCATCATCTCTCTAGAGCCTGGGTTGGCCTGTCTCCCAAAAGCAGACACAGGCCTGCCCGAGGAGGAGCAGATGTTCCTGTCCCCAGGAAGAAGAGGCCAGCCAGGCGTCACCCGCGCACAGAGCAAAGGCAGCACACAAAAGATCCTTTCTGAAGGGGACCGAGTCAGGAAAAAGGCCCAAAAGCACAAAAATAATTCACTGTTTCCAGTTGTAAAAAACTTTTTTTGTGTGTCTTCTATTTTGAAGTGAAAACAAACCTCATTTACATTGCTGAGAGGAGGTGATGACAAAAAGCCATTACAGAAATCACTGTAGTTTAAAGCCTCCTGGCCCCATTGAAGGGAGGGAGCTGGGAGGAATATCCATGGAGGCCAGTGCTGGTTGCTCACAGAAGTTGGAATGCTGTTCTTCCATCAAAAATTGCTTGGTTCAAAAGGAGAACACATTCTGACCTCCAAACTGGAGCTTTAGGCACGTCCCCCTGGGAAAGGCAAGGTACTTAAAGCCATTTAAGATATTACTTAACTAGAAAGAGAAGTTACCAGCCCACTCTACCCTAATTTTAACACTTTAACCCAGCTGAAGGTTATTTTGCTCTGTTTCCAGCCAAACACACCAGAATACAGCACTCTTAAGGTAAAGGAAATAAGGGAAAATCAACCTGCTGCCCACATTTCCAGCCTTCCCTGTGCAGCAGCACTGGCTGCTCCTCAGGCTTGCACCCACAATCACTCGGAGGTAAATATGCCATAACCCTTGCTGATATCACTAGGGAATGTAGGGCAGGAGTAAGGATAAACTCTCACTGCAAAGGTGAGGATTTGAATGTTTAACCTCTGGTTACATACAAAAATATTCAGAGAGGAGAGAACATACAGCCCTTGAGAGACTGCTCTGCCAAACAGATGTATGACTGAGGCTGGCTTTCCATGGTGACCAAATACCCAGTTGCCTCAAGTATTTTCAGTTGTCACTATTGCTTTAACTCTTAGCTCTATAAAAGCTAGATTGTATGGTAGCAAGGAATTCACAGGTGAAGGGTTAATTATTTCACTGTAGCTCAAGGATTTGACTTCACATTAAAACCACGTGCATTTGTATCCACGTGACAATGAAAAATGTGGTAGAAGATGGAAGGTGCAGTCATACAAGCAATCAAGGACTTATTAAATGAGTTCTTCAAGATCTTAGAAAACCTGAACAAAAACTTCTCAGCCAAAGCTGTGGCTGTTCCTTTGGTTAAACCGACATGGTGATCCCATGAGTGACAAGGATTTTCATTAGCAGGCAGATGGAGGATGTGTTTCAGTACTGGATTTTAGGACGCCTTGACAATGATTTTGGAATGGTATGGTGACTGAACAATGCCAGAGCCCAAGAAAGGAGGAATAAAACAGGCTAGAAAGAGTAAAAATGGGAGTACAGAAGTGCTGTTAAAGACCAGCAACCAGCTGCCATTCAGAACAGTCCTTACAAACAGTGGCACAGACTATAAACCCTGTTGTGAAAGAGCTGAGATCACACTTGCTGTCCCAATGAGTTACTGGCGTGAGAAAGTGCTCACCTGTATGAGACAGGGAGCTGCTGTCTGACTTCCTGGAAAAAACATGTAGGCTCATTTTTTCCATCAGTGGAAAAAATGGTTATGTTTGATTTGGTTTGGTTATGTGCAGGCTGACACCGAGGACAGGTTAACTACATTCAGCTGTACTTGCAGGCCTGAGGAGGAACTGGTGCCACCAAAAACAAGAGAGGGAGGAGAAAGCAGGAGTTCTGGTACACAGAATGCAGCCCATGGGACTTCTCAAGGAAATACAATTCAGAGCTTACCCTTAAGGAAGTGCAGCAGGAGGTTAAGTCCCTGCAGTGTCAGTTTTATAGCCCAGCAAAACCCCACATCTCCAGCAGGACAGTGTCCTTTACCAGCTGGCTGGATTGCACTGACAGAAGATTAAGTACAACCTACTTCAGGTTTGTCCACATTCATGAGTCAGCTTTGGAGAGACAATTTCCTTATCCACAGAGCTCTACTCCCTTGGCTGGGAGAACACTGTTATATCAGATTCATCTTGCATAGTGAAAAGAGCAATAAAAGGGAGAGGATCACACTGTTCAGTCCCCTGTGCAACCCCATGTCAGACAGACATTCTGGCATGTATAACAATAACCTAAAAAGCAAATTCTAAACAACTAGAGAAAGAAGGATAAAGTGACTCAGGTGTGGAAAACCCGTATTGGGCTACTTCAGCTGTATGTCAACAGCAAAGTCAGAGCAGCTGTGTTTTGTGAAGTGTCCATTCTGTACCACATTCAGTGGAAAACCAACCCCTTGTTACCTTCACTCATCAGGCCACTTCCACCAGGGCACCCCAGAGTGGACTGTAGAACCACAAGACTTTGATCAAGGGTCACACCTACTTTTTCATTTTCCTTGAGTAGTTCCAGAGAGGAGTTTTCTTCTCTTGAAGAGAAATTCTGTAGCTCAGCATTCCTGCACTTGGCCTCTCCTCTTTCAGTTTGCATGTGCTCATTTCAGTGTAATTTCTTTTGAGCATGTGATTCAGAATTAATGTGTTTGCAGTGAAGGGAAATGACGTGTTCTGGTGATACTGGAAATGAGTGGCAGCACTTCCTTTGAGTGCATATCAGCTTTCTGAGGGGCTTGTAAATCATCACAGGCCCGGTGAATGGCGTATTACCTACCTCACTTTGCAGTGAGTTATTTGAGTGATAAGAATGTGAGAGAGCCACTGTGTGACATAAGTTCCTTCACTTTCCACAAAGCAAACCAGAGCCAGTTTTGGCTGTCCTTGCAAATTGCTGAAATAAGAACATTCCACCTGCAAAACGCAAACCCAACCAGCAGCTCGAGCCTCATCAGGCATGGGTCACTGAGTGTCATGTGGGTGGAAAAGCCTTTGTTGTACTGAAGTCATAAGAAACGTAGTGCAGGTGGGAGTGAGAAATAGCCACTGGTTAATGATTTATATATGGGGAAACCAGTTCAGTCTCAATTATCTTGTATTTACACTACTTGTTATGGAGACAAGTCTATTCTGCCAGTTGGAACCAAATTCTGGCTGTAGCTTCACGGTCACTGTACAAACCCCTGCCTTCACTGGCTCCAAAGACCCAGGACAACTGGGAGAGGGGTATGGCACCATGTCAGGCTGGGAGGAGAGCTCGTCTCCTGGGATTCTCTGGGAATACTTCCAAGGCATGCAGCCTGTACACCCTCCCATACACCCTCCCAATGTGCTGGATGAAGCATGGCTGGTGCTTGAGGGGGAACTGGGCAAGGGAGCCATCCCCACCCTCAGAAGCAGTGACCTGCTCCATCCTTCAGTGAAATTGCAGGGGAAAGAAATGCCTCAGATATGTCAAGCTCCTAGCACAGATAAAGTAGTATTACACAAAATGTTAATTTGAGCCTTGTCACGCATAAATCCACCAAGAAATGAAGGTAAAATACAAAGGTACCTCCAAGTACGGGCAACTGTGCAACATAAAAACTGTGAAAGAAAATTAGCCTCTGGAAAATTAATTGTATTTTGCTTTGAAGTTTTCTCTACTACTGCCTGTATATTACTAGTGTTTATGACGAGTAGGTGTACTGGTATCACTGATGCTCATTCACCTTGCTTTCCAAACAGGTTACATAGTTCTGCCTGCATACTTGCAGTGATCATGTATGAACACCACTAAATCAGTTAATGATCAAAATAAATAGAATTCAATTGTAATTTTTGCTAACAACTTATTAATTTTTTAAAAAATTAAATAGTCCCTATTGGTATATTCAATGCAAATTGTTCAGGAGCTGTAGAACATTGCAAGAGTTAAAAGCTCATTTTCTGCTAGAGATGAAGTAATGGTTATAGGCTAAAGGGACAGGATGAGGGACATGGAAACTATCCTTTTAAAATTACAGTACAAAATTATTCCTAAAAAAAAGAAAAAGAAAATAAGACTTCAAAATATAACATGTTTATTAATCCAGACAGGCTGCAAGAGTTAGGGAAATGACTGTTTCAGCAGCAGCACTAAGGAGCATCCTTTGAGCTGGGCAGTGAGTCCTCCTCCTTCCACCTGTACTGGCTGCAGGATAAACTCTTGGTGTAAGGTGGTACTAAATATGCTATACCTAAACTTGTACTTAGGTGTTTCTGGTATCCAGTGCATCTCATCAGGTGACAGATTGGCCAGGACATAATTTTTTTGGTCAACTGATTCTATGTTCAAACACATGAATGCTGCTGTCCTCCCCCCCTCCCTGACACCCCTTTTTATTGAAGTGACTCTTCGTGTTTCACAAGCAGAGCTAAAATTCTTCATACAGCAAGAGAGATCTGTCTCAGAGATCCTGCGCACCAAGAGCATTCTTTAGGACTTTTACATTATCTTGGTGTGTCTCCCCCTTGCCTCTGGCCATGCCTGCCTCTTGGCTCACCATCAAACAGCCATTGTGTCTGTATCCTGATTTGGATCAACTATGCTTAATCCTGCTGTGGGAGACAAGGATGCTAAAGGTCAAGGAGTGAATTCTTCCTTTCACAGATGTTGTCTGGGATGTCTTAATTTCAGAGCTATTTATAGGCTATGTGGGTACTTATCTTTCTAAGGAGATAATCTCCTTTTTAATATTTTGTGTTTCTGGTTGAATATTTTTGTCCATGTCAATGACATCATAACCAAAGCACTGAAGGTTAGCTAATCAGCAAGCTCTTTTTTATTAACTTTCTGGTTCAATTATAATTGTATCCCTCTGTAATTCTCTTGCATCCACAGATATGACTACACTGCTGTGAACCAAATGCTGCCACTTACACCATTGTAAACTTGCACCAAATCAGGCTGGGTAATTCCAAGTGAGCACAACCCTGAGGAAAGGCAGAGAGATACACTAAAGATTCCTGCATGTATTATGTGTGTGTAGGTAACAGCTTGGTCCTTTTAATTTTTGTAATTTAAAATTTTCTATTTATACAGATGTGTAAATGCAGTGGGAAATTTTATAGACATTATGATGTAAATCTCTACTTTATATCATTCATAAATCAGTGAAATTACCTCTCCTTCAGCTCTATGTCTCCATGAGCTTTGTTTGTTCCTCACTGACCTGGTGTGTAGACTTGGGCTAGCAGGTGTTTCTGGTCACTGTAGGAGCCCAGGGATCTCTCTTGAGCAGCTGCCGTTGTTTTGGAAGGAGTCAGTTTTTCTGTCCCCCTGCTCTACTTGAATGGCATCAGATGTCAGGTTCCAAGGGAATATTTTTCAATTATGAATTATATTCCAGTATTCTTGGTGATACTGATTTTAGTAACAAATCTGTGTAATCTTGGCAGGCCTTCTTCCTTCTTGTTTGCAGTTCACGTAATCTACAAAGCAAGTTTACTGATCAAAATGTTTCTGAACAACAGGAATTTCTCATGAAGACTGAGGAACTCTGGTCCTGGATTTTTGAATTGTGTTTGCATTATGTGTAGGCAGCCAAGAAACACCATGCTTTGAAGATTTTTGTGGAAAACTAACCTTTGTAGCTATGGTTTCATATGTTGGTTGGAGAACACGTGCAGAAAGTTGCTGATGAACGATATCCAGACTGAGGTCCCAGTCTGGACAAACACATGCATGGAACACTGCAGAATCTCAAGGAAGTCAACATAATCTCTCATGGGTTACAGAGAGGAACAATTCCTATGAATGATGTCACTATGCAGAGGCTTGGGTGTAGCTTCATTCCCATTAACATTAGGGCATACTTTTATTCATTATTAAAGATGCTTTTTTAAAACATCTTTATGTTATGATATTTTCCTTGTGCTGTAATACATGCTGTGGAAGATATTCAGTAGCATATTCTGTGAATAAGACAGACTGGAGAACTTGCATGACCACAAATTGTACTGAGACAAAGAAAAGTTATTTTGCAAGTTCTGCTGATGCTGATATCATGTTTATGAGACAATAAAATTTGTCTTTTCTGAAGGCTAAGTGAAAAAAAAAAAGGTAACTATGAATACAGGCCCCCAGCTAAAGAGGAGAGAGCTCATATGAATGGCTCTGGACACTACACTCAGTGATGGTGGGTAACCAGGTTCTCAAAAGAAATTGAGTTTTTTAAACAAAGTTGTTGTAGTCAGAGAAAATCACCTGTTGAAAAGGGATTCTGTGGGATCCAGGAAACTCTTGGGTGAAATAACATTTTGTTGTCTGTGTCAAAAAAGTCAATTCCCTAAAGATATCTCAAATAAGTCTGATGATAGGACCCATTCTACTCCCTTTGGCACCTAACCCAACTAGCATGAATCAATTTGTTCATTTCTCAGAATAGCTTCTCCTTCCCAATTATTGTGATCTGTATCAAAGTTTACTGCTATATCTGCTTTCTTTTACCTTTATTCCAGTTATTGCACTGGTAATAGGTGCTGTAGAAACACAGTGGGGGCAGTTTTTCTGCTGAGAACCTGTGCTCAAACAGACGTGACAGCTGCCAGGCAGGAGGGGCAAAGAGCTGTCCCTTCCCTGCTTGGCAAGGGAGCAGCTCTGCCAGCCTGAGCCAGCAGAGCCAGAGGGAAGCCCCACACACCCAGACCAGGGTCTGTGCTCTGCGTTGGTGCTGGTCAGAATCCTGGCCATGAGCCATATGGCAAAGCTCTTCATGTTAGAAAATTGTTGGCAGTGGGTTAGAATAAAGAATCATTTTCTGAGCAGACCTGGAATTCTGTCTGCTTTTGAGGAGTCCTGGCCTCAAAGAAGAACATGAATATAGGCAGCAGTTGCATGTTTACATTTTTAACTTTCATGCTGTAAAAACCTGACATGCCTAGTCGTCTTTTTTTATTTGGTGAGAATTGCTGTAATATTTGAGTCTGCAGTGGTCTATTGAAAACAGACCCCTGACTAGGAAATAGAGAGTTTAGATGTTATAAACTGCTAGTAATTTATTATTTTGAGATTGGCATATATTTTGGCAAAGTTTAAGTTGGCTGGAGTGATAGTGAGTGATGAAAGATGTTATGGCGGTTGAGTAGTGGCTGAATTCCTTTGTTTCCAGACTTTTCACTTTTTTTTTTAAGGCGCAGAATATTTATATAGAAAGTGTAATATTGTTTTATGAGTATTTGCTGGACCCTGCTAAAACCAAGCACTCAAGCTTTACTCTTTTAACATAGTGTTTTGTTATGGAATTCCTCTGGGTTTTCATGTTTCTAAATTAGGGTTAAATCAGGTTGGTATGTGGGGGCCATGGGAGAACAGGCCAGAAGGGGCAAACTGTCTGATGTCCAGCAGGGACACTCCAGGAGGTGATGTGGTGGCAGGAAGAGAGGCCTCCTCAACTGGGCATGAAGAAGCCATAACACAAGGGCACAAAAAGGGGGGAAGAGGGGATTTTAAGCACTGGGAAAGCTGTCAGCATTTTAAGAGTTGGACATCAGTGCAAGACTCTGCCTGCCCCTCGGCTGCTCTCTGGTCCACCAGAGCCTGTATGTTTCCTATGTTTTATTTCCATTGTCTGGAACAGGAGCACTTTTAGTCCCATGGTTATAAATTATCATTTTTCCTTCCCAATCATCTGTATTTTTCCCTCCAGGACTGTGGTACTTGATGAGCCATGATACACTCAGGAAACAAATTCTTGTTTCTGATATTTCTCTGCCCATTTCCTCTGCATTTATCTCCTCCAAGTCGGCTGCTCATAAAACTTGTTGGCTTTCTGCCTTCAGCTTGGCTTACTAAACCCTGGAGTCTGTCTCCAGCCTTTTTGTTTTTACAATAAAGGACAGAGCTCTGAGCCACAGCATCCTGAGATGTTGTAGCAGCAGAGAGAAAACCTTTAAACCATTAAGAAACGGAAGCTGCTAAACTCAGTGTTTCATTGCTGAGAGCATCAGGGCTTCCTTCAAGCTGAGTACAAGGAAAAAGAGCAGAGTCTCTACTAATTCACAAATCTTTCTAGGAGCAAGAGTCAGTTTTCTGATTGTATCATGCAGTCTATGTTGTAATAACTTCCCAAGTCTGTATTCTCCCATTTAATACTCCACTTTAATGAAGACCTCACATTGCTACTCTGCTCCTAGTTGCTTCCATTATAATCTTCATGTAAACTTCTCCCAAGAAGCACTGAACACTTACAGTTCTCAAAAGACTGGAATATTTGAGTTTTTCCAGTTCTCAAAAGACAAGCAAAGGTTGTCCTTCCTGGGCTAGCAATGCTAGACAGCCAAAAAGCCAGTAAGGAAAAAACCAAGTAAAAGAGCTTGTTTCAGACAGATTTAAGAACAAGGCATATAAACCCTCATCCCTATTAAAATAAAATACCAAAGTGCCAGTGTCTTCAACACACATTATACCTTCCAGCTATACAATTTTTAATTTTTTTTCAAACTGTTAAACATATGTATAGATTTAGCTTAGCCCTGAAAGGCTTCAGCTGGAATACTTTTCAGAGTTTTGGGCACTGTGCTTCAAAAAAGATGTGAACCAACTGGAGAGAATCCAGATGAGAGCAACAAGAATGATCAAAGGTCCAGAAAATGTGATGTATGAGGAAAGACCAAAAGAACTGGGTTTGTTTAGACTAGAGAAGAACATTCAGAGGGGAGACATGACAACAGTCTTCAGACACGTTAGACTGCTGCAAAGGAAGAGATAAACTGTTCTCAATTTCTACTGGAAGTAGGCTAAAAAGCAACAGATTACAATGGAGATTCAAATTAGATTTTAGAAGAAACATTTTTTTTGGTTACAGCAGTTGTACCTGAGAAGACAATGCCGGTGGAAACTGTGGGAATACATTGTTTGAGACTGGGGTACTGGTATAGTCCAGTCTTTGTGGTAGAAGCGTGAATAAGACTGGTCCTAGGCCTTTCCAGCTATTTCCCCCCATGTTAGAAGTGTAGGAGAGAGATTGCAAGTGAAAAAGAAAAAAAAAAAATTTTCTGAAGGAATCTGGACAGGTCGGACCTGAGTGTTCTTTGAACAGGAGATTAATTGCAGCCATAACTCCAGAGTCAGTATTACTACACTGTAGCCATTACAAACTGTTTGCGACTATCACACTCAGGAAAACAGGGGAAAATAAAATTCTGATTCTTATCTGCTGTGAAGTCCTACTTATGCTGGACACTATTCTGGCAGTGGAGGGCTGTGTCAAAGATCTTGAGTGTAAATAAGCATGAAATCCTAAATGTTGTAAAACACACCATCCAGTGATAGATTTCTATGAACTCTGTTATATAGAAAGATTTAATACAGAAAGGAACCCGAACATGTGACACTTTGTCAGAAAGCAAAAGATTACATAGTACAACACGTTTTTTGGAATGAATTTACAATGAATTTAAACTATAAAATAGAACAAAAAAACCGGGTGAAACTAAGACAAATGCAGCGTGAATTGAAACGAAGTGTCTGACCGATAATTCCAGAGATAATTGGGAATGCAAATTAGGACTTCTGAGGTCCCTTGTTTCAATAGATGGGTTTTTTGTTTCTGTTTCTGCTTGTTTGTCTGCTTTTCATTTATAATGAAAACAAATCTTAAAAAAGGCAAGATTGCTAAAGCCAGCATTTTCCTCAGTTTTTTTTGGTGCTTTCTGCTAAGCAGCCTTGGAGCTACAAAGGTTCACAGTCTTTCACATAGACTCATGCCCTAGAAGTGTTTACAGTGAGAAGAAGAGTCCTTAAAATACATGACCCCATAGAGAATCATATGGGATCTTCAGATGTTTGCATCCTGGTTGGGACTGTGCATGAAGAGGCCTCTAGACAGGCGTAGGTCACCGGGTCTGTGGAAATAGTGATTTGGTCTGGAGCTGCTATAGGTACTGGCTTCTGAGGAGAGAGTTCTGCAGAGGAGGAACTGTCTCTTTTGGCTTAATGTTTCCAGGGCACAAACTCGAGGTTTAGAAGGAGTACTGTGATACAAATATCCTCAGCCGGATGACAGAGCTCCCTCTGAAGTTGATGACGGTGTTAACAGTGATCATTTCCAAGTCCAACTCAATAGTACGGGGCCCCTTCACGGGCCGGGTCATCACCAGAGTGGCACTGATTGGTCCTGTTTGCTGTGCATAAAACAAGAGAGAGCAAGTGAGATTGCCAAAACGACTTCTTCAAAACTACTGTCTTCAAGCAGCCAAGACAGGTATTTTCTTTTTCATTGTTTGAAACCACTGCAACTGATGGGACAGGGTTTCATTTCAGCATTTGGCTTCTTTTCAGTGTGAACCATCACCTTCTACAGTTTGTAAAGCCTTTGGGAGCCCTGCACATTAAAGTAGCTATTGAACATAGACACTTGCTATTGCCCAAAGAAGGAAAAAGATGAACACATGGATTTAGGGTATAAGTAAGTAATGATACCGTTTTTTTGTTTGTTTGTTTGTTTGTTTGTTTGTTTGTGGCACTCTTTAGTTTGACGTAAAGGACAGTGTTACTGTGAAGCAGTGGACACCCAGAAGGGCTTTTTTAACAGAACCTGGAGGACAGGTGTTCCCATGTGAATAGGGTCTGGGTTTGTGGTACTTTGTGTATGTGAATGGCCTTACACTCCAAAGAGAGCTTTGGATACGCAAAGGCACTTCATAAAACTAGTCCTTTATTAAATGGAAGCAGACCTTTACAATATCTGACCAAAACAGTGGATTATGTGCATTTAAAAATCAGAGCTGCTGATGTTAAAACCAACTGCAATTTATTTTCCATCAGGAGCTTACATAGGCACAGTGTGTCCTGTTTGTCCTGTCCAGTTTTACCTCAAAACTGGGTGTTTGTTACCTTTGGTGAGAGAAGGCTGACACAGCCATGAGGAGGTGCTAGGCATGTTGCCTGGTCTGTGCCAGGCCAGGTCCTGGTGCCTCAGCAAGGGCACAGTGTCCCTCCCAGCCGGCCATGCCCTCGCACTGCCCAAGGAATGGCACTGGAACAGCAGGCTCGGGCAATGGGGGTGGGTGCTGGGGCCTCAGCACCTCCTAGATTGGCCCAAATGAGGGGAAAAGGTCAGTGGGATCAGCAATGACTTTGCAACAGGAAAGCTCTTGTGGGATGTAAATGATTGTAATGGGACTGCTTGTCAGTTCAGGATTTTGAAACATTTTCTTACAGTGGGAATCTGAGGTTCTTGTGAGAAATATGTCCTGGAATCTATCCCACTCCCCGTGTCTGTGAGGGATGGGAACCTTCAGTAGCCACAGAACAGGACTTAATGTGAATGTCAGAGCCAGGTTTTGCCTAGGGCTGAAAATCAACCTCCTGAGAGTCACTGTCCCTTGTGGATGTGCCCCATTCTCTACAGACACTCCTGTAATCTCTGCCTGTTGGTGGTGTGGCAAAGATGACTGGGGAACACAGAGATCTTCTGAGGAAAACAAATTTAAAAACCTTGGGTAATTACATTTTCTCTAACAGTGTCTACATAAAATGTGTGTTCTCAGTAAAAAAAAAATCCATAACAAATGAAAGCAAAGAACCCAGAAAGTCAATTGTTGGCATAAAGGGGTGGGTTTTTTGCTACTTTTTTGGTTTTCATGTTTTTCAATTTCCAATGAAAAAGCTTAATAAAACAGACAAGAAACACTGAGTCTTTTGGTGACAGCTGTTGATTGTCCATCAAATAAAAAACAGTTTGGCACAATGGCTTCTCTTGAGTTTGGGAAAACTGAGCTATTCTTAGGCATGGGTACAGCTCTGGGCTTTCCTAAACCTACTGTCTCATAGGAGAAGCACGTTTGCTTTGGGTAGGTTACTCTCCTGAGAGATCCAGCAGTTCCTGCAGATCAGCACACTGCTCTGCACATCTGGGTGTGAAAAAATGCCTCATACTGAAGGTTTAAGTGATAGTCACAAAAAGCCCAGTTGTGCTATCAGGACATTCAGCTAAGGAAAAGATACTCCATGTTTTCCCCCAGTGAGCACTAGACTTACCCGCATGTAGAATTCCCTGCCCTCGTTCCCTGATTTGATTTGGAAGATGTAGTAGGCTCCAGGGTAGCGAGTTGTTGCTTGCATCTGGAAAATATCCGAAGGCACAGACCTCCCAGACACCATGTCCATCACTCTGTACAGGATGGTGAAGGGCTGATCTCTGCACCCAGGGTTTTCAGCTGGACACATGCAGCGGCTGAGTGTCAGAGACAGAATTGTCACCAGGGGTTACAACTTGCTGTAATGTTTGATTCTTTATATGCTAATACAGGTGCATAAATAAATAAACAAATAATGTTGTTGACCAGCTAAAAGCATCAATGAAACTTGTAATGAATTTTCTCACTTTTAGCATTTTCTGTTTTGCTATTCTGGCCTGTATCCTGCCTCCTTTTTCTTGTCTTCTTGGCCAAAATACCTTGGCATTCTCCTTAGATCACTCAAAAATGTGAACTTTCTTTGAAGCAGCCCTGCAGGAGTAGAATACTCGATACATGTTTGATCTGATAGTAATTTAAACTGAACTGTTCCCAAAATATTATTAGATAATTTCACTGATAGTACTACATAAATGGTGATTTTTGTTTCACTATATTTTGTATACTACATGAAAACATACAGTTGACATCCTGGATCAAACCAAAACTCTAACATAAATGCAGAGCCTGAAGGAAGAAGAGGATAGCAAGCCAAGCATACAATCTCCAACAGTCTCCAACTGTTTGTGACTCTGGGAATCCTTGAAACAAAAATTTCTTCTTTGTATTCATCAGCTATTAATGGATTTCTTATCCATCAGCTTTTCCAGTTTCCCACATGAATGTTTGGCATCCACAGCCCCCTGTGGCCAGGAGCCCCACAGGCCCCTTCATCTCTCTCTGCATGGCCTCTTCCTGACTTTATCTGATGCTCCCAACTGTTCTACTGAAAGGAGAGCAGCCAGTCAGTCCCTGCTCATCCTCCTCACCCATCCCAGGGCTTCATATTTGACCCTGCTCAGTGCTGAAGTGCTCTAATTTGGCTGTTACTCACAAGGAAGGTATTCCATACTTTTGATCATCCTCATTGCTTCTTATGAACCTTTACCCAGTTATATTTCTTTTGACAGGAGGGGACGGAACTGCACTGTCTTAAAGATGTGGTACTCAACAGCATATGCACCAAGGATATTCTCTACCTGTTAACACTTGAAATTCAGATTGCTTTTCTGACCTCTAGTGAGTACTGCAGATCATGGAACTAGAACCATCAAATCTCAGTTTGCATGGATTATGATCAGATCAGTGGTCCTTATTTATTTTATGAATTTGGAATTTTATTTTTACTTTAAATTCATCTACACTGAATTTCATCTGCCGTTTTTATTGCACAGTCATTGAGGCTTATTCTGTAATATTTTTCTACCCACTCTTTTATCTACTGTCTTCAGATTTTGTTGCAGACTTTTCCCATGGTTTATTATTTTAATAAACCAAGAATAAACACCATGGTTTATTCTTTTCCCCAGATTGCTTATGATGGACCAAGTAGGTCCAGATCAGACCTCTGCAGAAATTCAGCATGAAAGTTGACAATTTAATACTATCCTCTGTTTAATTTTTATCTTTCAGCTTTTTATTATTCTGTTCCAGGGACTTATCTCTGTTACTCACGACTGCTTAATTTCCATAATAACTATGTGAGGGTCTTTTCAGAAGCTTTTGGAAATGCAAACAGACTGCATCAGTCCATGTGCCTTAGCCACATGCTGCTGATTTCTTCAGAGAACTCTAAGGAAATTGTAAAGCAGGATATCCCTTTATAAAAGCCATGTTGTGGGAATTTACTGGGCAAGGGTCTTTTTGACTATTTTTTGGAGGTTTTTTATAACCTCCACTACTGACATCAATTTCAGACAGTGCATCTGGCATGTTCCCCATCAAGAGACTCCTGGCATTACAAACACCCAATTCCTTCCACAGAAAACACAGATGCAAGGAATTTGCTTGGCTTTTACACTGACCACTTCTAGACATATGTCACAAATTAAATGCAGTCCCATCTAGTCATGAGCCAAAGCCACCAAACACAAAGCTCAGAGACCGAGTTCTGATGCCAGCTGCTCTGCAAGGACTCTGTAGCTGGGCTCTGAGGAATTTAAATACAGAGGATTCAGTTATTTAAAATACCAGTTTAAGACTTTACCACCAAGGTAAAAAACCCAGAACTAGACAGACATTATGTGTCCACTCTTCACCTACCCTAGTTCAGAAAACAATGTAAATACAAACATAAATTCTAAAGGAAATAAGCTAAGTATGAATCTCTTGCCTTTCTATAAAATATATTAGGCTACCAAGCAATTCCAGGTTATTTGGTTTAGTGCAAACACTGTGGATGAAATAATGTGGACTGCAGTATATTGAGGTCTGTCTGGAACTGAAATATTTTGAGCCCTAGCAAATACATACAAATGTAAAAGAAATAGGCTATTTTTAGAAATGTAGGATTTACTGTTTGCTTGCTCAAATGATTCCCAGTTGAGACAGTAACAGCGGCTAACAGCCCCATCCAGACATACCCAATTTCTGGGCAAGGTGGATCAGTCTGTGAACTATTCAGAACTTTTAACCTTTAAGCAATAAGAAACTATTTGTATCCTGTTGTAACTATCATCTAATATTGTAAACTACTTCCTAGGCATAAACTAGTTACCTTTTGCAGGAAATATTCCTGCTAATAAACAGGCTGCATTTGAGCATATATGAAATCAGTTAGTAATGTAAGTAAATGTCTCTTATTGCATCACAAACCTTGCTGCTTTCTCAACTAACTGATAGCTGTTTTTCATATCATATCGTATCGTATCGTATCGTATCGTATCGTATCGTATCGTATCGTATCGTATCGTATCGTATCATATCATATCATATCATATCATATCATTTCACACCTGGCAACCTAGTAAGGAATTGCAGTTTATTATTTTTATAAAGATTACTAGTGGTCAATTTAGCAGTATCATGTATGTATAGCTCTTTAGACAGAATTCATAGCTTTAGTGTAAAATTGCAGCTTCTTTGGTTTACTTTAGGTACAACTCTCACAGATAGAATTTGCTTTTGTGGCTGTGGGTATCTTACTCACTTCTCATTAATCTGGAGATAAGGCTCTTCGCATCGTACTGGGTCTAAACATTTATATTCTCCTGGGATATTGAAACATGTTTGCTGTGAAGTGCAGGTGAAATTTCTGATTTCACATTCATTGATATCTAGAACACAAGGAATGAGAGAATGGCTAAAGCAGGGAAACATGTACAAGATACCACTCCTACAAATTGGTTTCCATCTTAAAGAATTGCCCCAAAATTCATAAAACTCTTGCAGTGTGAGAGGTGGTCTTTTATAACTGTTCCCTCTTTTAAGATCAGTTTTCACTCCTTTGATTTCTGCTTATTAGAGTGCTCCCACATGCTAAATGCTGCAAAAAAATTGGAAAGGAATTGGCTGCTCAAACTCCCCGACCTTAGAGAATGGGAAAAGTAGAGATGTGCAGCAGAGGGGAGAGCGTTTGAGGTCTTTCCTGTGTAGCTGTTTCCTAGCCAATAAAGTCTTACTTAAAACAACACACCAATTAACCTCAGCAGGAATATTCAGGTGATGACATTCTTACCAGAATTGCATAATTGGCCCCTACGAGTATTTCACTGAGCAATGCCAAGACCAAGCATCTCAATTCTTGAAATCCTCTTTCTAGACACAGGATCTACTTTCTGGTCCCCAAGGGTTTTAATCAGTGCAGAAATGTTACCTTGGCAGCTTCTGCTGTCATCCAGCAGGTTATATCCTGAAGGACAGGTACAGTAGTAAGACCCAGGCCCATTCACACATTCGTGCTGGCAGAGGAACTCTGAGAAGCTGCATTCGTCCATGTCTGCAGTGGTAAAATAAAGTTTAGGGTCTTTGGCTTTACTGTCAAAAGAGAAGTCCTGCAGGCAGGTGGCCATCCAGACTTCCTGCCCATTACCTCAGCTGGAGGCTGGCACTCTCCAGCTCCCTAGAGCTCTGCAGCAACCTGACAAAATGCTACACAACAAGTTCTTCATTAAATACTTTTTTCCTAAGGAAACCAAAGCTGCTGCTGAACACAATGTATGGCTTTTATTTATTTATTTTTCTTTTCTAATACCTGTCACCAGTTGGCCATGTTTTCATTTCTGTTTTACGTCAGAGATATACTCTGACAACAAAGCTGCAACTGTAATTTAAAAGGAAAGACTTGGCAGTAGTTTTCTTTTCTTTTCTTTTCTTTTCTTTTCTTTTTTTTTTTTTTTTTTTTTTGAGAGCAAGCTTCACTTTCCCAGGGCCACATGGGTTCCAGCAGAGCTCGTGCAGCCAGCCCTGTCTGTTTTATGTTTTTTAGCCTGTAGTCAGTTAGTTCCAAGTCATTCCAGCAAGACTGCAAGAGCACATCCCAGCCTGGGTCAGACGTACTGGAAGGCCCTGCCCTCTCCCAGATACCCAGGAAGCCAGGCAGTCTGTCAAATACCTGATTGGAAGCAGAAACTGTGCTCTTTGCCCCTTGCACTCATGGATTGACCAGTCATTGTGCTCTGCAGAACTGTGCTGAGGTGAGAAAGAGGAACTTCAGAGCTGCCCATGGAGCCATGGCTGACTGAGGGGAAAACACATGCAAAGGCACTAGGCCGAGGGAGGCTGCCACTAATCATTTCCTTATTTCCCTGGTCAGGGGAAGAAAGAAACAAAGGCCAGAGCTTCAGCCAGGAACTCCCAAGTTCTTATTCCCAGCACTGACATGTTGACTCTCCCAGGCAAATCACTTTTACTCTTCAGACTGAATTTCCCTTTCTTCTAAATTGGGCTCAGTCCATTTATCCACTTCTGGTGTTTTGTGCAGATGGATTGGAAAGTATTTGAAGTCCAAATATATCCAAGTGGCTTTAGGGCTGAAATCAGATTCTCAAAAGGGAGATGAAAGGAACTCTACACCTACATAGTCCTGTTGCTGTGTGAGTTTCCCCAGCGAGTTCACTGAAACACCTTCCTGACAGTACATGGGCTGAGGGCTGACTCCATAAAGCGACTGAGATATCAGCCACCTTCTGGCATCCTGGCCCAGACCTCCAGCATACTGGATTGGTGTAACTGCTGCTTGGCTGCTGTCAGGTGCTGAGGGACTTAGAGCCCCGAGGGTCCTCCATTCCTGCTGTTGAGCCCACAGTGCTCCTAAACACTCCCGGCATTCTGCTGACTGTGTGCACACAACAGGATGGCTGTCATTTCAGGGCATATTTAATGCACTTGGAAGACCTCTGTGATTAGAAAATAATGATGATGTTGGGAAAGCCAGGTTGAAATCTCTGCCTCTCTCCTTGAACTGGGGCAAGAATGCCTCCCAATTTCAAGGAAAGTTGGCTGCTAGGCCATGGTCTAACCCTGCTCCTGTTGAAGTAAATCTGAATCCTGGGTGTCTCATAAGAGCATCCTCCTAACCAGGCATTCCCTTTGCTAGCCTCAGATGCCTAGTGATTGCTGTGAAGGGGAAGAAGCTCATCCAGAGAAACTTGGCCTGCTTTATCAAACGTTTTCTTGCACAAGATTGTCAGGAAAAGATTTTCTGCTGTATATCTGGATGGATATATAGAGATATATCATATATCTGATCTCAGACACTTTTGCTGGCTTAGCTCTCAGACATGGATGAGGCCCAAGCACCACCTTATTGACAATTGCAATGAACTTATCTGGCTCAGACCCCCAGGTAGCTCTGGAGGTGAACGCATAAAAAACATTCAGGAGTCTAACTTAGAAGAAGAAAATCCATCAGAATGCAGAACACTGAGTTAGGTGTTGTAGTCTAAATGTTTAATTCTTAAGACCCTTTAGATATTTAATATTTGTTCTTCCCCTTATAACAAGAAGAATTGCAGGAAAAATATCTTGGGAAACACTAACCATGTACATTGCATCTCACGTGTCTTCTCTCTCAGAAACAGCATCTTACATCTGTTTACTGTAAATTAAAACTCAGGTATTTTCCACTGCATTTTTTCTTTCAAGAAATATTGGCTATTTTCTAATTTTATCTAATTATTTATATTAATTTTAATTTTAAAAATTTTTCTAATTTTATCAGGCTTATGGTACAATAAGCAAAGAAATAAGTTTTGCTTTCAATTAAAATAAAATAATAAAATAAAAACAAAAACCAGAGAGGAAAAATTACAGTGATATAAGCACAATTTATTCTGCTGTGTGCTGAACAGGTGAGTAATAACTGTGCTAAGAAATCATATATTGTTTCTTGAGTGAAGCCAGAACCATACAGGGGAAATGGGGGAAAGTTTCAGGCAGAAGTGAGCACTTGTTAAGAGCAAGGGAAATTCCTGCATTCAATAGACAAATGGAAAAGTGCTTTATATAAAATATTTCTTTAATCATGGAAGAATGTCCTCGGACTATCTCTACTTGCTCTAATAAAGCTTCCTGTTCAGCATTACAAAGTGCTTTCTTATGTTTTGCTGTTACCTTGGAGTTTTTGAATATTTGGCTTATTTCTTTAAAACCATTTGTGGCCCTCTTCCACGGAGCTTTTCTGGGTATTTGCTGAGTGCTTTAGCTGGAAAGAAGATGATATGAGTTGCAGCTACCCTGATGCTACAATGGACCAAGGCAAAAAACTTTTTTAAAAGTATGTACAAAACAATACCTGTGAAAAAGTAAACATAATAGAATTAAAGAAACCAGAACAGTAAATAAGACAGTTACCACTGCAGTTAACTCCATCAGCTTCCAGTTCATAGCCAGGTTCACAGCGGCAGAGAAAAGAGCCATAGGTGTTGACACAGGTCTGAGTGCAAGGGTTTTCACTTGTACATTCATTCACATCTATGGGAAACCAATGCCAAATTCATCAGTGACTTCTCCCCAAACTCCATATTCTTTTTTTTTTTTTTTTCTGCAGAGCATTTCAAAGAGATTATCTGTACAGTCAGATCGATTTGTTCTGAAAAAATATAACCAAGTCAGTTGTTTGTTTGGATTCAGGTTGATGCCTGGGAATAGCATGTTGGAAATACAACGTGTGGAAGGGAAGAATTTGGGAATGACTTAAATAAAAAAAATAATGTGGAAAATGGGGATGAAATTTTTACTACAAATGTTTCTATCCTTATCCTGCAATTTCAAAACCATTGGACCAATATTGTCATAACAGACCTTCGAAAAAATGCATCAGGATTTTCCTGAGAAAGGTAATCCAGTGGTGAGGGGTCCTTATGGAAACCTCGGGCTAAGGCAAAAGCAACATATTTTCCCTTGTAGGACATGAACAGCTTCTGGGCATCATGAGCACAGACCTTCACCTGCAGCATGTGGGAAGATGCTCTCTGCTTTGCTAGGGAGACTGTGAAGAGGTTGTGTTGACTTTGAGGTAGCACATCACAGTGAAAGGTGGTCTAATGCTAAGGTCTCCAGTCTGGATCTTGGGAGACTCTGATTTACTGATCTGACAAAGGTTTCCTGTCTTAGTTGGGTCACACAACCTCAGATTTTAATAATTAATTCAGTGCCTGAACACTTGGTAATTCCACTGAATTGAGTGAACTGAGGTTTGGGCCTCTGTGCACATTTCTCCTGATACACCAGTCATGTTGCACCTGAACCCCTTGGAGGTACTGTGAAACCACAGAGATATCTGTCTGACAAACCTGTGCACACTTTCAAAAGCAACGCTGGGAAGGTTACTTGTGTTCTCAAAACCAAGCAAGCTTTACGGGTGCGGCTGAGGGGGGACCAAAGACTTCAGCCGTGGCTCACGGTGCGCGTACCTTGGCACGATCTCCCGTCGTCGTTCAGGGTGAAGCCGGGGTTGCACGTGCAGGAGTAGGACCCGGGCACGTTGGCACACAGCTGCTGGCAGTAGCCGTAGCGACATTCGTCTATGTCTGTGGGTGGGGAGCACGGAAAGTAGAGCGGTCTGCGTTTTCACGTGGGACACAAAGCAGCAAGCACACCCAGCCAGCAGCAGCGATAACACAGAAATACCCCAGCACGCTGGTCATGGATTTAACAGCCAAACTTCCAGGCATTCAGACGTGGAGTTATAGTTAAAATATACCTCTCCCCAGTAGAATGTGGTAATGTGGTTTTATCCACATCTGACGTCTACCAGTGTGTCTGATGAATTGATTGTCATTGCTGTAGTCTTCAGTTTAAATCAGGCAGCCCAGTTTGTTCCTTTAAGCAGCTCCCTCAAAGGATACCTGACAGCTGGCACAGGCTGCCAGCACAACCACAGCCAACATTGCAGCGAAATTTTGGCAGAATCAAAATAGAAACCTTCTTTGCCTCCACATATACCAAAGCTGCTCACTGGAACAGCAGTGTTTGTTACTACAAGCTTCTTTTTTTAGTGAGGATATTTTTGAAAGATTTTTTTTCCAAGTAGTCACATTCTCTTTTTATATTAATTTTTAACTGACAAATTAGTGACTGTATAAACAGTTAATTTAATGCCAAAATAGCAGTTTGGGCTTAATTGCAGCATTAGCAATGCATGCAACTGAGTGGTATGAGTGCAAGAAAATGCTCTAAGATATGCTCTAAGATGGTAAGCTCTAGAAGATTTTTTTTGCCTCAGAACTAAAATCTAAAATGAAACACTGTAATATTTGCCCTTTCAAAGCCTTAACATTTCCTTTGGTATCAACTGGCTTTTGCTTTATGGAGATTTTTTAAATGGATGCTTTAAAGCTTTGAAGCTAAATTTATGCAATAGAAAACCCAGTATATTATATGCAGTCAGCAAGATAACCTAAAGGCCAGGTCAATGGTGGTGAGTACAGCAGCAGCAGGCTTCAGCAAATCCTGCAAAAATAATATGGGTTTTGAGCAAATTAATACCTCCTTGCACTGACACCATGCATTAAGTACATGCTTTGTCTTTTGCAAGACTGTTATCTCAAGAGTGCTACATTTTGAGGATAAGGACTTCTACAGGGCTGCTTCTTGTGGGTGGGTCATGGGGATACTGCTGCGCTGGCTTCTCTGTGTAAACTTTACAGGATAATTGCAACAGATAGAGGTGTAGGTTTTTGTAATGGTGATTTACTAACAGTAATTGGTAATTGGTAATTCCACTGAATTCCACTGCACTACTAATAGTGCACCAAAAAAATCTGTCTCTAAAGCCAACTTGGCTCTCTGATTACAGTAAATATTCCTTTACTGCTTTATGGCAGCAAAAATCACTTCTCCAAAGCCAGTATAAAGTATGCAAAACTGAGTCTTCTTTGAAAAAGAAGGAAAAATAGGGAAAAATATAGCAATTCTAAACACAGTTTGGTTTTCCTTTTTCACATTGCCTTGCCATAATCCACCGCATGATTACTTAAATAGGGCAATAGTGGGATGATATTCCCTATTTTAAATAGCATAAGCAGGTACTCAAATCAATTAATCATTTCAGTTCTCTGCTATAACCATCAAGCAGCAGAGTATTTCAGATCTATGTCCAAATCCTGAATGCTGCACTCAACACTTTCATTTGGCCTGTAAGTGGGAGAAGTAAATGAGTAACAGAACAGGTGATGCAGAGCAGAATCTGCCTTCCTTCCCTCCCTCATCCCCACCCTATCACATATGCCTGTACATTCCCCAGCACAAGAGAAGCTGATTTATCATAGATTAAGGAGCAGGGGCCTTGGAGGCTTCTTATCCCAGGGGAACTACAAGACAGTGACTCCCTGAAGTGGCTCTGGCTGCACAGACCCCAGCTTGGACAGGGCTCAGCCTGGTGCCTGCCAGGTGAATTACACAGCAGCTGTCTGCAGCAGTTAGGAAAGCAGCCATGAATGAGTCCTTCACAGAAATGGTACTTTGGAGGAGAAAGCTGGAAAATAACTGGAGGTGCTCCAGGGAGGAATGGGCAGGGAAAGCCCATTCTCCTTCCAGTGGAGGTGTGGCAGGATGGTCCAGCTCTGCAGAGCTGGCACCAAACAGCCTGCACTGCAGGGAAAAAGCTAATAATGGGCAAATTTTCTTTAAAAAAGTTGTATGCTGATTCCTAGCTGTGCTGATTCCTACCTGTGTACCTAAAATTAACATCTACATCATCATCCCATGAGCATGTCAAAGGAGGGGAAAAGGCTGGAGGACAGGAGAGATGGGAGGTTTGTTCTCCTGTGCTGTTTGTGGAGTGATATTTTTTCAACAGGACTAAGCTGGATGAGCAGGACATTGCAGCAAGGCAAATAATAAAATTGAAATAAAACTGTATGGAAGATCATGAAATGGCACCAAGTTCAGAGGTAATTTTTTTCTCACCCCCAAAATAAAGAATTGGTTGGCTAAGGATTTGCTGTCAGTCCCATTTCTTGGTATCAAATACAGATCCCTTCAGGTCCACACTGTCACAGTAAGGAAAGCACAAGTCTGTTTGGGCAAAAATCTTTATGCACACATGCTTGCAATTGATCTTACATGAAAGGAAATCCTTCAGACTGGGAATATGAAAAGCCCAGTTATTACACTATTATGATGCTAGTCATATGGCATTTACATCTACAGTTCCATGAGGGACTCTCTGTCAAACATCTCATTGGCTCTTACAGAGACAAAAGGCAGTTTCCACATAGCTGAAGGTTTAACCATGACAAAGTGCTTAGTGACATTATTTCAGGGAGTCACACATACACAGATACTCAGATACTGTATTAATTGGGGATTTTACCTAAACACTGGCCTTCTAACAGCCAGTAGCCTTCAGTGCAGGAACAGGTGTAGCCCCCCTCAGTATTTATGCAGATCTGGGTGGGGTTACACTGGTGAGAATCTGAAGCGCATTCATCCACATCTGCAACACAGAAATGCAGAAGGAAAATGTTAGAAATACTAACAACAAAAGATTTTTCATATTGTATAGTGTGTACACTGCCTCTGTGCAAGGAATCAGAGTTTGGAGGAGTAGAGGGAATGACCATAACCTGAAGGAAAATTTACAATAATAAATGTCCGAGGGCAGTGAGAACTGAGGATGCACATCAAATCTCTCAGTTTTGCAGTTGACCCAGTGTTTCAGTTTTTCTCCTCAAGGAAAGTCTCTCATTTTCTCAAACTTTTTGTAACTTCCACATTTGCTATGTCACTGAGCTGGGATTTCCATGCTATAGGGCAGTGTTCAGTCCTAGGGAGAGGCTGCTGAAAGGGTTGTGCAACCCCATTGAAAAGTAAGAGATGAAGAGGAGTTCAAGAGATTTACAAACACAACTCAGAGACATTTTAAAAATATGCTTCCTACCCCCACCAATGCAGACTATCTCACTGTAATAGTTCAGACAGAAAGTTCAACCAAAAATCAACCTTTACCTGACCAAAAAATGTATACTCCCCTGGAATCAATTTCCTGACAATAATACTATTTTCTTTTAATTCCACCTCCCCACTCCTCCCCTCCCCCCCCCCAATCTTTATTTGGTTTAATGTATTTGGGTTTTTATTGCAACGCCTTAGGGTGTTTTTGTTGTGGGCGCTTTTTTTCCCTTTTTTTTTTTATTTTTGCAAAGAAGGTGAATAGCATTCTTACAGTTATATAAGTCAGGTCCTTGGAACCTAACTGATTAAAAATGTCTTTCAGAGTCAGAAGTTCATTTTGAATCACGCTTTGCTCAATATCTTTCCTGTTGTTTCAGGCATCAGGTTTGCCTCTAGATGTCAGAAATGGAAATGCCAAAAGATAAATTGTGTCATTTTTCCAGCCAATCTACATTTCTATGTTTTATTTATTGATACCTAAACTATTTTTCATTCCAGCATACTGTGCACTGGCCTTTGCTGAAGCATTATGTCATCCTAGCAATGCTACTCCCTTGATCCTCCCCTGATTCTTATTAACCCAGACTTTGTTAGGTCATGACTAAAAGTATCTCACCAATGCCCTGGGCTGGAGCAGGCAGCAGAGGGCAGGAATTACACTCTGTATCTGCCCCCAAGGCAGCAAGCACAGCCAGTCAGCTGTACAGTCCCAGCAGTCATGAAATGACTGATCCAGTCTAGCACAGCAGCATATCTAACACCTTCAGATATATAAATAAATACATACATATTATATGTATGGAGAGAATCTAGAGTTCATATCTTGCCAACATCTGTACTGGAGCAATTTATGGTGAGTCAAAGCTAGTAAGATATCAAGAGCAGCACAATTAGAGGTAATTAACTCTGTCAGAAATCAGTTCCTATGTATTTATTGGCCAGATGAAGACTGGCAAAATGGTGGGGGAAGTGGGAAAAGTGTAAGATAACAAGTCTAGACTACATAGGTCCATAAATATGTTGTTCAGTTCAGCTATTGCTTCTGCGATTGGGCTAAAAAATGTAGATCCTCCCTTCATAGCATATCACACATAATTAGTAGTATCTGAACAGAGATTTTATCTACCCATAAATTTAATAACAATGACATTAATGTTTTCTAAATGAAAAAGCTTTCTATTTGTCATGCTTGCTTATTGTTTTAGGAGTGGTACCTTGGGATCTGGCCAATTCTGCTTTTTCTAGTCTGCACTAAGCTTAAAAAGGAGATTTTCATTTTCATGTTCCCTGCTTCCAGTAATATGAATAGGTGAAGCGAAGTGAAAACAAAATGAGGGTCATGGTCTTGCCACATATGGTAGCAAGACAGTTTGAAGACAACAGACCCTCCACTCTTCTGTGGGGCAGGGGTACAATGTCTTTCACTTAAAGCAACAGGCGGCTATGGGATTGGTATTATTCCTAAGTCATCCTTGTAGCAGTTGCTTGAGTTCCACTGCAGAGAAATAAGACATTGATCCTCTTCCATTTGCTTTATTACAAGCAGATTTATTTGCTTACTCTCAGTCTTCACATTTTGTGGTGGCATTTGGAAGCAAATTTCCATTTGAATGCAACATTTTTTACAATGGAGGCCTCCCGTGGAGTTTCTGCCAGAAAACCTGATGATCCTGAAGTTGTCTATGCAGAACACCTTGACTCCTCACATTTTGCACTGCATAGTACCTTAGTGACTTCACTAGAAGTTCTATGCAGCCAACAGGTATAAACAGCTTTACTGGTAGCAGCAAGTCTTTTTGGTTGGGTCTGAGAGCGCACACCCAGTTCTATATTTCATGTCTGGCATTCTCTAAGATTTCCCCTTACCATGAGGTGCCATTAAACTCTTACTGACACAGCCAACACAATCAAATAAAGTATTTTTGGCAAGCAGCCTTCACAGCTGGAACAGGTAGTACGATCCCAGGCTGTCTGCCCCGGGTTATCCGCATTATATGGCCTCAGTAAGAGAGCAGATATTTGTGCACTGAAAAAACTATTGGTGCAGCAACTGGCCAGACATTAGGTGTCTTCTTGAAGGATATCAGACCTGAGAGACATATGGTGTCTTGCCCAGCCCATACAGTAAGAGCAGATGTGGTTGGTAAAGTCAAAACTAGACATTTGTCAGGGAAAAAAAAAAAAAAAAACAAAAAACCAACCCAAAAAACCAAACCCAAACAATCCCAGATTATTTCCACTGAGACAACTGGAGAATACTAGCCATAGAATTTCAAGAGCTTGCCTATAATGGGTAGACATAGAAGTTATATCAAAACACTTCCAGGACATTTTTGTTTGAATGGAAAATTGCAGGAGGTTGCAATGGAACATGACAATCTGTCAATAAGGCATGAATAATTTCTTTGTCTGATTGCACAACTTATTTCTGTCCCATTCAAGCATAAATCTTAGGTGTCTTCATGCTCTGGGACTTCAAAGCCCATTTGTACTACCTCTGCCTCTGTGATGGGTCATACATGATACTTGAGCAAAACTGTGATGCTAATTGTACATGATAATAGATTTTCAATAGTTTTGTAGGTTCAAAGCAGACAAGACAAATTCAGAGAATAAAAAACTGTGCAAGGATAGCACATGTGGCTAAGAAATCCCTGAGGTGCATTCTTCTGAAGTTTGGAAGAGTGTGTCTAACACAGCACAACTTACATCACAGTCTTCACTATGGACAGAAATACTGCAATGAGTTGTCATCTGAGCCCCCAAGTAAAATCTAATCAGCTGGAGAGCAGAAGAGTTATTAAAGGGGAGCATGCTAGCAAGAAACCCTAGAAACCCCACTGCCCTCCGTTCAAGATATTAACAATTGTGATATTTGATGATCTCAGCATCAGTGCCATGAAAGCATGAGATGCTGTCACCCATCACTGATAATCCAAGGATGGTTTTCATTATACCAAACCTGCCTTTAGTATCTTTCATCACCAAGATCCCTAGAAAATCTTACCTAGATCCAAACAACAAGTCTAGTCTACTAATAGGTACCTAAAGGGATACCTCATGTGATTTTGGCTAGTTGACTCAGTATGTGGCAACAAAGAAGAATTGCTGTGAGGTGGACTGGGAAGGAAATACAAATTAGATCTGTCCTCAGTGAAGATGACTAAAGTACCTGGGGTTACTGTGCAGGACAAGCAGCCAGCACAGATACACTGCCCACACTGTAGCTCACAGGGTGAGAATTTATCTTTTGGGAACTCTTCCTTGCTTTTCATCTTCCATCATGCTGCTTCCTATTTGAAAAATAGGGATTACAAAATCCCTAAAAAGCCATTATCTCTGCCATAGTCCAGTCTCCCTCACTGTTTAGCACCTAAAACTCTTCAGGACAGGGCTTGCCCTCTTATGTACAAAACCTGTTCACAGTGAGTCTATTTTTATTTGATGCCTTCCAATCCTAGTGCAAATCAAACTGGACTACAAAACTCTGCAATATTCCACTTGGTGATCAATACCAGTGCTCCTGGATTTTAATGAGGAAATTCAAGATTAAGGAATTAAAGGAAAAGCTTGTGACCATTTAAAAGAACAGAAACAGGAGCAGGTCACAGACCTTTCTGTCTTGTAGTCTCTCATGTGCAACCTGCTCCTATTATATAAACATTTCAAGATACCACTTTTTCAGAAATTTTATGCAGTGAGCATAAAATTGTCTAGTGAGATCTAAAATAAAAGATTAACCATAATTCTGAAAACATTATGTTCTACTAGAGGACCTTGGAAGCATCAAAGTTTATTTCAGCTAAATTCTATGGTACTCAGAATATTGCTGTTCTACCCTAATGTTGCATGGAACCTCAAAGATTACAGTAGTTACTGAAGCAGAAAGAATTATTGACGTAGTCCTGGCAAATTAAAAGAGTTATCAGGCTTTCACACCTCTTCTTACCCTGACAGACAGGACTGTGAATGTTGCTATGAAATTACATATGAAAAAAGTGAGGACATTAAAAGTTGTCATACCTAATAATTTTGAACAAATTCAGATTTCCCCAAATGACTAGTGACTCTGGATGACTCCCTTGAGAGAGCAGCTGTTCAGCACTTTGTAAGCACACTAGAGAACCAAGGCAGGATAGATGGATCATTGTTCAAAACTTCTCTTGCCAAGGAATGCTTGGCCAAAGCTGGCGCAAGTTGTTTCAGCTCTTGAGTATCCTGCTGTGTGCTTTCAAATTAGTGGTCATCTATATTCTCTCACCCATCCTTCCAGTTGTTGTATTCACTTCTCTTATCCATCTTTCCAGTTGCTGTATTCACATCACTGCTCCTACAGCTAATTCCAAAGTCAGAAGTTCGGGCAGGACTCCAGACAAATTAAAATCTGACTCGAAGTGGGAACGATTTACTTTGTTACTTCCCAGATGAATACTGAGAGCAACCATATGGCCCATTCAGGCCACTGCTCTCTGCCTCCTAAGAAATACCACCTACAATGAACAGAGTCTCATGGCTCCAAGCCATGAGTTTTAAAGATCTCTGGGTTACTGACAGAATGAGAGAATAGGTAGATGGCATCTCCATATCCGTTTGTAAGGAAATATGTGCTGCAAGAGCCGAAGCCTGAACACTCCAAAACTGACCACATCCCTCTCTCTTACATCAGTGTGTTTGCCTTAAAAAATTATGGCCGTGGTGGTTTGGTTTAGCAGCTCTGGGGTGTGATGTTGTCTTTACTTGACATTTTGACAAGAGGTGAGGTGGCTGGGGCAATGGGATTTCATTTGGGGATTGCAAGGGTGGAGAAAGTTTTTTTTAAATTTCTGGCTGGCTGCCTGCCTTTTGTAGGATGTGATGTGCTGATGCTTTGTTTTTATTGGTACAGACTGTATTTTTATGGATGGCAGGATGCCTGGTGACTGGATAGATATCATTTACTATGTCAAAATAAATATGTGAACTAATTGCATTTAGCATGCAAATTACTGGCTTTGTGTTTTATTGTCTGTAAAAGCTAATGTTAATGGATATTAGTGGATTCTTTAGAATTTTTTCACATCATAGAACAATGAATGAATTTTTAAATTCACGGCTCATAAATTAAAGAAAAAAGAAATAATTTAAAAGCCATGCATACGCAAAAAATGGGGCAACATAATAATATAGAAAGAAAACCTAAATGTGAAAATGCAGCACGACACTACATCCCATCAGGGAGGCTAATTCTTATCAGGAAATCTTTTCTTCGTACTGACTTATGTCCACGAAAAATGGAGGACTGACACCACTCTTACTTGTATCAATAATACTGCAAGAAATCACAGCATAAAAAGAAAACAAACACTCTAATCCACTGACTTAAGACCAGATATATTCAGTACTCAAACCAAAGAGACTAAGACTAGGAGTCCAACAATCTCAAGAGAGAATCATAAATACGGAATTCTGAGGATCTGGTTTTGGCCCACTGTTTTCCACCTTTGTGATAGAATGCAGAGGATCACAAGGTAGTGGAGTAAATAACAAAAATGTCAAATGAAGTCTTATATGAAAGTATTTTGCTAGGTATGGTGGGCACACTTGAAAGTATTTTTCAAGACAGAAAAATGCAAGGTCATATATCAAGAGTGAAAAATGTAGGTCAAAAAAATAACTCTGGGGTTGTTGCAGATAATCACTTGAACATGAACTTTTCCTGACATCATGTTGGTGAAAAGACAAGCAATGAGAACACTGAGTAGACACAGGAAATTGTTCTTACCACTGTACATTGCATTAGTGCAATAATTACTGAAATACATTTCTGGTGTCAACACTTCAAAAAATGGTATTGCAAAGATATATCAAGAGATTCCAAAGAGTTATTCCAAGCCATAAAATTTATCTTTGAGCAAGATAATGCTCCATTTAGTAATCTATTTAAGGAAAGGTTCAAGGTATATTTGCCTGTGATCTGTAAGCATGTTCATGGAAACTATGTTCTTATCTAGAGATGGTCACTAAAGCTAAAGCAAAAGACAATGAGATATAATTCAGTGTTTAGAAGACAAATTCAAACTAAAAATAAGACACATGCTTTAGTTCTTCTGATTAAGCACCTGAAAAACATAATAAAACACATGGTAGATGGTGCATGGAACCTCAAAGTTTCCAGTAGTTACTGAAGCAGAAAAAAAATTATTGACGTGGTCAATGGCAAATTAAAATAATTATCTGGCTTTCACACCTCTTCTTACCCTTACAGATAGGACTGTGGGTATTGCTGTGAAATTACATATGAAAAAACTTTGGATGTTAAAGATTGTTCCTGTATTTTAAGGTCTTACACCTCAACAGTATTTATTCTTTCAACCAAGCTGTAGTGAAAAACTGTGTCTTCAAAACACCATTTGATGGGTAAGGTTCTATGTCCTGGGTCACAAAAAATACAGATTGTGTGATCAAAGCAGTGTCTTGACGTGTTCATTGAATAATTTGACACCTTTCAATGTTTATTTTTATCTATATCCATAACCATCATACCTGAGATTTTCTGTTTGCCTTACCCCATTTTCCATTTCCTAGGCAATTAGAAAATCTAACTGGGCCAGCGAAAGTACTGAAAATGGGGATAGGAATTTGAAAAGTTCTTCCAAATGATTTTTCCATTGCAAATATTTAAATGTATGCATATGCATTTTTAAATTTTTTATTTGTACCTTTATCAATAAAACTGATTTTTAGTGAGAGAAATTCTACATCTAATGCTTTTAGTAACTTCGGAAATATGTGGAAAACATAGGAAATGTTAATAACATTTTTGTGCTAGAAGATGTTAAATCATCAGCCTAAATATGTTGGGCATGCCAACCTCCTTCCTTTCAGTACACACAGAGTGATTGCTTCTTTATGAAGGATGAACCAAGTAAAATAGGAAGAATCCAAGTTATTACCATAGATAATTTGTTGACTCAAAGAGCCTCTAGAGTACTAAACTGCAGATTAGAGGATGTGGTCATGCAGGAAATAGTAGATTTTTCATCAATCTTAGTAACTTTTACAAGGTGGATAGCCAGGGGAAGAAGCCAGCAGACAACAGGAGAAGGATCAGAGGTGTTTAGGAACTGGGAGCACCTGCCCTCTGGAAGGTGTGGTTCAAAAACTGTAAGCAAAGACACTGCCTTTCATCTGCTCAGAAAAAAGGAGGATTGTGCATAAACAGGACTTCATGCATTAAAGAATGCAGAAGGAAACAAAGTCCTTAAGATCAACTCATCAGTTCAGAGACTTTTCAGAGTCCTTCAGGTAGGAAAAGATTTTCTTGACAAAAACCTACTTTTAAAGGATAAAAAATAATCTTAGTACTTATGGGCATGTGGTTAAATACCACATGACAGAGCAAATGCACAGAGTGGAAAGTTTACCAAGGAAGTTCCATCCCAAGGAGATGATTTGGACCTGCCCCAACAGGAACTGTTGTCCTTCAGTCCATCCACCGGTGTTGGGTGGTGGGATCTGTGACTGCACTTGGGGCACTGTGACCATCCCACTGCCCCCATGGCAGCTCCTTTCCCAGCTGGCTGACAATGGAATAACAGACCTAGCAGAGAGCTGTCATGGAAGGATGTGGGCTTATCATGTCTGAGCTAGAACCACGCTCTTGGAGACTGTGACAATTAGACTTGAAACTTTGCTTGGACTCTGTGATGAAAGGGGAAGCCAACGTGGACAGCAGATTTCCAAGACAATATGCTTTTGGCAATGTGTGTTGTTTCGCAGATGGACTGTTACATTTTGTTCTCTTTGGAACATATTTAGCATGCATGACTTCCATTCTTAAGTAATGAATTCTGATAATCATGCTACAAATTTCTGTGGGTCACAGTAGTAGCTATGGCTGCGTTTCCTTCTTTTGATCAGCCATTGACAAAAGTGGGTATGTTTTTGCCATCATAGTTATTTGAGAGCCACTAGCACCACGGGGTCCAATGCAGTAATACTGGAGATTAATTTGACAGTAGTTTGACAGAGCTTGATTAGTTTGACAGAGCACAAGTGTTGCAGACTGGAAAACGTTTACTGTGGAAAATCTTCTTCCTCCTTTTACAAGGAGGTGTGGGTGATTTTGGGGCCCTGTGTCTTTATTTTATTCTGTCTGTGTTTTAGTCCCACTGTTTTACTGTCACAACCCCAGGAGCTAACCCGGCTCTTAAGATGCAATGCTCTGGAAGAGAGGCTAGAAGCTGACAGCTTGTTCCAGAATCTCTGTCTGCTCAAACACTAAAGCTCATTCAGTCATTTATAACCCTCAGGGCTCCATTTTAAAATAATACAAAGATTGGATGTCTGTTTTTTATAGCCATAATTGCCGGCCAGGACTAAACATCCGAGCTCAGTAACACGGGTATCAGGTCCAAGATTACTTGGAACAGAGCACTTTCCCCAAACTTCTCCCCCACTCCTTATTTGGACACTGAAAAATAATTTCCTCAGTAGTAGATTTTTACTCCGTGAAATCACATGTTTTCTCAAAACTTTTTTTTTTTTCTCAAGATAATTATATTTGATAAGAAAAGGGAAGAAATAACAATGCCACATTCCTAAGGGCAGACTGAAGCCAAATTCAAACTGCTGCTGTGTGGGGTCAGTGTTTTTTCCAAGGACAACTGACCCCGCTGAGCTTGGACACAATCCAAGATCAACTCCCTAAACACCTGTTTAATTGCATATTTCACTGTCTGAGGACTGGCCATTGATTGCTGCATTAATTTTCTATCTACATCCCATATGCATTAGGTTATGGGCTGATGGCTAAACAAGGATTAAAGTGGGTTTTTTCACCCAGAGGGTCAGTCTGAAAATGGATACTAAATAAGTGTGAGGCATGAATCTGTAATTCTGCTCCCTCTGCCTGGTATGAAAATTGCTCAACATGTGTCACAGGTTCTAGGTCTCCTGCCAGCTATCTGAGCCTTTAGCGAGTGCACTTTTCACATTACTCAAAGATGATAAACAACAGCTAAACTGTGAAGGACTTTGGTGTTTGAACACAGTTCTAGTCCTGCTTTTGGGGCTGAGATTTACAGGACAGCCATGCAAAGAAGTGCCTAGCAAGGGGACTAAAGGGCCAGCAGCCTCTCCCCTCTCTGCTCAGAACAGACCTGTGCATGGTTCATACACTTGGCATCACCTGCATGACCACAGATCCTCACACCCACCAGTTCCCAGGGCTCCCTGTTGGTACAAGATCACAGCCAGTTGTGTGGACTATTCCTGGTGTCTCATGAGAGATTTTGCACAAATGCACAGTCAGTATGCTGATCTGGGATCAAAAAGAAAACAAGCTACTAATTTCAACCAAGAGCTTTGCTTAAAGATGGAAACTCCATGGACTAGAACACAACTGTATTCTCTTGATTCATGATTTCCTGCTGCAGGTTCTGCACATCTCGTGAAATGCATGATCAGTGCATGTGATTTGAGAATCTCAGCTATTTCCCTGCTGCACTTTTTCTATGTCAAATAGCTGCAGTATAGCAGAACAAGGGTGACCCAATTATCCTGCAGAAGTGAGGTGGACACATTACCATTCCACTGATGACGCTGAACCTGCTGAATTAGGAGGTACAAAAAAGTTTTTGCTCAACATGGTTTTATCTTCATCATCAGGAAATATAGTTTTCAGCTGAATAAATGAAGTGTTATTGTGGTTTCTCAAAATTACCTGTTTTGTATGACCACGTGCTACACTGTGATCTGCTGGTAGGGTCGGAAGAGGAGCCAGTGAGCTTTTATTGAGAATACTCTCAGCTGCTAGGAGGTTATCTAAGTAGCACTTTCTATTGCAATGGAAACAAAAAATGTGCAGTCAGAGCCAGGAAATCCACGCTCAGAAATAAGAAAAAATATCCTTACAATCATCAGTTTGCTGAATGACATGAAATAGTCTCATGCAAGAATTTCTAGAGAAGGCTTATGAAATTTTACAGAAGAGGAGTAGAACCATTAATAGTGAAGAAGTGAGTTTTCTGTGGCTGAATTGCATATTTTCTCTGCATGACTATGGGTTAGTAAAAAAAGACCCTGAAAGAAAGAATATATATAAAAATATAGGTATTTAAGGCGTTATTTATAAAGCTTTTAAACATGTCGATCAAAAACTATTGGCTTCTCCTCCAACAGATTTTTGCAAAGACTTTTCTGTTAGGGTACAGAACATGAGAGGAGTAAATGCAGAGAACTGCTATTCCCACTTTTGCTCCCTGGGGAGCTTTGAGAAATCTCAAGCACAAACAGTGCAGCCAGCTGGTTTAGCCAATTGGTGGTCAGTTTACATTTCCTCTAATAAGTGAACTTCTTGACCGTACATTTTAACTGAGTCATTAAGAGCTCCTTTTCCAAGTGTTTTGGCAGGCTAGAGAGGTCTGGGACTGTGAATAAACCACAATAACTAGTAAAGAAGAGAACAGTCCGACTTTTAATATGGCAGAAGAAATTGATCAAATGGATCCAGAAATTAAAGCCACAGTGAAAACCAAGGGATACAAATATCCACCTGCAGGTTATAACATAAACTTTTATTGGAAGGGCTGCTTCTTCCACTAAAATGCAGCCACTTTGGATGTGCAACATCAAGTATGTTGTGCAAACAACTGAAAAAACAAGTGAGATCCCAGGTGAGCAGTATGCACATGCCCATAGAGATAATTCAGTATGAATGCTGTAGTCACTCTCACAAGATAACTTGAAATCTTCAATATATATGAAAAGAAGACAACAAGGGATCTCTATCATGGGATATCATGGTAGAGATCCCTTGTATGGGATTTGTCACTAACTCATCTCTCACAAAAACTTCAGCAATAATCACCAGCATCTCATTCAGTAAAGGGATGGATTCAAAACCACTTGGCTTGAGCATGCAAGGAGGCACCAGCTGGAGGTGGCGTGGCTGTAGATTGCCTCATGTCACTTTAAACTGTATGAACCAAACACACATAAAATGGGCACTTTGACTTTCTCCAAGAGGCTAACACCTTATTCCCTTAACATAGCAATTAAAACCAGGGAAAAGAGCCTGGCTTGCAGAATGTGTGTCTGGAAGTTCCTATAGTGAAGTTGAAACAATACCAGAAATGTAGGATTTTTTTCTCAGTTTTTCAGTGAAATGAATCTTCACTTTCATGGAGAGAAAATTTAGTCAAGACCATCCAGATCAAGACTTCTGTTTTATGCCAGGATCAATACAGGAAGAAGAGCTGCCCTTATCTCAACTGATTTATTGATTGACAGGTGGGGGACAGGACTCCTGCAAATGTTAGGTAACTTTTATTTGAAATTTTCTTTCATGCAGATTCAGCCTCATGTCTAGTCCTGCCTGGGAGTTTTGCAACCATCTAGAACCTGTCATGGTCCTGCTCAAAACTGGCAGTTCTTGGGGCTAAACAAAACACAACTTTCTGCCTCTAAAGGCTCAGCACACCTCCTTTGAGATCTTGCTATATCAGAATTTAACAAACCTAGAAATTTTCTGTCTTAATTTAGGCCTTACTGAAATGGGTTACTGAGAGAGAGAGAGAGAGAGAGAGTGAAAAAGCCCTCTGAGATGAAACACCTCTTTTTCCAGGGAGCCATGAACTGAGAGTAAGGAGAGCAGGAAAGCTGCCAGTAGACATCCACATCACACACTAATTGGAACAAAGTAAACCTCCCATATCCACACAGTTTTCATTTATCCAGGACAGTTTGCAACTCAATTGGCTGGCGGCAATTTTTGGAACATTGCAAGAAAATGTGGTTCAAGCATTATAAAGCAGTGAATGCCAAATCTGAGTTAAAGCCAGTTATTTGAGCAGGGCTTATGGCATTTTCCAATGATCACCACCACTGAAATAAATAAATAGATGGCTTGCTATGTATACACTCAGAGGGGAATGTTGCCCAACATTCATAGCTCTTTGCTATTAAGAATAATGAGGACACAGCTGTCTGAGTCTGGAAGCCAGTATTTGCAGAGATTTTTCTTCTCCACTGGCTTTATTCCACTACCCATTCTTTGCCTATAAAAGAGCCCAAAAGGTACTAACATTTATACAAGAATTACCTTGGCTTTGTGGCGCTTTTGAGATTGTTATAATTTGTTGAGATTGTTATAAAACATGCTGACACATGGACGGATTTGAAACTCAGATGAAATATGAAAAACAATTTTCTCCCCTGATAAGGTCCCCAATGCCCTTAGTGCCAAGCACAACACTCTCTTTAGTCAATCATGACAGCTTCTGGAGCAGTTGGCAGGAGTTGCTGCCATGGGCAGAGATCTGAAGGTCTCCCTTAAAATGGATTTCTAACTCTAACTGCAGACCCTGGGGTTGTGATGTGAATTTTGAGTCACACTTAACTGGTCAGCTCTACAGAGCCTCCAAAGCAAGTATAAAAGCACCCCACTCCATTCAAAGATCTTACATCACTTTAAAATCAGTGCTAAAACTCATATTCCATGTGACAAAAAGAATATCACTTTCATTCTATGGGAGCCTTTAATACGTTAAAGGCTCAAACCGGTATCAGACACAGGCTACTCCACTTCAGGCACTGCAGTTTCAGAACCATGGCACAAGGCATGCTGAAGTTGGCTCCTGTAAGTCATCTGGTCTCAGCCTCCACTCAAAGCAGGGACAATTCAGTCAGGCTGCTCAGGGCCTTTTCCAGTTGAGGTTTGAATTTCTCCGAGGGACAACCTTTAGCTACAAAGTTTTTGAACCTCTGTTCCAGTGTTTGACCACCTTCACTGTGATTTCCCCTGATAGCTAATAAAAATTTCCTATGTTGCAACTTTTGCCCATTCCTGTCCACATGCACCCCTGAGATGGATTTGGCTTCATCTTCTCTACACACTCACATCAGACAGTGGAAGGCAGCAAGCAGTACAATTCCCTCATAAGTCTCATGTTCTTAAGGCAGGTTAAATCCAATTCTCCCAACCTCTCCTTGTATGCCATGTGCTCCACGCTCTAACCACCACAGTGGTCCTTTGCTGCATATCTTCAGTGTGCCCAGGTCTTTTTTATGCCAGGAAATCAGAATGACTGAGAGACTTGGGTGCCTGTGAAGGCAACAGAAATTAACTGCACTTTGGATTCTCCCCTGGAGGTAGTTAAAAGAAGATAATTAAAATGTGAATCTCTGCCTCATTTAGTTGCAACTGTTGAGGTCAGTGAATATTTCATTGGATGCTGAACCAGACTGCACTACTCACACATACAGACCTGCACGCATTTGTGCCCAGATCTTCAAGGTAATCCTACCTTCCTTATACCAGAACTCAGATATTCCTGATTAGTGCTACAAGCTGACCAGACTGGCCACATGACCAGTGTTACAGGAGTCCCACCAGCTCTCACATTATCCATGAAAGCTCAGAAAGACACATGCTCACACTGAGCATTCCCAAGCCAAATGGTTCATTTCCAAGTGGCCTGGCCTGAAAAAAATTCCCATGTTCTCTTTGGGTAATTAAAAAAAAGAAAAGTAAATAAATAAACAAACAGAAGAGACAGTGTTCCCAACCAGCAGGAACATTTAATCTCTGTGATTATTCCTGGAGCAAACTCCTGCTTTTACTCTCTAGAAGGTACATCCCAGTGAATTTTCCATCATGTGGGCCTGCTGTAGTGGAAAGTTAATTTACATTTTTTTCTTTATCATAGTGCATTCTTTTATTAGCCCCTTATTGCCACAAGGTCTCAGGTCATACCGAGTTACGCAAGGGAGCAATTCCATTTTAGAAGGCACAGTCTCCAGAACAGAAGCAGGCCTGAAGAATCTTAGCATGATTAGCATCCTACAATTCATAGTCTTTCTAATCATCTCTAATCAGATACTGCAGACAGTGCTTAGTTTAGCATTTCATGTCCCTCCCCAGGTCAAAGGGAATGAACCATGGATGGATCATGTATTTCTGAAACAGTTTCATGTCCCAAGCTTCTAGATGTCAGCTTGCAGTTTTTGTGGAGCAGAATATGCTAGTATTTTGTATCTTTAGATGATGAACATCACTTACCAGCTCCAGAATGCATATGACCTGCTGGGCCATTAATGCATATACTGCAAATTGTCAGCTGCTGACTATCTTTGGAGGTATTCTCTAGTCTGTGTAGGACACACCAATACCATAGCTCTCTGGACTCAAATCTATATGTGGGCTTATTGCCTAAGAAACATGGAGATAAACTTTTTATTTCTTTCAACTAAATTCATGGGCAGTGTTTGAAGTCTTATGTGCAACACTGTAAAGTTCTCTTATACCACTTTTCATCTATGACTAGTTCAACCTCTTGAAAATGTTAATGAGAACAAATTTTGTCCCAAAATGCAATGTACCACCTGAAAAACACAATTCAGGTTTTACATAACTGTATCTTCAAACAGCACTGATTTAGTGGGGAAGAGCACCTCCTTTCTAAAGTTGGCATGCTACAGTCTTTTGGGATGAGTGCATGAAATCAACTGATAACTGTCAATGCACAGGTCTGGGCTATTCCATCACAAAGCCAGCCCTGTTTTTAATTAAAATAATTTCAATCTGCTTCTGAAATAAAGTTCCAGATGCAGTGCTTAGTGATTTGCTGGCAATGAGTGCTGTATATATTGCTGCAGCCTACCTCTGAAGAACAGGAGCATGATCCAAGGCTGCTCCAGCCTATGCCGGGTTTGGGATTCCCCACAGGGTTTGCAATAGCAGGAAATTAGCAGCATGCTATGGCTTTCAGATCACATCTCCTCTCCCTGGCCTCGTTCCTGCTCCAGGATTAAGGAGGGGCAGTCTGGCAAACAGACTCTGCACTGCTCCAAGATTCCTCCTTCAGAGAGGGGATGTCAGGCTACCCGTTTAAGCTATCGCAGCTTTGCGTTGCTCAGCCACAGTGACCATAAATGTTGTTTAATGGGTGGAGGCTCCTACCCATGCTCTGAGCTTTTCTGCACAGAGTTAGATAAAGCATGCTGTTTTCTTTTGTGCCTCTGTGCACGTTGGAAGATGGAAATATATCAGAGGAATCAATAGTATAGCAAACTACACCTGACAATATCTATTACACCCCCAACTTGTATGAGAGTCTTTCTTACTAAAACTTGTTCCAGGCAGCTTTTAAATGATTCTACTGTTACATTTTGTACAATTCCTCCACTACAACATACCTAGTGTGTTCTTGTATAACCTGATACACTGCAGTGCCATAAAGGGCTTTATTATATTCAGTCTAAAAGTAATTTTCCTTCCTTTCAGTAAATTATACCCTATTCAGCAACAATCATTCTTTTCTACCACCCACCATACAAACTTCTACTTCTCTGTCATTTACAGTTCCAATTACTGTCATCTTATCCTAAGTTTTACTCTTTTAATCAAAGTCAGCCTCAATAATGGCCCAACTTGCTGCTGCTTTATACTGAGATTTCCATAAACTTGTCTACATTTATCTGGTAGTAAAGTACTTACTCCTAATGTCAGTAGGTTGGAGCCATTCTCAACAGAACCTACTGAAGTACTATTTGCTCTCTGTTCTGGAATGAGGATCTTAGTAACACTGCCAGAAACTGCCTAATGCTACACTGCTCTTGATATCACTGCCTTCTATTGATCATCTTCCATCAGCTGACCATGGGTTAGGTTATCTTTTCTCCTCCTGCTGGGTTCCAGTCCCTTAATTTCCTGATCACAATTGTAGCTTTCCTAGACTTCTATGTATTACTGTTTATTCAATCTTCCCATTCAGTGTTACCTACATATATGTTGGTTGTACCACAAAACCAGTTAATGCCTTTGATCCAACCAGCAATTTACTGGCTCACAAGTTAATGCTTCATTTACTTAAGGGGCTGAATGGAAAACAAGAATTTTACTTTAAAAAAACAAAGCTAAAACCACAACCAAAACCAACCAACCAAACAAATAACAACAAAACCCAACCCAAGCTCAAAATATTATAAAAAAAGCAGATGTTAAAATTATTTTGTGGAAAAAAACAAAAGGCAACCCAAAACAAATAACACAGTCTCAGATCAAGCAGTACACTGCGGATTCTTTCAGACCCTGCAAATTTTTGGTGCATTCCTCTCCCTCTCCTCCTAGACCCTCCCTGCTTAGCTGAAGCACTTCTTTTATTTTCAGTATCTGAATGCTTATGAATACAAACAGATTTATTCTCACCGTAGTGGCATGTTACTGACATAGAGCTAATACACAGAAAAAACAAGAAAATTTTCTAGGCAGACTTATGAGTTTGTATGTTCCAACTTGCAGATGCCCAAGAGGAGACACCATTCACACCCCAACTTTTAGTAGATGCTAAAGGTCTCTTCCTGAAAACCTAGACCCCTCAAGGGTTTCCGGATGATTGCTTGGATATTGAGGTTCCTCAGAGCAGTAGTCAGTTCTGAGAGCAATCTTGAGCAAAGAGGTCTGAGGTTGTACTGTCAGCCCATTCCAAAGGCTGCAGACCAGACCAATGGGCATCTGTACACTAAATGTAGTCCCTACTATATATACATCTCACAGAGGATGTAGGTCAGTGACTGGGGGACTTAACCAAGCTTTGGGGACCTGGGCCTGCATTTCAGCTGTCCTGACACCTATAATGCTGCCTGTTCTCTGGACCATCCTTCTCCTCACACTGCAGCGTGGTCTCATACCACAGACCACCTGCAACCATGAGTTACAGTGGAAAAACCAGAAGGTTTTGCTGGTGTTAAAAATGAAGACAGATTTCAGCACATCTTGTCATCCTTAATGGGCAGAACATCCCAGATAAGAGGCAGAATGCTGAAAAAACTGCCCTGAACTGGGCTGGTTGTAACTCACATTTATCTTCCAGTAGCTTTATTTCCTTTGAAAAATTCTCTCATGTCATTGAATTAGTAAAATGGTAAGGCAGAGAACTGGCAGATTAAGGGGTCAGAGCATATCAAACTCCATGCAACATCTTACTCCAGGTAGCTCTTCTATTTCTATGTGGCATCTCTGTCATGGGTCTGGTGTTTTAGGGACAAGACAAAGGAACAGTGCCAGCACATTATCACTTTCTATAGAGTCTGGCAAAACATATGGTCCATTTGTCTGACTTATACTGGCAAAGAAGAGAATTCATATTTTCTATATATTTTGGCTTAACATTTATATTGTGACATATAACCATGGCCAATTTCAGGCTGGAACCGAATGAAAAGAAACAAGACTGACCCAAAACATATAAGGGAGAGGCCAAGAAAAACAGTGACTTTTAAGTCATTGAGAACACTGCCATCTCTAGGCATTGTGGGTGATGCAAATATATGCAAAAATTAACATAGGCCTGAGTAGAGCGCTGGTGCCATGAAGGGCACTGAAATAAATCAGCCTTCCAGGTGAGGAGAGACTATTATGTACTGAACTCTGCACATTATGCCACAGGAAGATAGAGAAAGTGTCACTCATAAGAAAATGAGAGAAAAACAAGCCAAAGAGCTGACAGACTGGGGCAGGGTACTCATGACACCTGTCAGTTTTCCAGCACTGTGAAGCGACTTGATTTCGTTTTAAGGCCTGGAATTGTCTAGTTGGTGGGACTGTCTTGCATGACAGCTATTCCATAAAGGAAAGCTCATGAAATCTACCCCAGAGCAGACAGAGCTAATGGGTACATAGTGGCTTTAACTGATTTGGCACTGCTGAAATCCCTGGAAGTAAGACATAATAAAGGCATAATAAAGGCAAGGCGGCAACAAAGCCCCATGTATGAAACCACTGCTGGCAGTGAGTGTAAGGAATCACTCAGAGATTAATGGCAGGGGTGCAAGCCCTGCCCTGGCCAGCACATGCCAGAGGATATGGCAGGCTGGGCATGATTACTGCTCCTCTGAATTGAGTCAGATACAACCTCCTGCCAACTAACTCTGGGTGACAACTGAAGTCTGTGTATTGTTTGGCTCAGAGCCCAGTGGCCAATAACCCCCAATTCAGAGACCAAGTATAACTGAGGCCATTAAACCAGAGTATCATTTGAACTTCTTTTCCTTGCATGCTCTTTCCCTCTGTAGTCTACAAACCTCAAGGGAGATGAGATTCCTGGGTTCTTGCCACTTTGTATACTGAAGTATCATACAGTTCCAAGAAAGAGGGAAAATTGAAACACATCCTGCGATAGAGAGGTCACAGTCTAGAAAGATTTCAGCTTTCCTGTGTCTGGACTGTAGCCTGCACATCTAACAAGACATGGACACTGTCCCTTCTGTGCTTATGCCCCTTCTCTGCACACAAACCCATTATGTTTTGTAACATGACCTGTTCTCATTCAGCTGTCCCACTCAGTATGTCACTGTGCTTCCCTCCTGGCTCACAGCTCAGTAAAAAAGAAACTAGAAAACTTTCAATCGCTCCCAAACAACAGCACACTTCCACAGACAGAATCAGTTTAGCTCAAGGTAAAGTTGAAACCAAATTCAAACACTCCTGGTGGACACAATTTTGAATCATAAGATGAAGATCTGACCACCTGTCTATTCTGACCTCGAAATGTCAAGGAATGTCACAAAATCTAGGAAATCCTTATTGTGGCATCAGTATTTTAGCAGGAGAAAAATGATTCCTGACTCCCTGACCACAAGATACTTATGGTTAGCTTCAAGACAGCTTAACTTAAACCTAATAAATTCACTACAAGAACTTCTGTTTCAAGATCTTCGCCAAAGTCAACAGGGACTGTAATCATGGGTCTAAGTGTTTTTGTCTCCAGTTGTTGTCCAGGTACCTACCCAGTATGACTGTAGTTCATTCAAGCTCAGTTGTGGCATTGTGTAGTTCTATTAATTCTGTTTTCACTTTTCACATCATGTCACATAAATACAGTCAGTGAGTGGCACTTGAAAGGCACTGACATGCAGAATGATGGGCTTGCTCCTGCTGTTACCCTTCAGATACCCAGGAGCCTGCTATTTTTCATTCCAGTGAAGAGTGCCTGTTTGCTTAATAACATGTCAGCATTATTGGCTTGCATGTTATATTTCTTGGTTCAATTCTACTCATTTCTTTGTTTGTAGTAGAAATTTCACAAAATAAATGAAGCACTTGCCTGTGCTTTAACACCAGACTGTATTCCTCCCACACTGCACTTAGGGAGGAATGAAAGCAGGAGCAAGCCAAGCCACAGAAAGCTCAGTTTACCTTGCTACAGATTGATAGGTACAGCAGCTTTTTCTATCAAGCTGACTTCTCTGCCACAAATGGATTAACTTCAGTGAAAAACAGCATTTTGACCTTCATTTCCCATGGTAAGCTGGACAAGATACCATTACTGATGGTCAAATTTCTGTAGGAATGACTCTGCTGATGGACCCTACTGTAGTGGCTGCATGAGTCTTGCCTTTCCTCAGCCCCTGCCCATCCTCTGTGCTGGTGCAATGGTTTCCTGAGGGAGGAAGGAGGTCTGACTGTTTTCAGATGTACCTTTTAACCCACGATTATTTTATAGTCACCTCGTGATTACCTTTATGAAGATTGTTGGGACTGTGAATAGATCAGGCCATCAGATCAGAAGCACAGAAGCTGGGTCTAAAAGATTTATAGTTCTGTTTGTCTGGAGCTGTATAATGTGGGTTTGTCCAATGGGGCAGGATTATGTTATGTATGTCTGTACTCCAGGATGTTAATGATCCTTCTTTCATTACTCTCCTGACATATGGTCTTGTACCTTAATGTATGTAGTTTGTATTTTCCACATGTTTATTTTACCTGGCTTGTCTGGTCTCATTACAATAAATAATCAAGGGAAACCATCTTGAGTTGTGCTAAAACATGAAACAAATACAGCATAAGTAGAAGACGATTGAAAAACTCCTGGATCAAATAGCTGCTGAAAGCTTTTGTAGCACAGATAATCCTGAAGTAAATTAGAGATATGGGTAAAGGGCTTGGACTTCCTCTCTTCTCTGATCTATGCAGAAACATAGACAAAAGTGGCCACTGAATTCCAGCCAGGTTGGTGCACTGGTGTTGTGGCTTAGGAATGGTGCTTTCCAATTTAGAACTCCCACTAAAAAAGCCACAAGCTGCTCTCTCTCCCCCAACTCCTACTGGAATCATCAGAGAATCATTTGGGCTGGAAAAGGTCTCAGAGACCATTGAGTCCAACCTTTGACTATGTTGTCCCTTAGACCATGGTACTGAGTGCCATGTCCAGGAGTTTCTTGAACACTTCCAGGGATGGTGACTCCAGGAATGGCATGCTTTATGGTAAAACCAGGAACTGAACACAAGCTCCTCCAACCCAAGCCTTAGCCACCAACTATAAACTCTTGAGATGCTTGAGAGGAAACTTTTCCATTGCTATGGCAGCATGAGGTCTCACTTCACGTTTCCTCATGCAAAGCCCATCAGGAAAACCATACTACAAGTAAAAGCTACATATCATTAAATCCTTAATTTAATCAGGAGCTGTCAACAATAACCTATACTTTCAGAAGTCTGAGCTCAGCCTCTTGCAGAATCTGTTCTCATGTAATCTTTCCTTCTTTTTCTGGTTAATTTGGACACGATGGCCGTCATCCCCTAACAAGGATCATGCATAACCTTCAGGAACTGGCCCTCTGGAGCAGCAAAGGAGATTGTCTCACAGACCCAGAGGAAAAGGGAAAGACACAGAGCTGAACCTAACAGAGTTAAAAAAGGGAATGGTGGGAGCGGATTCCATTTGTCTTTACTTTATACAAACCCTTCTAAGGCATAATCTCCCTGCTGCATTTCCCTACTTTTCTTCCTCCTCTTTCTATGTGCCCAGAGAGGTCACTAGGAAAGCCATTAGGAGGAGGCAGCCTGGCTTGGTGGCTAAGCCACTGGATAAGGAATTCAGGGCACTATCCCAGCACAGCCATGAGCCTGATGCAAGACCTGGGCACCTCCTTTCAGATCTCTGTGTCTCAATTTCCCTCCCCTTTCCCCACACAGGCACATCTGGTTCCTTCATTTTTCTTGAAAACTCATCTAGACACAGGCTGTTCTTAATGAGGTTGGGCACAAGGTAGGGCAGTACAATTGCAGGCTTGAATGTGGGGTTTAAGTGTGCTTGCAATATAAAAGATAATGATGTAAAACCCATCTGTGCAAAGGTAATCTTTTGAAGGAAGGAGTTTCACTGCACAAATGTAGGACTGGGGACCCATAGATGGGGAATGTAGGAGGTCCTGCCAATCTTTGAGAAACGAGGAAAGCTGAAGCAATGACTACTGCACAAATGGGGCATGAAAAACAATTCTCTCTTGCACTTGGAGACAACATCCTTCCATTTCCTTCTTCCTTTTACCTGTTGCTTTAAAAATAACAATTATGCCTTTTTTTTTTTTTAATTGCCTCCTCTGCTCTCCTCCCATCTCTCTGTTTCTAGATCATACTCATCTTGCCTTATGCTTGTGCTTTTCCTGACATTTACCTCTCTGTCTTTGAGGTCTGCTTTTCCTGAACTCTCTATTCAACCCTCTCCAACCCCATCATCTCCTCACATTGTGAGTTTGCATTAATTGGAGAGAAAGCAATAATAAGAGCCCACCCAGTACAGTTCTCTCCACAATGCCCAGAAGGATCTGTGTTTGAGGCATGTTTTGAAGATCATTGTAAATCAGGAAACAGCAAAGTGGAGTGAAAGGAAACTGGAAAGAGCTCTCAGCTTATGAATATATAATGCAAGAACTCAGACTCTCACTCCAGTAAACTGGAGCCAACAGTTACTAGACCAAGTTCCTTGAGCAAAAAGTCATTATTATGACTAACCCATTCTGTATTTATAGAGAAGCAATGTTAGAAGACAAACAGTTCAAAAGTGCTCTTGCACTAGATGTTCTTTGCTTTTTTCTGTATGTGGTCTTCTATTTCAACATTAATTGTGGTTATAAATCATTCCCAACCTGCTTTGGAATGATTTACAAAAACTCTGTGCTGTTGAAAACACAGACCACTTACACATACAAAATATAAAGCACTCAGCAACTCCAGGGATAAAAAATACCATGTATTAGGACTCAAAGCCACAGAAGACTTAAGGAGTAATTATCATTAAAACATTTCTCTGTCTGCTACCACAAATACAGGTACTTGTGCAGCACACAGAGGAAACTGGAGTGGGCAAAGCCGTCACTGACAGGTGTTTTTGAGAGGCACTTGAGCCAGGAAAAGTTTTGTTTTCACAAAGGACAAGATCTGGAGATGAAAGAATCTTGGCAAGACTGAGTGGTGACCAGGACAGGGGAGGATTGTGGATACTTAACCATTGCCTATGATCATCCAGGCCAGAAAGGATGAGGCCAAAAAGCTTGAAAGGGAAAAGAATGGATTATACTTCTTTTTTTGCTGCATTGAAACGTATCAGCCCCACAGAGGGGAATGTTATGTGAAAAACCAGGGGTGCACATTCCCTTGAAAGCCGAGGAATGTGGGGCCTTGGCAGGCAGGCCAGGTGCCAGACTGGGACAGAACAACCTTCTTGCAGCCTCCCTACATTTTGAGGAGAGGTAGGGGAAAAAAAAAAAAAAAAAAAAAG